>CAXAMN010025806.1:1977564-2018652 GCA_963970005.1 Durusdinium trenchii | reverse complement strand
CTTCCCAGAAACCACTTCCCAGAAACCACTTCCCAGAAACCACTTCCTAGCCTCGGGAGACCATTTCACCCGCGTTCCGAAACAAGACGAATCCAGGGTCCGAAACGAGACGAATCCAGGTTCCGAAACGAGACGAATCCAGGTTCCGAAACGAGGCGTCGGCCTTCTGTTCTTCATCATTGCCTGCATGTTGAATGACTTGGATCGAAAACAAGACCTCGAGGCTTGGCGGTCAAGCGTAGAAGCTGAGCGACAGGTTACCACTCCGAAGAACCACACGACCCATGACCCACGGAGGCCGCATCCAAATTCCTCAACCGTTCTCGGAGAACACCACTTCCTCCACCCATCTCATTGGGGATTTTCTCCATATGTGTTTGGAGCCAACGGGCTAACACCCCACGGCGGACTGGTCCAACCACCTCACCTTGCGAGCTGCTGGCGCGACCTTGGAGGTCAAGAAGGGAAAACGCTGAAACGGTGGTCAAGAGAGGAGCGTCTGCCAAAACGTACTGTCAAGTAGAGGACATGATTCAGCAAGGTTATTGCTTGCTTGATCTTTGAGGGGGGCCTATTGCTTCTGCAGATTTTAGCCACAATGTCAACATAGCTGTTCAAACATATCCAAGAACTGCGGAAATATGGTTATCGCTTTAGAGGGTTGGCCTGTCGCTTTTGCAGGGTTGTGCGCCCAATTCCTGAAATTCACGACCACTCTATACCAAGTTTGTCATTGCACGTTTGGGCGGTGAAGTTTGAACCCAGCGGACACGAATATATATATATATATTTATATATGATTGAAAGATATTGAAAGAGAAAGCAAAAAAGGAAAAGAAAACATCCCAAAACAGCCAGGGGTTCACTGCCACCCTCTGAGAAGGTGAGGACGGAGACACTGTTCTGTAGGTTTGGAGGGTCCAGTTAGTTTTGTTTGTTTCCTTCTTTCGAAGGTCTGAGGGTCCGGTGTTTTCTGAACCCAAACAAAGAGGGCTGAAGCCCTCCAGCCCGGGCGGTTCTGAGTTGGACCCTCGTCGACATGGCCGTGGAATCAGAGGATGGCCCTCTGAGAAACCCATCGGGTCTACCGGGAGGGTACCGGTAGGCCCGCCTCCATGGAGGTGGCCTACCATGGCGGCTTACGGACGGCTCAAAGATGGAGGAAAGGAAAACAGCACCAGGACCTCTAGATCAGATCAAGCAGGATAAAAACCAAGGATGATCTGTTTGTTCTCGGTGTTTGATGTTCCAAAACCAAGCTTGGAAGACCTGGAACACCAATCTGTCGCCGCTGGAGTCGCGACTCATGTGCCGAAAGCACCCATCAAAAGAGCGGAACCTCTGAGAAGTCCTCTTTTTCCGAGGGAAAAAAGGTCGAAATGTGAGGAGTGAGGGCCGCAAAAAGTCCGAAGAAGGCTACACCCCTGAACCGGAAAGACAATTCCCTCTACAAACAGGGGGGTTGTCCACTTCCATATTTGTTTGGAGAGCCAAGAATTTCACAGATTGATTCATCACACCGGGGCGTCCCAAATATTTTGGGGCGTCTATCAGGAGACTCAGTAAAACGATTTTACGCATTGCGATGGGGAAGTTGACTTGGGACGGGCACCCTGAAAGATGGCACAGATAGAAAGATTTGCTCATACAGCCTTAGGTCAAACAGAAGAGTAGGGCACCAAAATGCAATGGAAGATATTGGTCAACATTTCGACCGTACCGCGTACAAAAGGCAAGCGTCTCCTTGCTGTAGGATTTGCAAATCCCGCAAAACACATGGACCTCAGAATGTAGTGTGGGGACTCCATATTGAAATTAAATATGTCTATTTTTAATTATGTTTAGTTCATTTCTTTCAAATGTGTCTGTTCATTTCTTCAATTGTCCTTCGAAAACGTGAAATTAATGATTTCAGAGTGAAAAAAACGTGACTTAAGAGTGAAAAAAGAGTGATTTAGGAGTGAAAAAAGAGTGATTTGAGAGTGAAAAAAGAGTGATGTCCTGGCATTCTATGTTTATTTTCCTGCACAGGCGCGGTGTTTTATGGCCAACATGTATATACCAAAAATATATTTCCAGGAAGTTGTTTTTTCCCGAATCGACGAGAAGTCAGTCTTAGTTTCGGGCCGTCGTTATAAAAGGTATGATAAGACCATTTGGCAGAACCTACCAAACACCCACGCAGATTTCAGCCGTTGAGTTTCCGAACCAGCAAAGCGGACAGAACGGTGACGGAGTGCCATCGTGAAGGGGCACGGGCACTGGGGCTGGCGAGGCGTGGCGTGGCACGAAACACACCGCCACCGAGAGTGGGGTCACAATCATGTTAAGAACAGGGCCCAATGAACCGTGGAACTTGGAACTGAAATACATCAACTTAACAATCTTAACATCAAAAAAGAGTGCCTTGCTCCTCCCAAGTCTCAGAGATATCTCAAGTCTTTTTGGAGGGCCCTACCTGATCCTACCTCCGACATGGTTCCCAAACTGGCAGTTCTCCCATGTTCGTCCTCGCCCTCTTCAGGATGGTGACCTTGAGTCCAACTGCCCATCCGCCCTGCGGGGGAATGTGAAGGAACTGACCCCCCAAGACAAGGAATCGACCTGTGCGGGGGAGGTCCACTTGATTCACTTAAGCATGGTGATCAAACCTCTCAAGTCACCAGGAGGCCCATGGATGCAGGCCAATTGCGAAAGTTCTGCACTCACAGTGGCATTGGCATACATTGGCACCCGTCATTTGGGTGAAGAAAAGAACTGTTTGATGGTTATGGTTCTCAGGAAGTCTGAAAGTCACCCCCCACAAAAAGTAAAAACAATTGCACTTCGTTGGGCTCTACGATGGTGCGCTGGCGTGCTACAATTCTTCAGGCTCATCATATGTGACGGTGAACTCAGGCCCTTCAGGGACGTTGGAGCAGGACTTTGAAGACGGCGCAACAGTGGAGGTGAACGGAAGGGCAAATGACGGATTTTGATTACACGCATTGCACTGGGTCTAACAAGTTGAACTTGGAACCGCGTGTTGGCGGCTGTGCAAGGCAGGAAATCCCACCCAGAAGTGCGCCGCTCGGCGATCCATCCAAACCATGTCATGGGGTGTCCTCCAGACCAGCCATCGTGACCTTCGACGAACGCCACAACCCCAGGCGATCCAACGCCACTCCCAGCGGGCGTGTTCGGCCTGGAAACGCTCCAAGGTGCAACCGTCTTCGGCACCTGAGGCGGTCTCCGGGGAGCTCGGTGGCCCACGGGCACCGGAACAAAGAGGGGCCCGCACTGGTGGCCCCGTAGAGATCGGGCGAAAAGTAGGCATCCAATGGGCAAATGTTCCGAAGATGTTCAAAACATTTCAAGGTTATCAGTTGTGTTGGCTGTACCAAAGATCTTTAATTATATAGATTTAAGCAGTACAAGGAGAATGATGGAGCTCTGCGGCATGTTAACTGCATTGCTTGCTGTTGACAATGCCACCAACTTTAAGGCTCTGGTTCTTGGTAGCTGACCAATATTGGCAGTGGTTTCAGCCAAATCTTCAGGCATTATTTGTATCATTTGTTCCGCATCCAGCATCTTTGGGCGTGCCTGTTTCAGAAATATATAATCCTAGGCCCTAAGAACCAAGGGACAGATTTCTACCTCTTGGCCTTTCAATCGCTTAGAGTCCCAGCCCACAAATTAATTCTGCTGCCCCACTTCACCTACAATTTTTAATCAATCAAGATGATCAATTGTACCTCAAAAGTGCTAAAAAGGTGGACCTGGTCATTCCTGGTCCAAAGCTTCTGCCAGTCTTCTGGCAATTGTTCGACGCTGTCGTACCATCCATTTGGAGGAAAATAGTTATCACTGGAGGCGGGGATTCCTCCTCCAAGAATTGACTGGATCCGAACAAAACTCATTCTGTCCGTATCTAGCGTTCATCCCCAGTACCATCACGGATTTGGACGTTCAATCAGGGGAAGACCCGAAAGACTTCTACTAGCAGGACCTTCCAAGAGGTGTCTAGAGCGCCTCTGAGCGGTGATTGCTCAGTGTCCTCAAAACCACACCCGGCATCCGGACAGGTCCTGGTCGATGACTAGAAGTCAAGACATTGGTCTCTCGGCACGGCGGGGAATCGCATTCCACTCGAGCTCCCTTTCACCTGTTGTTCTTCTGAATCAGAGGGGCCTCACCTCCGATCTGGGAGCCCTCCCCTAGGGGTGCACCATCCGATCCGTCCAACGAGTTGGCTGCTGTTTTGGGGGGTGATCACCACTATTAGATGACCGTGGCATGGTGCCCAAGACATTTGTCCGTGGGAATCTACTAAGTTCTTGTCATTATTTGGGCGTCTACTATATGTATATTATAATACACATACATATAACATATAATATATCATACAGTATATAGTATATATATATATATAGATGTATATAGCTGCACCACCATCTACAATGGGTGTCCTGCCCCAGCCCACTACGGACAGGGATTTCCGGACACCCAGGGAGACCTGGATGCTGGTATACAGTCTACGGGACGCACTCCAGCCCAACAGCCTTTTCCGGTCGCAGGCTACCACAGTCTGAGCATTTTCTCAGTGCGCGAAACGATGCAACTCCTTCAAAGCAATGGGTTTCAGTGGGACGTGCTCGGACGGTTTCAGTTGAGCCTCCTCTTCGCTTTCGTGCTGCATCTGGGTGTGTCTTAAACTGACGGCACATCACCACTGTTTGGTGTTGTGCTCCATCCAGGACTGCCGCAGACATTTGCTTTGGGCCGATGTACCCGGAAACCAGTTCACACCATTCCCAGAAAGGACCAATCAGAGTCAATCAGAGTCGGATATTACACTGGTATGAATGAAGCACACCTCAAGCCCCCTCAGACTAACATGAACTATAGGGACCTTTTTAGTCTCTGACGATTTCTTCCGAACAAACCCATGGCCGGCTCAGCTGATTCTCCAGCCGACCTGCAGGTGGTCGCCTCACTTCGGAAAGGCTTTGCCGAAGCGTTCATGGGCATGTCGTTCCAAGTCGTCTCGGTCGTCTGGGTGCGCCAGGGAGATGAGGCTGCGCGCTCGCTGCGGCAAGCTCTTGCCGAACAAGTTCACCTCAGTGCCCGGCCCGAAGGGACCGTCGGGGGGTGCGAGACGGACGACTACCACGACCCGAGGTACTAAATAGGGACCCAATTGTAGCCAGTTTGGGGATCTAAACGGCGAGGATCTTTGGCTTCCCCAGAACCGTTCATGGAAGGGAGAAGAATCATTGTGAAATCTAAGCATATCACAACATCGAAAACTGATTTGAAAAAGAGCACTGAGCACGAAATATCCAGAAACAAAATGAACCAAAATGATCCGTTCAATGAACTGTTCCCCGGAAATGAACGACATCGTGGTCAGGTCGGTTGACTGGTTGACTTGATCGCTCATGGCCTGTTACGTCCGATCTTGCTCCATCTCAGCAACATGAACTTGGCAGTTTTTGGTTGGGGGCAAAAGGCTCTTAAACTGGGGGCAGTCCAGTGGGCATTCGGGTGTCCAGTGGGCACTCGGGTGTCCAGTGTAAAACTTGTCCAGCAGTTGTTTCGGGAGGTGTTCATTCTTTCGGATCGACTCCGAAAGCAAACCCGAAGAGGCGTCCACGTGCATCCCATGTGCATCTCCAAGACACTTCTGAAAAGCCAGCTGATCCAGGTCACCAGTTTGCTTGGCACATTTGAGAAGGGTCAACCTATAATATGCCTCAAATTATATCAAATTTATTCAACACAATTTGTCCATTGCTTTTTTGTCCTTCATGGCGTTCCTACGTGTTCCTCCGCTGTTTCTCACGTAAAAGTTTCATTGGACGTTCTCTGGCCACAGCAAAAATAGTGGTCTCCTCCCGAGCGAAACCGACCGAGCTCCGAACCGAACGTCGGGACGTTTCAGGGTGACCGGTGACCAGTCTGACTAGAGATCCATGGGACTGGACGATGGTAGAGATCGAATCCGGATCCGCATGGGCTCGTTGGTTGAAATGACTTTTTGGTGAATCAATGTATATACCAGGACCTTCCAAGAGGTGTCCAATGGACTACCCCACACCTATAGGCTCCAGACAGGGCACCCCTTGGAAGGTGCTGGTATAGGTCAATGTTCCAGTCCCATGGAGTGATGGGGGGATGAGAGAATCCCTTTGTAGAAACTCGGGTGACAGGGACTTCTCGGCGTTGCACGTGGAGCTCGAGCCCCGTTGCCCTGTTGCCCATGTCCAAGTGAGATACCTGCAAGCCCCCAGCGGCGTGATGTCCAAGACTCCTACACTCCTGGACCATCCATTCTGGGAGTCACGGAGTCCCGGCTGGAGAGAGATAAACAGTATTTATATATATATATATATATTCAGAATCGCCGAGCCGGGACACCCATTGTGGATGGTGGATGGTATATCAGATGTATACATCATACTGAATCATACCCTAAGAATGATTCCTTGCAAACATCAATCATCAATACCATTCAATACCCTTGGATGGTCTCCTACATCAATCACATGTAAAGAGATCATACTCTAAGAATCCGTGCCCAGACGAAGCTGGAAAGGGTGAGACGTGTTTCTTCGAGTCCAGACCTGCTCCCACCCCTGCGGAGGGTCCGGTGATATCATGAAAAACATGGACCTCTCCACAACTAGTGTATAGCTACTAATTACTCGTCTATTGCGAACCCCCGATTTTTCGGGAAGATGCTGGAGCATTACGTATATCCAAACCCAGGAACCCTTCGACCCGACTATAGATACAACTGCTGGATGGTCCAGGACCAACAACCTTCCACCTTGGAACCCTTCGACCCGCCCATTGCGTGCCGCCCACATCTTGCGCCCGGTGGCAGAACCATACTCCGTCACCACCCATTGGACCTGCGCCCTGGATCAAGTGGGCCAAAAGAAAGAAACGAGTGGACTCCGATTTGGACACGTCAAGCAGGTCCAAGCACATTCAAGCAGCCATGAGGGGGGGTGGCTTTTGGAACACATGTGAGCTCTCCCCATCAACCACTTCTAGAACCTAGCCTAGAACACACAGTCACTCCGAGCCCTGCAAGCTTGCAGGCCTCGGGTTTCTCCACTTCCAGTCCCAGGCGCTCCGTTGACACGCAGGTGGGACATGGGTGTATATTTCAAGAGGGAGACCCCCAACCAATGGATTTTGGTCTATGTTCCGTCTTCCAGCGGGGTCGAACTGGGCGGTCTCCCTAGAATACACGGCGACCTGATCAGCTTGGGGTGGCTCGCAAACGAACGAGCAATGCTTGCGGTTCCGGGCGTGCTCCGCGGGCCTGGAACGCTCGGATGATGCCCACATCACCAGCACCACCCAATTGGGAGGTGTTCGGATGGTTCTTGAAGGATCTACCAGCGCCCCCTGGGCGCTAATATATATATATATATATGTATAAGAACACCCCTCAATTAGGACCTCCCTTGGCTACTGTCCAAGACATGCAAATTCGAAGAAATGCAGCACCCAACTACCAAATTTAAAGAAGACAGCACCGAACCAATCAAAGTTGAAGAGACTAAGAACTACGACCTATATAATCTATGTAGCCATCGTAGTCCGCTGGGTCCAAACATGTCCAAACAAGAAGTACCACAACTCGTCCTTTTCACTTCTTCTTCCGCGACGGCCTCGTAGTGACCACTGCCGCTCCCTCATTCAGCTGTGGGACGATGCGGGGGACTCCCTTGTGCGTCCGCGAAGGGAAGGCCAAAATGCCCTTTCCTGAGGATCGCCACCAGGGCGCGCAGCCGGACACCCCGTCCGTTTCGGGTTTAACAACGGCGACCGAGGACCGTACCCGGCCGTCCAGTCTGACTGTGAGGGGTGTTTCGGTGAAGGAACGGCGCCTCGTGTGGGTGCGATGTGGTGCGGGGATGCAGGTGACCGACTCAAGTTGAGCAAGATGTCCAAAGTGAGTCCCCTTAATTGGAAGAAGGGAAGGACTCTGTGCCACAGTCGAGCAGAAAAATGCAAAATCACAGCTTCGGGTGGTCGTGGGGCTGGTTTTTTCTTTGAAAGGCAAAAACACAGCTGTGGGCTGCGAAATTGCGCTTTTGCCTTTCAAACAAAAGAAACAGCCCCACGACCACCCGAAACTGTGATTTTGCCTTTCTCTGCTCGACCGTGGCGAATCCCTCGTAGCACGGAATCACAGAGTCCTCCTTACAAGCCCTCGTAGCACAGAATCCTGCCTCGTGACACAGACTTTATCATTTTTTTCCTCCTCTCTGTCTGCTGGCCAATTAGCAAAGGTGGAGAAGTCTGTGTCACGAGGACTTTAAGACGGAGTCTGTGCTATGAGGGCTTTGAAGAGAGAAGGACTCTGCGCTACAAGGCCCTTAAGACGGATTCTGGGCAACCTTTTTCCCAATTGAGGTGAAAAGACACCGGTGCCGAGGAACTCCGACGAACTCACTGAAAAATATTGAAACAACTCAAGAACGGCACATTCTTGTCGAAATCCTACTGCTATTGGACGTGGATTTTGTACACGACCATCCAGTTTTGAGCATAGTTCATGGTGTTTTCATGAGATTTGTCGCCAATTTCAGGTAACCACACAGTCGGATTTCATAATATGTTCTCACAAAATGTTGATTTCTGACAAACTCCGGCGAACTCCTGCGAACTTCTGTCTTTTTGCAAGTCCCACTTAAACTTGGCAAATCACGGGCATTGACATCTTATACCAACGATTTTCCTGAACCTTTGGATGTCACCTGGTTTCTTTCTCTGCACTTGTTTGTGAGAATCATTTAAGGCTTAAATCTTAAAACATGGTGGCCTGTCTTTCCAACATGCGCTTTTGCGCATGTTTGAGGACTTTGATTACATGTGTACCGGTTGGATTGAAAGGGCTGATTTAAAAGGAGCATGTTTTTCGGTACATTGCACTCTGGGGGAGGTTCATTTTTGTGGCCTTATCAGTAGTTTGTGTGCGTTGACTTCATTGCGGCTGAACGTCCTTTTGGTGCTGGTATTGTCTTTCGGGAACCTGATTTCCCAAAATGACTAGCAAAAAAACATGGGTACACATCTTTGCGCCTGGAAACACCTCTGTTTCCTGCGAACTACCCAGTTCACGAAAAAACTCAGACGTGGATTGTTTGGCCTGGAAACCATCCCTGGCGCCTGGCGCTGGTGGAAGTACTTGACGGGTGTTTGTTGGAGTTTAATGGAAGGAGTCAGACTGGGTCCGAAGGACGGCAGTCTAAGTATATTGAGTACGGTTTTTGCAGCACGGACCGACTAAAGTGAAGTCTTGCGACGCAAAACTTAACCAGTCCCCTGGTTGCACGACATGGAATTCGAATGGAATCAACCCCGCCGTTGAAACGCTTCGCTTCAGCTCCGGAGCCAAAGCCTGGGTCGGAAGGAACGCCCTCACCGCTTCTCGTTCGGTGAATATGGCCAGTGAAGAGAATTGTGCATATGGGCGCCAAGTTCGTGGCATGTACATGTATGGACTTTGGATTCATATCGGTTTGATCTATGAAGAGGCTTTGCAATCGCATCAATATTGGGTTTGGGTGAAGCCTTACTAATTTACTAACTACCAAAACTCGACTGTCGACATGGAATCAGTCTGGTCACTTTTACCCCCTTGTCTACGAAACCTTGATCTGAAGTGAGCTGCACAAGTGACGAGACTGGAGCAACCCAAATCCATATCATGAACCGGTTTTCTCCAGCTCATGAGCTTGCCTGCATCGGCTTTCTCGTTCTCTGCGGGCTTGTCCTTCTTCGCAACAGCCTCCAGGAAGGGTTCCAAATTAATTCGGAAAAGAACTTTTGGAACCGAAAGTTAGCGAACGTCAAGAACCAACATCTGTTAGGAACCGAATGTAAACAACCGTCCATTTTCCAAACACAACCGAACCGAACAGACAAACGAACCGTTCCGCTCTTTTCCGAGGTCAACCAGCAAAGCGCTGTGTGACGTTTCTCTCAGACTGTCCAGGGTCTTGGAGTTTCAGAGCAGCAGTCCCCCCCCGGCTTCAAGGGCATTCATAAAATGATTTCCTTTCCTTTTCCTGTTCTTTTCCTTTTCGTTGCTTTCCTTTCCAATAAGCTTTTACACGGCATGGAAAAAGCATAATCACAAATTGCACTCCTACCTGTCCATTTCCATGTCCGTTTCCTTTCCTTTGCTTTCCCTGACATTGTCCTTTCCTTTCCTTGTCCTTTTCCTTTCCTTTCCTTTCCAATATGCTTTTTAGACTGCCTGGAAAAAAAGCATATTCACGACAAATTGCATACCTTACCTGTCCTTGTCCTTTTCCTTTGCTTTGCTTTCCTGTCCTTCCTTTTCCTTTTGGTTGTTTTCCTTTCCAATATGCTTTTTGGAAGGCCTGGAATGCGTATATTCACAGAAGTGTATTCCTTCCCCTTGCTTTTCCTTTTCTATTCCTTTTTTGTCCCCTTCCTTTTCTTTCCTTTCCTTAAAACAATTGATTTCCTTTCCTGTCCTTTCCTTTTGCTTGCCCTTTTTTCTCCTGTCCTGTCCTGTCTTGTCTATAGTCTAGTCTTGTCTTGTCTCTTTATCATTGCCTTTCTTTTCTTTACCATTGCGTAACTTATGCCTCACAGAACCGAAACGAACCGTGAACCAAACCAAACGCCCATGAAAACATACTTCTACAATCAAACCGGACCGATTCGAAGTTTCCATTAGATTAAACATTCAAACCGATTCCAACCGAACCGAAACCTTACTGGCAACCTCGCGAAAACGGTGGAAACCCTCGCGCACGTCTGCGACGACTGCTTCAAACTCCTGACAAGCCCAAGAAGCACCTGACTCTCCTCTTAGTCAAACAACTGGCACTTTCAAGGGACCTGACCCAAAAGAACAGCATTCAAATACGCATCTTCACCCAGCGTGGACTACCATTCCTGGGACGTCCTCAGCCTCCATTGAATGGACTCTCGAACCCTGGTCCTGTCAGGTCTTCCATTGTTCCTGCCTCCTGCTTCAAGAGCATCTGCCTAGGTCTCTTCCTTGCGCTGGCAGTATACGGGCACACATGCGACGGCAACGTGGAACGAAATCGTGCCCATCTGATCGAACAGATGGTTAATTTAGTTCATGACTCTTCTCATTCCATGTTTGCTGGCAACAACTTGAATCTTGACTCTAGAGATTCGAGTACTTTAGGCCTTCTCAGCTTTGCTGCAGGAAGTGTGTTCACATTTCGAAAGCAGCTGAAGGTCTTAAAATGGCTTCCTCAGAACTTCTACGTGTTAAAGATGCCAGGAACAACAATACTCCAGACCCCAGTGTCTGGAACCCTTCTCAAGTAGCCAGAAAAAAGTCTTCATGAATCTTCTTCATGTTGTCCGTTCACTGGTGTTTTTTCTTTGGGAGCCAGCTCGTGTTCTAACATGGTTTCGTTCGGAATCTGGAACCCTTACGTCCGTGGCCTCTTCGAGGACCTCGAGCTTTGAGTCCACACACCATTCTCCTGATGAAACTTGGACCTTCCAGCCTGGCGCAGGTGGACGGAAGGTAGAGGTTGGAAGATTCTGAGCAGGAGCAGCCTGCAGCAGCAGAAAGGCAAAACAGCAACGCCGGCAACAGGCAGCAGCAGCAACCAGCAGGGAGTAGCAGCAACAGCAACAACCAAAGAGCAGCAGTGGAGTTGAAGGGAGGGGGAAATTAAATGTAATCATCGAAAGCAAGCGCTGGAGGCTTCCACCACCCTCAACATACTTTTGCTAAGCAACCCATCAATGTAAGCATCGACATCGCCCAATATGACCCACTGCCTTTGCGCGGCGGTGTCTTCGAGTCGGACTCGTTCTTGAAGAGCGTTTGTCCTGGAAAGCGAGGGGAGAGATCCGCGTCGAAGATGTTCAAAGAAAGCTTCTACATTGGAACGGGTGACAACTGATTGTGTTGTATCATCGCTGATTTTCTTGAGACCACTTTCTCATGTCCAAGACCACGCGAACACGTAAACACGTACCGAGAGAATATTGAACAAATCATTGATGAGGGCGGGCTGCCATGAAGACCTGGGTCCTGCTCAGTAACCCAGAAACCCATCAACGATTTTTAAACTGCGTCTATGAAGGCAATGGCAAGTGGTTATGAGGGGTCTCAGACCTTATTGTTTGTCACTTACCCACGTTCCACCCTGCATGAGCCGGAAATAGAGACGAATCCAGCGAGTTGCTCAAGCAAGTTCAGTCAAACTCCCTCGCCTCCTCGCAGCTGAATGCGGCATGCTTTCTTGGCTTTCCAGGAAATCACGGAGCCTTCTTTGTTTTGCCATGCGTAGTCCTGACGAAAGGTAGCAGGCCCAAGGACTGCAAGCTAAAGGATTGCAGGACAGAGCAGGACAAGCAGCCCAGAGCTGGGAGACAAAGGTCAATGTCAAGGCAACCCAGAGCTGGGAGACAGATGTAAATTTAAAGGATTTCGAATCTGAGGTCGGCACTGCGAGGCGGACACAGCAGCCGAAACTGTGATTTTGCTTTTCTCTGCTCGACGGTTGCTCGGTGGTACTGGTCGTAGTCGTCGTCGTTGTCGTCGTCGTTGTAAAGACAAAAATCAAAATCGTCGTCGTCGTCGTCATTGTAAATTAAGACCAAAATCAAAATCACCGTTTCGGGTTGTCGTGGGGCTGCTTTTGTTACTTTGAAAGGCAAAAACACAGTTTCGCAGCCCAAAACTGTGTTTTTGCTTCGCAAAGAACAAAAACAGCCCCACGACCACCCAAAGCTGTGATTTTGCCTCTCTCTGTTCCCCGGTTGCTCGGTGGTAGTAGTAGTAGTAGTCGTCGTCGTCGTCGTAGTGGTGGTACTAATTATTTGTCGTTGCAGCTATTCTTACCATTATGCTATCCAATGCCCTCAAAATCGTCCTAACCCACCTCGCGCCTGACCTCGTAATTCGTGCCTGTTCACCTCGTTACCTCGGCTGGCGTCGCTATAATTTGCACCTCAACATTACTGGGTTCGGGCAGAGGAACAAAACCTCCCCATCATAGGTGTTTCACAAGTAGTTAGACACCATGCAGTGTCAACAAAGGCCACATTGACATGAAGATCTTAGACAGCTCGTTGTGCTTAGTTCCACCAAAAAGAATGGAGAAGCAACAGCACTCTATAAAATGGTACAAGTGTTATAGAAAAAAGTCTCTTGAATTGCCTGGCCGGTCTTGGTGAGTGTTGGCATTGGATGTGATGATCGCAAGATCGTCGTGCGCTCGGGCAGGGTCAATGAGCCGAGCAGTCTCGGTGAGTCCTCGGTGAGTCCTCGCGGTGCTCACCGTTCGTCGCACACCGCCTCCGGACGAGGTGTCCCTTTTTTTGACGCTTCTCCGGTCTGTCCAGCGGTACTTGCAACCTCCCAGAAGTCACAGGTCGCACGCTCGGGGCCGGAGGAGGTTCAGGAGGAAGGAGGAAGGAGTTGGGTGCACTCCAAACCACCTCGAGCGACCTGTTTTCCTCCTGGCCGTTTTGGGGGGGTTCCGCTCAGAGACTCGGAACCGAACGGGAGTGGCCATCGGTGGAATTCATCCAGAGGGGAGAGGAAGGGAGGAGCTCTGGGCGCGCCGGCGCTGCCTACTTGAGACGAACAACCCCAACAGCGCTGAAAAAAGACATGAGAAGCACCCTTTCTGCCCCAGCATCCGTTCTGAGAAGCTGCTGCGCCCGTCAAGAAGTCCACCTGTTCGCGAAAGAGTGGATGGAAAAGGGCTTGGAGGAAACCATGCAAAGGTGCCCCAACGGCCCATAGCCTTCAAAGACCATTGAAAGAGTCTGGTTGACCTGGTTTGGGAGTCAAAAATCCGTCAAACTATGGTTGTTTGGTCATTGGGAGAGATCATTATAAATAGTAGGAAACCCAGTCTGGAATGGCCTAGCAGGCTGCGAGACAACAGTAGAATGCAGAATCCAGAATCCATGTTTTTGCCATGTTTTTTCCTGAAGTTGTATAACTCACGCTCGTCACACCAATGGGTTAGCCAAGTCCAATGATCACCGCCGCTGGATGGGTTGTTGCTGTGAGCGTAACCAGAAGCAACATAGAATTAGTGTCCAACTCATCATGAGCCACCATGGAATGGAACATGCCTGAAGGTTCCCTTCTCAGCTCTTCGGCGTCAACACAGTTCAACTGAACAGTCTTCCAGTGTTTGAGACCAAATCACGGAGCTCTTCGACGAGACCTTTGGGCGCCACCTACCCCCCCAGGCAACTTTGGACCACCTGTTTCCTTGAACACATCCAAAAAAAGGGGGAAAAGTGGATTTCATGATAATTAGTTCGCAGAGACCCACTGGTCACCAAAAAAACGGATGCGTCTCATCCACTAGGGCACCTTATGCGCCACGCCTGGCCACCAAAGCCTGAGTAGATCCGAAAGCCGATGGTCGAGCTGGCCGCTTGCCCCGTCATATCCATCTCGATGCAACTGTTGATGCCTGGGTGGCAGCAACAGTTGACCCCCGACCTGCACACCTGCCCCTGCGGGTCGAAAGTTTCTGGAAGCTTGTCTGGAAAGACCTCAGCAACCTGGGAATCTGCGCAGAAAGATCAGAAATAGACCTCCCATGGGTCTCCACAAGATGGAGTCGTTCTGAACACGGCCAGTGACATCTTCCGGATGTGACGTGAGCCACTGGTGACACTCAGGTCACCTCTGGCTGCTCTCTAACTACAAACCCAGTGCTTTGCCGGTTGGTGGACCATGAAGGTCTTTGGTTGGTGCAGTGCGCTGACCCTTGTTCATCGGATGCTGGTCCTAGATGGCGAATCCATGCGAATCCCAGGCGCAAAGGGTTGAATCCAAGGTGAAGATCGCCTCCTCTTTCAACATGGTCTCTATCTATCTGCAGGGCCTCCTCGTCAGGTGTGACAACGGCATTTGGGGGTCACCAGTGCAACTAGCACTAGTGTCACTTCATTCCAGCGCTACACCAACCAAACTTGACCGAAGTAAGCCCGGGACATCTCTTTCACCCCCAAAAAGACGCTTCTTCATGTCACCCCCACAGGACTTTCGCACCCCAGCAGCTGCCCTCCTCTTCCCCTCCTCAAAGTCTTTAGTCCACGTTGCCAATCATGGACTGCTGGGAAGCGATCACCTCCACGTTGTTCGTGTAGGCCACATCTTTCCTGACTGACACGAGGAGCGCAGAGCACGCCACACCAACACGAGGAGCCGCGTTAGTTCCACTGACTCAAGGGCAGTTCCGACCCAATGGGTGGAGGATACAGCGCTCCGGTTGTCATAAGGAAACTCGGTGGGTGAAGAACTAGCAGAACGACTAGCGTTCCGACTCGGTAAACCGGTCGTGAAGGCTGTTGAGCTCTGCTTGTCGTTGCTGACCCGATTCGGTTCTGGACCCGACTCGCCGTTTTGGGGGAAAGGGAAGGCCTGACACCAGGACCACCAGCGTCTAGACCAGGACCACCCAGTTCGGGTGGTTGCAAGGAAAATACATAGCTATCGGGCCGGGGCCTATCAAACCCGACGTGGTGCTGGAATGTTGCTGTTGCTGTTGCTGCTGTTGTTGTTGTTCGGAGGATCTGGGTCTCTGGGCATCCGTTCTTTCGGCAAGAACTTCCTGATCTTCCCAGGGCCCTGCAGGCTGTTTTCCGACCCAAGCGGTGGTTTCTTCCAGGAAGTGTCTGGGTGCCCGACTACCTTGGATGGTCCAAGTGAGTACCAAGGTTGGATTTTCGTCACCTTCGTCCGGTGCGAAACCTGTTGAGACAGGGTCCCAAAACAGCCCAAAACAAACAAAAGTCGACGAAACTTCTCTGAGTTGCGGCCAGTTGTGACAACAAGATCAACCAAAGGCCCCAGCATGGCTGGTTTCAACTCACTTGAACAATGATTCAGTGCAGTGGGTTCAACGATGTTCAATTCATACATACCTGAAACCACCCAGCAGTCGACCATGAGGAACTCCCACGCTTAGGGTCTGTCCGTCCAGTGCCAAGCTTCAGGTTCACACTCAAGTTGTCGTTGACAAAGTCGTAGAGCTTCTGACTGCCTCGGCAGCAACGTGCAACGTTCACCTGCTCTTTGGGGAATCCGACCAATCAAGAATCCAACAGGCCCATCCTAGCAGTCACTAGCGGATTCAGCTTTTAAAAGAAATCGGTTCCAAGAACACCCGTCTGACCTCCACCGAACTGGAGTGCTCCTGGACCTTCCACCGAGGCCTTTTAAACCTGGCAAATCGACCGACCAGTCAGAAGAAAGCTCGACCAGGTGGCCACTCAGGAAGGCGCTAATGGTGCGGCCCCGATAGGTGGACTTCATGGAATTGTTGACGACGCCCGACTCGATCAAAGGCAACACACCATCCTCGGCTGCCGAACAAAGGTGCCCTTTCGGGCGGAAGGTGATACTGTGAGTTGGGTGGGCTGGGTGTGCTGGGAGGCCGAGAAAAGGGTTGAGTCTTTTCTGAACTCGGGTGCCAATATCCTATCCCCAATCTGAGATCAACCGGATACAGTCTCAGTGATGTCTATGGGTCTTACCAGAGCCACGACGTCATTTTCATAGAGCCGCTACAGCTACATCATCAGGATGATACCATGGACCAGTGGCACCCGGCCGGCCACTGACGTGGAGAGCACACGTTCGTATCACCAGGATGGAGCCAATAAGCACAGCCGTGGGTTCCTCTTTCCTTCTCTTGTTTCCGGGTGTTTTCACGCTGCCGCACGTGTTCGGGCTTTTGGATGTTTTGGGCATCAAGAAAAGCGTTCACCAATTTTACGACCCTTCCCAATCCGCCAACAAGAACTGTGAGGTACCAGGTTGCTTCCTTTGGGGGGCACACAGTAGCTTCTGCTGCATCCAGTTTCCAGAAGAGCACAGCCCGATTTGTTGGTCACCTGTGCTTCACAACTACCAAACTGGGTTTCCATTCGACACGGTTCTCGCAGGGATGAACTTCGAGAGGTTCCTCACCCTACTTGCTTTCGACGCCACAAAGAATTCCATTTTCCCCTCTCCACACTCAACCAGCGTCGCTAAACATCTCAGTGTGAATCCCCAGGTTTTTGTGGTTCGTCAACTGGGAGAGCGCTGCATCAGGGACGCTACCGATACCCATCCTCGGACGCCACGGACAAACGGGTTTAACTCACATCAGGCTTTCAAGAGGATGATACGACTTAAGCCTACTGCTTGTAGGTGGTTGCAGAAATTATTGTTGCAAAGCATCACGATTTATTATATTGAGATTTGACGTGTGACTCCTATGACTTATAGCATTATGGCTTTGAATGATGCGTATGTCTGGTCACAAAATCCCTGAACCGATGAAGACAATGATTTGAAGCCTGTTTTCGGGTCTTTTTGCCATCTGCCCCGGTCGCCTGCTGCCTACTTCTTTGGTCGCCCAAGAGGCTGCAGGGTGGCTCCGTCCGGGACCAAGTTGGCAATGTGTTGGCCAATACTCACCTCCTCTTTGGAAAGCTCCTGACCGTGGCACCATGAACCAGGAACCTGCAACCAAAATGCCGTTCGGGCCCTGGGGTAGAGGGTAGAGGTGGCCATCATCCACGCCCCCAGTATCCCCCAGTTGTGCCTTTGTCCTTCTTCGTCTGGCCAGTCCAGTCAACTCTCTTTTGAAAGAGGCCAAGCGAAGCACGAGAAGTCTGTTCTGGTCCCAGGGGTGATGGACAGCCCTTACATCTCCACAAGCACCTTCAGCTGAAACCTCCACAGGTCTCTCCAATTATGTGACCCTCCAAAAACCAACCCTCACCCATCACAGCACCCTGGGTCCATCCACGCACCCGAACAACGGACCAACCCATCGCCGTCCCGGGGGCTCCCACCGCCGCTCCTTGGTCTTGTGAATCCACAGGGGCCCGTCGTGGTGCAGCACGGCATCGAACTGCGAGAAGTGGATGATCCCATCTCCTTAGGCGCACAACAAGCCACGAGTCCTGGGGAGCGTGTCTCACTCAACGCATGAGACCGGGGTCTTCATCCCCGGTGAAGAGCACGGATCGATCCCCTCCCGGTGGCCCCGTCGTCATGACGTATCAATGACGGATCGGACGATCAACGAGGTCATTGGAGCTTCTGGGGATGAGTGGACTCCCATTGGGTCCCGGGACCGTGGATCATCCGATCTCCTCAGTTTCGGTGGTTTCATTCGGTTCGGTGGAACTCGGCCGAGAAGACGGCCGATGTCCTGAAGAGATGGGGCGTCCACTACCACCACCACCGAGGCTCTCGGGGGGTCTATGCCATTGGTCCTCTCAATCCACTAGACCCAGACCGTTTTCACTACAAACGTGTGGGCGCGGAACCGCGCGGAACCCCCGGAACCCTGCATGTGAGGTGTGCGTGCTCGTTTTCCCTCCCCGAAGTGACCATCTGTTATTTAAAAGAAAAAAACAGCATGAAACCCATGACAACCATAACGGCAGACTCTTGATTCATGATTTTCTCCCCATTCATTTGGGATGGCAAAAACTCTTCATATTGCATCATATTGCAGGGTTCACCCAGAACCGGCGCACCCTTTCTTCGGCCTCTGCCGAAGCTCCATGCACGCGAGGCATCTGCGGGTTGATCAAAGCGACCAACGCCTAGAGTCTAACGCCATGTGTGGGAACGGCACAAATACTCTATGGACGTCTCCAAAATACGGTGCCTGCAGTCGCCAAACTCATGGATGAACATCATCAAACCCCCGCGGTACTGCCATGTACTGCCTGCAGGGTCTGTAGCTAGATGGGGTGTTGACCCCAAATATCAGCCACCAGCTCCAGCCCCTCCACCTCCAGCACCCTCCGCTCGGCCTTGGAGTGTTCCGCGGCCCCCCGCGCCCAATCCACGGAGGTGCCCAAGGTGCAGAAGCCGTGCGCGTCGGGCGGCGAGCAGTGCAGCAGCGCCACGTCCGGGCGCACCACGCGGCGGCGGAAGAGGTAGGGCAGGTCGCGGAGGTGGATGGGACTAGGAGTGGCTCGAGGTGTTCTAGGGCCAGAGGTGAGGTGTGGGTCTACGGTCCTGGTAGGTACAAGTAGGAGTCTGAGATGAATCTCAAAAAGTCTTCCACATTTTGGAGTGGAAAAGAACCAGGTGAAAGCTCTTCATTATGAGGGGGTTGAAAGAGCATCAAGAATCGAGAGTCTAGGTGGCGAAAACGCTCTGGTGCGAGGTGCGGCATGTTAGGTGTTGGGTGTTGGAATGGACGTGTGGGAGCATGTGGAGGCCTTGGGTTCATGGAAGGGTCATTGGATTCATTTATTTGGGGGGTTCCAAGGGGTGCAGTTGGTGGGAAGTCCTTCACTGTCCTTCGCGTGCGGCACTTGAAACGCGGAAGGCCTCGGTGGAAGGGCCAACTAGATTAATGTGTGACCGTCCCTGACGTTCAAGATGTTCAAGGAGTGAAGACTTTTCCAGTTCCTTCACCTCTTGAAGTTAGGACCTGTTGATGAATGAAATGATAAAAC
The DNA here is from genome assembly GCA_963970005.1 of Durusdinium trenchii. NCBI lineage: Eukaryota > Dinophyceae > Suessiales > Symbiodiniaceae > Durusdinium > Durusdinium trenchii. The sequence continues at coordinate 1,999,164 of CAXAMN010025806.1, read as the reverse complement.
CCTACGGCTTTGCACACTGTCTACTCCTCTGGTCTCCTTTTTTGAAGGCTGCCCTTTTGCCCGCATTGAGTGTGGTGAGGAGGGACCACCGCAGCAGGCATGACTCGGTTTGACGCTTTAGATCTGATACAGATCGAATCATTCAACCTCCTTAAAAAGAGCTCTTGGTATGTCTGGAGCAGAGGAGCGCTCCAAATGGATTCCCTCTTCCAGGGGGTGCCCAGAAGGGTGGCCGGGTGGCCCCCCCTTTCGAACCTCACGACCTCCCAACGACATTGGGGCTCCCAACTCCCAACATCCACAACCCAACGTGTTACGCCAAGTGACATGGCCTCGGCATCTCCGGTCATGACCTGGACGAAAGGCAAGACGCACCACGCCGTCTATAGGGGGTGTCCATTGAACTGAAGATCAATGGCAAAATCCGATTCAAGCACCTGTTCAAGCAGTCGTAACGAGTCGTAAGCTCCGAATTCTCATCAGACTAGAAAATCCTAAGTTGCACATCAATGAGCAAATCGCTCCAAGTCCAATGGCGAAATCCAAGGCGGAACCACGTTGCTGGGCACCAAAAACTTTAACCCACCTGCTAAACCACCATCCTGATCACTCCCGTCATACCCCAAAAAGCGTGTTTGTGTTTTTGGTGTGGGGGCGAACACCAGTCGATGACCGGAACCTCAAAGAAGTTGAGAACCAGAAGATCCAAGTTGAGTTCAACACAAATGTTCTGAAAAACTGGGGCCTCCTGGCCTGTCCAGAAAGACAAGAATCATGTCGTTCCATACACCACCCAATAAAATGTGTGTCACACCCATCTGAGAGGAACATGAAAGAACTTGCGGAGTCCCACCCTCCTCGCTGGATAAACGGAACAAATCAACCTGATGGGGGGTATTTGAAGGGTCTCTGGCGGATCTTCCATGCTCTTCCTGTTCCTGTTCGACACACTCACTTAGCGAAGACACTCCATGGGACTGGAAGATATGCCTAATTACATGGACCCCTTTTTCAACCACCCCCTGTAAAAAAGCGACATCACTTCCCCAAAAAGGTCGTGTCGCCCAAAAAACCGGGTGTTCGGTGTTCGGGCGCCTGCTTCCGTAGGTTGGCTCCCACGAAGGTGGGCAACGGCCGGATGCACTCCGCAGCTTCAGGGTCATCCAAGGGGATGGGGCCTGGGCCTGCGTGGTGACTGCGTCGCCAACACTTCCACCTGAAGACCTAGCTAAAGAAAGAGGCAACTATACTTGGTTCTGATGAAATATCTATATATATATATATACAGTATATATATATACTGTATATAGTCCACAACCCAGCTCCAAAAAGGCCCCCAGTTCAGACCTGAACTCAACAACTCTAAAGGAGGCCTTTTGGAGGGTCCCGTTATGTCCTGTTTCAAGAGCACAGAGAAGCATGGAGAACTTAGGGGTCTCAAATACACTCCCTGGAATATCTTTGAAGTGGAAACTCACCCCTTGGAATTTCCATGCTCCTCCAGCTGCACCGGTGGTTTTCCACTTCCATGATGATTCCAGGGTAGTGTACTACAAAAACAAACAACGTGAAACTATCAATCATCACTCCAAGGGTGGCTTTGGGCGGAAACACTGGATGACCCAGTTTGCAAATGCGTGCAGGACATGATTCACCAATCTTTGATTGGACAACTGCAAGAAATGCTCTTCCCAAATGCATTGAATCCTTGTTTTAACCGTTCTAACCCCGTTGGATGAGATGGACGTGGCAATACCTGGCACTTTCAGAGGATCCAACACAAACAAGCTTCAATGAGGGGCTCAAACACAATCACCATCCACCGTCCGCCCTGGTCAACAGAGATCCTCACCGTCGACCGACCCGCAGGTGCACAGACCTGCCGGGCCACACACCTGCCCTACCGAGCTTGGAAGGTCGTGCAGCATCGGCACCTTCCAGGTGCATGTGAATGGTCTGGAGGTTCCTGAGGTCGCGGCTCGTGGCTCGTGCCAGTCACGAGCGCGTGCTCGGCTCGTGGCGTGGTGGCTCGCCTGAAACCTTCGCATGCAACGCTACTAGGCACGGGAGAAGGGGCGCACAACCTTCCAACGAAAAGGCCTGGGAACCAGAAGCTATGATCGGGGCTCCTGGCCTTACGAACGGAGCGATCGGGCGCTACGATCGGGGCTCCTGGCGTCGCTATTTCACCTGTCCGCGACCTGGGGTGTAGCCTTTGTGTGCTTGTATACGGTCGTTCAGGTGGAGAGAACGGGAGGTCTGTGATTGGTGTTTGAACACCATGTGCAACTTCTTTAGCATGTATGGAGAAAGTATCTGTCTGTAATTGGTGTTTAATGCATTTTGTCGAGAACATCAGGGCCGGGCATGCCAGTTTACAGTCGGAATGGTGGAACACAAAATTCCACCCCCACCATGACCATGTTCATGTTCACAGCTCTCCCGAGCTCTGCTTCTACAAAACTCAAATGTCAACAACAGAATGCAAGTCGTTTTCCCCAAGTTAGTATATGTTTCTAAAAATGCAAAGTTGTAGGAAGGTATAACGATGTATAATGTAAGAAAGCCAAGACTGGCCAGAACTACATTTTGGAAGCACAGTGTCAATTGAGCTCTCTTTCAAACCAATCCAAAATCACGTCCCCTTTTTCAACCAAAAACACTCTCTTGTGCTTCTAACACTTTTGCCTAAGCTGCGCCAGTGCGATCATATGCCTGCCAGTCATGCCGCCATGCCATGAAACGAAACTAAATTGAAGCATCCGAAGCATCCAGTGGGGGACAGTAGCGGTGCGTTTTGGCGCACACATCCGGGAAAGGCAACAAACATGAAAGGTGTTTGATGTTTTTGGGGTGCATATGGGGCACCCTCCTACGCCGAATGTAATCCCGGTGCGTATAGACAGGCTTGGACAAACTCCTGCAATCCTCCTGCAGGTGGATCTTATCAACTGTTTCTCGAGGACCATCTCCAAAGAATACCTGGACCGGACCGCCCAAAGGCCCATGATCAATTACCATCTCTGGGAATATGACAAGGACACTTGGTGCTTTCAGCAACCATATGATGTTCTCTTGGCGTTTTCTTGTGCTTTCGACGTTCAGAACCTGCGATCTATCCACATCCCTTCACCAAGGGCTCCGAAGCTTCTTCGCTTTGGCCACGTTGATCATCCCCTGATGTCGGCTTTTTCGACGCCGAGAAGCTCTGACATCGGCCAGTGTCTTCTTAGAAGCCCTCAACACCGCTGCCAACCAATCCAAATGTCAAAGGTGCCCACCCAAAGAATACATCCCACAGGAGAAATTCAAACGAGTCAACATCCATGAAATGGTGTTCCGAAGCCAAGACCGGTGTTTTCCTGCAATAATTGCCAAGGTACCCTGCTCACTGGCAAATTATCTGGGCAGGTCATCCCAAAGTAATTACACCTCCCTTTGCTCCCCAAACAGCACTGTAACTGTAACATACTGAACTATGGCCAAATGACAAATGAAGTCATGGTGCTTCACCATCAATATCCTTCAGCATCCAAAGGTCATCCGCACCCCTCACGCCCAAAACCCCGTCACCTGCATGAGAGGCTGGGGCGTCGCCGCCCCAGCATGTATGAAGACCATGCCATCACTCTGCAAATAGGGCTCCATCGCCTCTTCCGCGCTGGAACAGACCTCACCGTCGGGACCGCTGCACGAAAAGAGCTCTGCGTCTGGAACGCTGGCGAGGACACGGCGATGCCTGGGACATCCTGAAACCATTCTGATGGGAGTCACCTGTGGCACCAGCATGTATCTACTAGCATGTGACTTTAATGAAGAGAGGGTCAGCTGCAAAAAGAAAGTCTGTGCTCTCACTGACCTGTCAAGGGTCACCATCTTTGTGCCACAAGACTGACACATTCCTCAGTGGTGCTGCAAGACCCAATGTGACTCATCTGCGTGTCCAATCTACGATGAATCCACAAGGCCAAGAAACGTGCTGGGCTTGTTTGAAAACTGGAGACCAAATCACCACGGGGGAGAGGTGTTGAAGGAGTCCCAACAAGTGTTTTAGGAGCGTTCCAAAAAGAGGGGAGAACCAAGTCCCACTTTGAGCCAGCGCAAGGAGACGTCCTGGCCCAATGGGGTAGACCGGGTAGACTGGTCTACTTTCCGAACCTTCCAGAAGGTCGAACTGCCTGGGAGGTCTCCCTATTGGAATTCACAACACTTACTGCGCTTTTCTCAAAGTGCCAGAACCAGAACCCCAGTCACAGGAGCAAAACCACTGGTCACTGGTCCCCCCTCTTTTGCATAACTGACCTGATCTGTGTGTGAAACTCACACCACCGTCACCGGTAGTGAGTTCCATACACAAAAGCCTAGGACAACTCATGGCGGTTGGCCAAGAACCAGTAAGAACAAAGAATTCCAACACACCCTGCAGACCCCCACAATGGCATTTGGCCAGCTTGACCATCTTGCAGGATTTCGTGGAGGGTGATCAGTCTATCTTCTTCTGCGTCTAGGTTGCAGGCGTGTCTGCAGGGGTGGTCCAAAGCATACTGAACAACTGCCAGCTGCTCGTGGACTATGGCCATGTCGCACCGTGTTCCTGTGCATAATAAATGGTCGCTGTGGCAGAGAACGGACCTCTGTCTAGTCAACCAAAAAAATGTTCTATGCTAGATCAGAGAAGACGGTGGAGGTAGGTAGAGAAGTGACTCCACTAGAGTCTCACTAGAGGAAAGAAGAACCTTCACTTTCGACTCCTGACAAACCACGGGACCTCAGAACCCCTCACGGTCCCATGTGAGCTTTCTCCGTCGAACTTCGACGACGATCAGTTCGATCCAAATGGGGAGACCTCCCAGGCAGTAAGGTTCGGAAAGTAGACCAGTCCTACCTAGCCAGGGGCGAGAAAAGAGGTCTCCCTGTGAAAAAAAAAAGAGGCCCATCTAGTCGAGCATCGCTCGAACCAAGAACCGACGCGAACGCCCCTTTCGGCGTGCCAGGCCCAGGAAGTGGGGTGCCAGGCGTTTTTGCTTTCACACTGGGTACAGAAAATATCATTTAAAAAACATCCAGTAAACATCAAAACATGAGAAAGTAGGGTCATACAGCGAGAACATGCAAGAAAAGTGTCGCCACAGCGATAACTATAATTGTCATAATCGATGCCTGTCTAACCAAGGCGGCCTACACTTGACACCAACATACACCAACGATCTGTGCCATCGCATGCCCCTTGATGAGTGCAGAAAGAATTTAATCTGATTGAATAGGACCTGAGACTCTGATCTCCGACGCCTGAAATAACAGAAAAACAAATTAAATAAAGATAAAGAATCTCCAAATTCTGGACCCCCCAGTAATGTCCTTTAGCTCGACTCAGTAATTATGCCAAACGATCTTCAGACTTCGATCCTTTCTTTCAGCCCAAGAACATCACAATACTCCACCCTCGCTCCACTCATCAGGGCTTCACGGTCTTTGCCACACCCCATCCCAGTTCGACCGCCCCACCAGATTTGTTCGAGTCGAATGGAGAGCGGGCCTCTCGATGGCATAGTCTTGGAGGCTTAAGGCCACGCTGAGACTCCCAGGGCTCGAGGAGATCGCAGTGGAAAAGCGCCGCCCCAGCGACTGCACCGCGCGGCGCGTAGAACGCCGCGTCGCGGCCGCAGCGGCGCGGCAGAGCGGCATGGCGGCTGTCGTCGTGCAGAGGAGTGGCTGGAGCCGACGGTCGGCGGGGCCCAAGGATCGCTCCCAAGAGGAAGGTTTGGGACGTGGCCTGAAATCAGATAGAAATAGGAGCATGGGAATTGATCCAATGCCTGTTGAGCCTCCCAGAGTTTTCAAGGATTAGTGAAGGCTACCAGTCCAAGGCCCAAGATATGATCTGGTCCGACCGACCTCATGGAGCTCTGTTTTGGCATTTTCCCGGACCAATTATATAAATGCAGTCCCTGACCTGTAGGGCCACTGTAGGGTGGCATGAAGTGCACATGATGTGACCTGGTCACCAGGTCACCAGGGCCGTCCCCACAGCGGAGGACTCCTCCGACACCTCATCCGACGGAGTTTTGCTCAACTCGACTCCCTTCTTTTTTCGGCACCGGTCACGGACGGAACGCGCTGCGCCAGTGTCCCTACACGAGGTCACGTGGGCCGTCGGTGCAAAAGCTTTGCCACACCATGTCTTGTCGCTTGGAGCCCCAGATGCCGCGGTGAGACACCATGAAGTAGTCCGCATGCACGGTACCTCAGGCCGCTCGGGAGGAAGCTCAGGCCGCGTCCAACATTGGGAAGAAAGACCCCCCCAAGGGGAAGTCCAAGGAGTCGTGGTCTTTTTATGTGCTTTTTTTTTGGACCAACAAGCAATTCTATTAAGTCTAGAACCTTTCTTTTAATGGTCTTTCAAGGGTAGGGCAGGGGAGACATGGCTGTGTATAGCATCTAAAAGGGAGACCGATTGCTTGATGCGACCGTATTCCTCATTCCTCTTTCTCTTTCCATGTCTGACACGGGGTGCCCCTTTTTGTTTCAAGTACATCCACCACATGGCACATCCAGTACCTCCGCCGTCGTCTGATTTGCTCGGACATCGCCACATCACCTCACCGCTTCGACAGACCGATGGACCGAACGGGGCCCTGATCGGTGTCAGTGCGTCTCGGGAAGAGTGGAACGAAGCGGACGAAGAAACGCCGTGGATGGTGGTCACTCCAGGAGCCGTCTCATGTCTCATGCTCATTCATGTTCATTGTTTAGCAGGTAATGCCGCTTCATTTCATATGCAGATCCCTTAGATCCCACCGCCTGGACTCGAAGACCACAATTGGTCTTTTCTGGTGACAAGCACCTTCTCAGACCACCTGTGGTATTGGTTGGTCTGATGCTCCCACCCCAGTCCCAGGGTCCCAGGGTGACCGAGCGCCAAGGTGCTTAGGATCTGCTCCGACAGCAAGGCTCGCTGGGCTTCATCACCACTCTGGTAGGAAATCACCTGACTGTGAAAGAAAGCGTGTTTAGATGCAGCTTAGGCAAGACTTAGACTTAGACAAGAAGCAGAAGCAGAAGCAGAAGAAGAAGAAGAAGAAGCAAAAATGACAAAGTCTTGGCGAGAGCAACTACCCACATCGGCAAACCAATTGAATCCCAGCAAAGGAACACTAAGACTGAGACGAGCATCGCAATTCTTTCTGAGAAAAGGAGGACTAGTAACTATATAAGGAGTAAGTTACTCGATCTTGAGCAATCGCCAATCGCCACGGGCCAAAATCAGCAAAAAGGGCTCAAGAAAAACAGAGATGATTGAACAACCAAGAAAGCACACATATATGGCTACAAGCGGCCAGCAAATGAACGGAACATCCAAATGACAATCCTGCGCAATCAACAGCATCGTTACATGTGGGGTTGTTCATGGTTGTTCATCACAAGTTGTCCGGCCAAAGGACGAGTGGTTCAACAGTAGGTTAAGCCAGAATCCTTCCCGCCTCCCACACTGGAGTCTCCAAAATGACCTCAACTTCTTCAACAGCGCATCCAAATTCCCATTACCCACCGGTCCCAACGGCGGTTCCATCTCTCTCGCCATCCTGATATAAAAATCCCCCCCAAACACCTCCGTGGCCCGTCCAGTCTGCCCAAGCCAACTACAAACCCGACCCAGTTCATCCCAAGGAGTCCCAGCTTTCGGAACAAGGCGAACACCGGCCACACCGCACGCACCCGGCCAAGGGGCCACCGCCCAGCCGCAGCGCCGCACCAGGGAGGCGAGCTCCGGCCGTTCACCAGACAGGAGCCAGGCTTGGAGCGCCTGGGGCGAAGACGGAAAACCAAGAGGAATACACTAGAGACGTGAGGGGTTCCAGGAGTCCCGTGACCAGGGTAGATAGTTTGAGGTGGTACTTGAATGAAAAGATTGTTTTAATAGTTAATTGTCATGTAAATTCAGTGAAGTTATGTCAATTTAGTCGACATGATGCGTCCTCCGGTCCACATATGTGCGCTTCTTGGGAACCCGACTTTCCCCACTTCCAAACTTGAGAATTCCAAGAGTCGGTTTCCCGGATGCTACAGCGTTAGTTGCTCCTTAGTGAAACAACGATCGTTCCGTAAAGGCCAGGGATCCGAAGGGGACACCAGATCAACCGGCAGTGACGGGAAACGCCTCCTGCCGGTCACTGCCGGTCACTGGTCACTGCCTTCCTGCCGTTCACGCTTTTCCCCCCCTCCCTCGCCTGCTCGTATAGGAGACCCAAGCGTCCACTCTCCTGTGCTTCGATCGATCGAACCGGGCGGGAGGCCAGATGGAGGTGGTTCCGATCGTCTTCCGAAGGCCATCCCCAAGCAGGTGGCTTCTTCACCGGTCCCCAGCATTCGTTTCCCCCCCCCCGAAGTCCGGTTCAAGGGCATCTCCGGACCACGCGACATGTGGTTGAAAGACAGATCGAAACTCGAGATGTGAAGCGTGCAGATGTGAATTCAAGATCAAAGGCTCAATTAGTTTGGTGCACACATGTTAGATTATGATGATCAAGTCTCACACGTTCCTGGACGAATCGGAGAGACTCAGCGTTTGGCACGGAACAGACCCGCCTCATCGGGAGAGAGAAGGATCTCCACCGCTTCCTGGATGCTGATTGACCACGGAGTGGGCAACTATCATCAACTGACCACGGTGATTCAGACCCGGTGCAGATTGCATGTTCCTGCACGGTGCCTATGGTTTCGAGTCATGCGGACGGACCAGCCCGCTGCCCGCTGGATCTTAAGCTCTTCTGCGATTCAGACCATCCAATGTGCTCATCCTGACCTCCAGTGGAAACCACCTGAGTCAAACACTGTACATTTGAACATTGGATGGCACAAACATCCGCGCCACCGCCGCCTCCAGGGCCGCCGACCGATGCCGACCGTCGGCATCGGTCGACGGCCCGTGTGACACGCGAGAGTCTCGGGGTGGGCTATGGTGTCGATCCGCCCTTTTTGTGAGGGGGATGATTCGAATGAGCTTCTCCCCACAGAATTACAATATGTGAGTTTAGCATCGTTCTGCAAGTTGCATGTCCATCGCCCGACGTTCAAAAAGAAAGATTGTTTTGAGCATCTTCGTCACTGGGGTCAACCTCTCCACCTCTCCACTCCTCAACTCATCATCCTCCACTTGGACCGGCCTCCAACAAATGCCCATTCTGCAAAGGCTGCGCCTGAAGCGGAGCTTGGGCGGCGTTGAAACTGGACGAAGGTTGTCGGTGCAGCCGTAGAACTAGGTCTCCTTCTACATGATCTGACCAAGCTAGTAGCTTAAGTGGTGTAGTTTATTGATGACCCTGAGTCGGATCTGCTACCCATGTCAAGAGAACGGGATGGGCCACACTGCATAAGTCCACGCGTGGTGTACACGGCATCGTTTTTGGGCCTCATGAAAGCCGTAGAGCCGGAAGAGCAGGCCTGGGCGGGGGTTTTGACCCGACAGACGCACAGATCGGGACGGGTTCGAGAGCCAGGAGTCGCTCCCTGCGAGATAGAAACTGCCGGAGTAAGACTGGAGAACCCCTCATTGCAACATTCACAGTTGCAAAAATGGAATGTATCTTATGTGATCTTATGTGTGACTTGAACATAATTACTTTTACTTCCAAGGAGGGACCAGCGGCCCTGCTCGATGAAATCCAGCGAGAGCCCAAACTTCCTTGTCTGGTGCAACCACAAGAGGTCTCAACCGGCCCCATCACGGTACAAATCCGCTGGCACTCAGAAACAAAGAGGTTTGAGCCGACAATGTTGAGTGGATCCTATCGAACAAATTCCGAAGAGCGTTCTTAAAAAAAGAGCCTGGTCTGCTCTGGTTTCTCCCACCAATGTCCAACTATGTTGATCTATTTTGGTTGAGCACGCGGCTTTTTCGTGCGCTGGATGATGCAAACACACTTCACATACTCCACCAGTTCACAATTGATTGTCTTCCGAAACCTCCCAACTGCGGGTTGCTATATCAGGAATCGGAGCAAAGTAACCACCCTCCATCATCCACTTATGCCCACCCCCTCTATTCCAAAGACCGGCCCAAGACCATCCGGAGCAAGCGTTGGCCAGGACGCTGGCGGCGTCCCAAAGCCAGGCACTGCCGCGGTGCACTGCGCCGCGGTGCCCCGCGCCACTCTGCAGCGCGTGACGCAAGTCACGCTGGAAGGCGTGGTTCTGGGGGGCGTGCGAAGAGTGGGTTTCCAGTTTTGGATTGAATCCAGGCCTGAACCAATTGAATTAGTGGAAAGGGTTTTACTTCGGGTCGAAAATCCCCTATTAGCGCCAAAGGTCTGACCCAAGTGAGCGTTTAAAGTGAAAAGAGGTCAAAACAGCAGCTCTGAGACCTGAACCCAAACATCGGGGAGTCATGGGGAGCAACCGGGGGAGACCCCAAAAAGGGGGTTCATCCTAAGACCCACCTTTCAATTGATCATTAAATTGATAGTTATATAGATGGTTTCGGGTCGTCCTTGAAACATCTTGAACCACCCAACATTGTTCCCAGGTGAAAAGAGTTGGATGTGAAACGTTCATCTAACAAAAGGATGTGTACTCTGTAAGCACATCTTACGGAAGGGAGGCTCTTGGAGGCGCTTCCGATTCCAACCCAATCTAGACCTCAAAGACTGCAGCCAATGCCACCAAACGGCACTAAACACTTAGAGCAGGTGGAAGACACACCTCAAACTTGGTGTAAATATCTCGGCAAAAGCAGGGTCGATCCCAAGTTCGAGCTTCAGACCAAGTAGCTCCTTTGGGAGATCCCGGGCTCTCGCACTAAGTCGCAGGTGTTCGGACTACCCTGCAGAATCCAACCCTTCCAGGCTGAAGACCCTGTCCGGACCCGAACCCCATCCTTAAACCCGAGGTCATTTCGAGGTCATTTGGGCCCCGGTCATGAGTCTTCGCCCTTCCCCCCACCCGAGAGGCTCAGGTCCTCCATGAGGCTCTGCGCCATGCGCCGCATCACGCGAGGAGACGCCTGCGAACACCGCAGCCAACGCGCTGCACCTTCTTCTCCCTCTCCATTCAAACCCACCCTGTGGCAATTCATGACTATGCAATGCGCAAGCTTTCTGAGGTAGTTCTTGCCGGCTCTGAATGATGTTCCTTTCCTTTTGATCCTTGTGGTGATTGGTGTGATGTTGATTGGGATAATCGGTGTTTGCACCATTTTTTGTATGCTGTCTAGACCAGACCTGTTTACAGGCCTTCGCTTCAATACTTTTTTGGAAGTTTGGGAGGCAAAAGATTGTTCTTTGCCAGCACCCCCCAAGGGGTGTCTACTGTATTAGGCCTAAACAGAGGTGAGGAAGGGGGTGTCCATCAACCACCCAACGCTAGGATCTGCTTCGGCGCAAGGAGCCTCAAATTCCATCTCGTGGAATTGCCATTGCTCAATGACCATGGACATCTCATGGGCGTCATACGCGCCATCCTGGCATGAGAAATCCGCCGAACTGCACCGGTGAGTGGGGTCCTGTTTGCAGTAGCGCTCGTTTTCGGCCACCGGAAACAACCACGTATCGGTATACAAAGCATAGAAGGTACAGTATATGTTGCGGAGACCGGAGACCCTGAAAACTTAGTATTTGTATATAGTCTTTTCCTGGACCATGTTGTTTCATGTGTTTTTCCCATTGACATCCCCGCACACAAGCCTATGTTCCAGACTCTACTTGGTGGAAGGATGCACAAGAGTCAAGGTGAGTATCCAGTGTGCTGAACGCTGAACGCCTCAGATTTGGGAGAAAGCCCCAAGTAGGACAGCAAAACATAGCAAAACCCTCAGCATAATGGCATACAAGCCTGGACATCACCAGCCAGGTCCGATGTGAAGGCGCAGGTTGACTATTGATGTACCTTTCCTGAGCCCGCTACTTTCAAAACGAACAGATTGGCTCCCATGAATTTCTCTAAAACGCTTCCCATCAGGACCTGAAATCACCAAAAGTTTGCTTGTGTTCATGTTGGAAGAAGGAGAATCAGCGCCGAAGCCCTTCCCATCCCTTGCCTGCACCGTTCCCTTCCCAAGCTCTGGTCCAACTTCGGACCCTCTCCAAACAATATCTTTGGTGTTTTCCATAAACTTCCCCCCAAAAATACGAACATCGGAGCTGAACAGCTGCGACCGCAAACCGATCTCCATTTTACCCTTTTGGTACCCGCTACACTGCTACACATCCTCGGGCCCGGGGCAGTCATAATCCACCGCCACCACCACCACCCAAAAAAGGCTAGGTCAAATGTTTGTCAAACCTTCGACTCTCAGGGGGAACCACCTTCGACTCTCCTGGTCGAGTTGGTCGTCACCTGTCGCGACATGTCCGCGACCTGTCGGTGCCTCGGTGCCGATGGTCCCGAGGAAGGCATCGATGAAGTCCAAGAGCTCCTGATCGGATGGGGGTCATGAGCAGCAGAGGTTGAAGAACCCCATAGACTATCCTATAGGTACTCCTGTAGGGTCCTATTTACGGTGACTTAACCTCTGTAGGGAGGGATGAGGGACACCGATCGAGGGCAGGACAGCGGACGCAGATCGAGGACAGCGGACGAGGTGTGACGAAGGTCTTCTTGCATGGCGTACATGCAACAAAGATAGCGGTTACATCAATGGAGAACCAGTTGTACTTCTTTGCCATACCCGAGTTGGCTGTTGCTCGTTCATGCTCTGGCAAGTACTGAAATGGTTCAGGGAACAGTCCGGGAACTGTGCGAGTTTGGGGCACGGTCAACTAGATCCTTCTCTCAAGACTAAGCAACCTCCGACCACTGGGGCATTCAGAAGAAACAACGCTTTTCCGGTGCACGAAAGACTCGTGGCGTTGTGCGAAGACCGGTTGAAGATGTGTAGGTGTTCTTCCTTGCACGGGAAACCCTGCAGTTGACTCCTCTGTGGAAAAAAGAAAGACGTAGCCGCATGGCATGTGTAGCTAGCTGAACTGGCACTGCATATGAAATGAGTTCAGGACAGGTTTGCTGCTGCGCCTGGCTAAGACATGCTAAGACACCAGTAGGCGAGGCCGGAACCACGTTCCAGAAAATGATCAGCCGCCTGTTCGAGGTCGAAAAGGACGGACTCATGATTCTAAAGAAGCCATTTTTTCAATCAAGTCGCAGACACTCCATGTATGCCATATATGCCATTGATCCCCAAAACCACCCTTGGCCTGATCGGCAGTCCTATGGCAGTCCCATTAGTCGCGTCTGGGAGTCGGTTGCTTCTCACTTCATCCTTCCAGACTCCACCGCCCGATCCTCCCGGACCCTCCAGCGCCACACGGGACGGTTTTCCGCTCTCGGCTCTCCGCTTCTGGACTTCCTCTCGAACGGCTTCCGCCAAGGCTTCGTAGCTCTCAATCCGCGGCTCCAGCCTCGACACCATCGTCTGCCACCGTTCCCGCAAGAAGGCCTTGGACGCAGGGGGTTGAAGATTAGAACAGAATCAACAGAATGGGAGGAGTTCGATTCCAAGTCCCTTCATCACTTTTTGGATTTATTTGCAGCAAAAGGATCGCTGAAGGGTTGATGTTAATTGATTTTGTCTATGATGTATACATGAATATTTCCAGGGAATCCCAGTTGCACAACCATGAAACAAAGGAACCTGACGTTTCAATATATACGTTTCAAATACGTCAAGAATTCTATAGACATGTCATGACATGTCTACATGTTTTAATACAATTGTATATAGCACCACGGTGCGGGTGGTTAAAACATCTGAAAGAATGCAAAAAGACAAAAGAACGAATCCCTTGCTCACGGCAGTGTCCATGTTTCCCACCGGCGCCACCGACAAAAAATCCACCATGATCCATCCGCACCATCGGTCCCGGTCGGTCCTGTCTCGCCTGGGACGCTTCGGCGAACGCGGCGTCGCTGGAAGGCCCCGAGGGCGCTCCTCGCACCCGAGGGGCCGGGGCGAAGGAGGCCGCGCCGTCCGGCGCGCGTCCCAGGCGCTGCAGCTCCAGGTAGGTCCAGCTCCTCGCGGCTGCGGTGGGGCGCGGTCCGGCGCGGTCCAGGGGAGAACATCGGAAAAGGGAGAAAGTATGGGGTCAGGAATCCAACGAATGTTTTTTGTTGGGGGTTGGACACTTATACCTACCGTCCCGCAAAGGAAGTGCTGTTCCTTTTCAGGATGAAAAACAACTCGGTCCGGAGACAATGAAGGACACAAGGGATCGGAGTTGCTGGGCCCATCTGCTGGGCAGGTGCTGAAGAATGGTGGACAAGGTCAATGAGGAGGGTCTCTAATGGGTGAAGTCTGCGAAAGAAGCTCCTCTCCAACAAATCACCCGAATTCCGAATGTTGATGTTTATGTATTTAAAAATACCAAAATAGAATTGTTAATTGATTGTATAAACATTCTCAAAAATTCTCAAACTTCTGAGGGTTGGGATCTACTGCCGAGACTCTCATCGAATTTGCTGCTGTTGATCACCATCCCTTCGCGGCTACACTGTTGCAAGACACGATCTCGAGCTTCACTGCTCAAGCGGCTGCAGCCCAGAAAATCGCTTAGGAGGTCCAAATGTGCGGCCAGGTCGCTCTGCAGATCCTCGAAGCAAAGAACTAAGACCTGGGGAAGGTCCAAACACCGGTAGAATTCCACGTAGTACTCCCAGAGTGAAGCGCCGAAACGCATATTCTCGGCCACAAAGTCTTTATCAAAGACAAATTCTGAGACAGTTTCATAGACCCGCAATGCTGGTACATCCTTCTCGCGCAGAAAATGCCACCAGCTTCGCACAACATCTTCTGGCCGTCGCACGATACACAGGTATTTAGCCCCTCGATGGATTGAAGCAAGTCGCAAATGAGACTTGAAGAGTCTGGGATGTGCTACTTGTTCCGCCTCCAAGTCTTGTCCCAAGTCCCAGGCCAACTGATCCCACGGCACCACTTGGTAAATATCTTGAAAGTCCAAGTGCATGCCCTGACTTGGATGTTTGATTGTCCAGGAAGCCAGGAAAAAAATAGACAAATCTTCCCCAAGCCAGGGGATTGACCCATGGGAAACATCATCTTAATGAGCAACAGGATATCACGCATGGGGGAAAGAAATCATCAGAGTACCACGCGGTACCATGTACCTTATCTTAAGCAAAATCCAGGCCTGAGTTCTCACAGAGTGGCAGATCATTTGAAGGAACGTCGTCCCCGTCTTGGGCGCCGTCACGATGAACACGTCGCTGCTCCCGGGAGCCCAGGCGGCCGCAGCGCGGCACGACGCCTCAGAGAAGGCCGCATGGGGAAAGGGTTGCGCACGTGCGCCGAGCCGATCGCTCAGGCTGTCCATCGCTTGGGGCGCCAGGCGGCGGCTCAGATGGCTGCGGGATTTGGGGGACGCTGGGGGCGTTCATTGGAAAAAATGGCCTTCGCTGCTGGCGACTCGCTCTCCGTCCGCTCTCCTCCTTCAAAAGCTCTTCCTTGCAGAAGGGGCATTTCGTCCTGAGCTCATCCACCCCAATCTTCCCAGCTGAGGCATGTTGAGTTCACACGTGTTTTTTCAAAGAAAAATCACTCCGCGGAGCAGGGCGGCCTCCGCCACCGGAGGCAAAGGCGTATCCAAATGACCGGCACCATCTCTTTCCATCAGGTGACAGAAGAAAACATATAAATATAAAGCCTCCTGAGCTTTTTTCATCCATCCTTCCGTCCATCCAAATCCATCCATCCGTCCGTCCGTCCAGCCAGCCAGCCACCATCACGTCAAATTCGGACGTGGAGCACTCCTCTCGTCACTCTCGTCATTCCTCTATATATATATATATAGGATTTCAAAGCCTATATATAAATTTAGCTAAAAGGAAGTTATCATGTTACATCCCCAAACGAAAAGTAACGGGTGCTTCGCTGGAACTCCGGGAATCACCTCTTAGGGCGCGTTTCTGGCGAGGCGCTGGCCATATTGCTGCCGGCACGCGCCGCACATCTGATGTTCGGAGACATCGCCCTTGGGGCTCCAGTGCTCTAAACGCTGCACGTCCGGCTGCTCCTGAGGAGAGATGCTCCGTGCGGTCGCGATGCACTTGGTGACGTTTCGTAGCTTCTTGTTCCGTTCGTAGCGATGGCCTCCAGCTGATAGCATCCTTGTTACTAGGAGCTTCTTGTTCCTAGTAGTAATGCCAGGAGATACTAGTAGCTTCTTGCTCCTAGTAGCGAGTTGAGAAGTGTTGGTGTCGGTCGGTGTTCATTTGTTCATTGAGATGATCAATGACGATGATTGAAGGGCAGGTATGGTGTACTGTGCACTACGCAGTGGAATTGAGGACTGATCTGATGACCATCATGCAAAACATCACAACACCTGCAGGAGATCAACAAAGCCAAGGAAACCAATCGATCCAATCGACCCTCAAACAACTAGTGCAGGTGAACCCACCACACCGTGTCACACCGTGCGACCACGTGTGACCTGTGACCACGTGCTCCACTGAACACGTGATCGCCATCCCATCAGTTTCTTCGGTGGGCCAGGGGCCATCAGTCTGTGATTCCCTATCAAGTCCTATACCAGGACCATCCAAGGGGTGTCCAATGGACTACCCCACACTACCTATAGGCTTCCAGACAGGGCACCCCTTGGATGGTCCTGGTATAAATGGTTCCATTCATTCACTCCTTTCGCCTATCTTTCGCCTCCTCCCGCCCGGTGCTCCTCAAAGCAGATCGGGCCTCACTCCGCAATCGCAAAGGTGTTTACAAAGGTCCGAGTGCCCTCCCGGGTCATCTGGCCATTTGTGAAGTGCATCTGCACTCACCATTCCCGAGAATGTTTCATGAAAACCATGATGGAACATGTGATTCCTCCCGGATCAATCACGCTTATGCTGGATGGACGATTTGCATGTGACTTCCACCGGGCATGGTCCCACGGCCAGGTCCCACGCGGGGGCCCCCTTTTCCCATCACGGTGACGACCCGCCGTGTCGTGGTGACCCGCCGTAGTCATTCAAGGAATGTCATGGATCTAGTGTACAGTCATTGTGGTGAGGTGGACAGATTCCAGAACACTTAGTGTGAGCAAACATGTTTGAAGTTTGAGGAAATGAAATGAACAGGATGGACAAGCTGTAAGAAGGGTTCGCTTGTTCTGGATGTTCTACATTCTGTGGATGATCTGGCCGCGACTTCTTTCCTGAGACGCCCCTGCAAGTATCCCAGTGGGGCTCCATCCGTAGTTGCTCCAGCATGGCCGGCGTACGCCTGTGTTCGTGAAGCGTTTTGGGAGCTGAAGTTCCATGTTTTGTCCTTTGTGAAGGCCAAAACAAAGGCCTGTTGCCCCAAGTATGCCCCAAGTATGCGAGTCTATGTCATTGGCTTCATGTTCAATCTACCTTGCTTCTTGCAGATTCAGCTGGTCGAATGCCATGTAAACCTACTGCAGAGCTGCGACCGCCGCAGTAAGAAGAATCCCCAGCCCACCCCAGCGGACCCTATGAATTCAGAAGCTCTCGATCCACCACTACAGAACCTCCAAAACAAAGAACAGACCATCGGCAAACGCCGAAAAGACCCCCCTCATCCTGGAGTCAGCACCTGAAAGTCGTCGCCCCACGAGCTCCGCAGGGCCCGCTATCGTCCCCGCCTTCGGAGACCCAGGCCCCCACGGATTAGACAAGTAGACTCGACCTTTTCGGGTCGTGCGGATCGGCAACGAGGCCTCAAGACACCCAGATAGGCCAACAAGACTTCAACGCGTTCCAGCGAACTCTTCCAGGGGATCCTCTCCAGCCGCAACTCCTTCAGAGTGATGTGACGTCTGACTGTCGACTGTCGACTGGAGAAGTCGAGCTAGACACTTGGGCAGCAGGGAAATCGACGACAGCTCTGTTGCGTCAGCTGTTGTCCTTCTTTGCAAGGCAACCATACAACGGCTATCCTCATTTTGATCTCATTCCTGAACCATCCAAGTGGGTGTCCTGGCTGGAGATCCATAGTGTAGTACTGCAGGGATGTGTAACAGTCCTTTGGGCACCCAAACAGGACCATCCTCCGGTTTGTATGTCCATTGGCGTCTGTGTGAACCATTAACCATTGGCGTTTTCTCAGCTCTTTTTTCCTACACAGCATACTCCGCCTTTGTCAGCCGAAACCGTCCTCACGGAAGTGGCGATCTAAGATCCCCAGAACCTCCAAGACCGGGCCGCTCGACCAGGCAGCGGCGGCCTCTCGCAGGAGTCGCCCGGACATGGACGTCCAAGGGTTGGGCCACGAAAAACCACTGGTTGGTAGAGGAAAACCGTCTTGTCCCACCACCAATTTCAATGATCGAGACTCTGAATGCAGTTTTTCTCAGAATTCTCCTTGCACTCCGTGCCACTCGTTTTCACTTGGAGACATGGAGACAAGACTGGAGACAAGGTACTTTCAGAATTGCTGGGCCCCCCCCGTGAAATGCTGGGCCATCCCAGGACTTGCCCAACGACGCTCTCGCTCCCGGTCCGACTTCAGGACTTCAGCACTTCCGACCGCTCCGAACCTGTTTTCCAGTCCGGAGCACCTCCATGTCGTGCGAGTGAAGGCCCAACCGCCCCCATAGGCTGATCGCGTCATGAAGAGTTCCATTCCAAGGATCCGAACCCCCGATGGCCGGAACCGCCCATCGATGGCTTCATGTCGTTCCAGTCCCAACTCCCCAAATCCAGCGACCCCAAAGTCCTTCGTTCTCCAGGCGCACTCGGCTCAGTCCCAGCGCTGTCCCGCGGCCGCTGGGGCGCTGTGCCACCGCCCCGCCTGCGCGACGAGGCGTGGGGCCTCGAAATGCTGCGCCAGGCGCAGCAGCAGCTCCTCGCAGGCCGCCTGCGTGTGATGGGGAGGGTCGTTGGTGATGGGAAGTCTCTTAAGGGGAGGGAACTTCGGGGCGGGGGTGAGACGGGGGTGATGGGGAGCTTCGATGCCGGAAGAGCTGGAAGAGACGGAAGAGCTGGGATGTGGGGAAGATGCAGAGTCAGAAGAAAGGGTGTTGGACTCGAGGAATCGAAAAGACATGTCAAAGAGCTGAGAAGAACAGAAAAAAGGATGAATAAGGATAGGTGTCGCGCTACAGGATTCTTCCAGGGCCCCATCAGCCCAAGGAGCTTCAAATCACTTCGGAGGTCCAGCATAAGGCCGCCGTTCACCAGTGAGCTCACCGAAACACCCGGCATCGGCGGGAGAGAGGGGAGATCGGCGGTCTCTGCCAGAAAGGTTCCTCTGATTCGTAGACCTGGACCCTCCACCAAGTAGCTTCTTGTTCCTAGTAGAAATGCCATTGAGGACTAGAAAAAACGGCAAAATGATGCAAAATGACCCAAACAAATCTCCAGCTCGCGAGGTTCTGAGGGGAAAAAACGGGCTTTCCTGTGTCTATGTTTAAATTGCTTGACCTGGTGTTGTAAATCCTGGTGTTGTTTCTTTCATGTGGTCTCAAATCCATGGTTGACTTGGTGTTATAAAACAATGGTGGTTGGACGATTGCTTATGGGGGAGAGTGGCTCACAGTTCGGGATGGCTCCTCATCTTCCACAAAAAAGAGCCGTCCAACAAGCTCCACCGGCGGCGTTCGCTTCGCCAGAGAGGGAACACCGGCGTTCGCGCCTGATTCATGGGCATCGGCTGCTTGGCAATGACCGTCACATCTGCCGACCGAGTGGCGGGGTTCATGTGAAGCAGTCACCCACGGGAGTGGCCCCTTGGCGGGTGAGATCTTGGGTTTGGGAACCATGACAAAGTAAAGCCCTAGCCTTCCAAGACCACTAAAACAATGGTTGGACCTGGTTGTGTAGTCAAAAATCCTTAGTAAAACAAGTTTTTGTTCGGGATTCAGACCATTACAGATAAATCAATGGTGGGCCAGGAAGCCTAGGGAAAGGCTAGCCTAGCATCTGGCTCCACATGTTGGTTTCCTTTGGTTTCGGTGTTTCGGTGTCTTTACATGCCCTTCACGTGAACATCATGTCATATCTAGCTGGGGAGATCATGTCATGTTCCTCCAAGAAAAAAAAAGGATGATATGACAAAGAACCAGCCGTTCTCGTATCCCTACTTGTCGTTTTCTCACTTCATGGAAGCTTTAACCTTCTGCAAATTCCCCCACGGTCGGCATGTTCGAAGTATACCAAGAGAGGTTTAGAGACACCATGAGCAACCAAAAGGGCTGTTCAACCTCTCTACCCTACCAGGACCATCCATAGCGGATCCTGGCTGGAGATCAACAAGTAGTGGACTGGCTCATCTTGGAGACCCTTGTTGGACCTTCTGGATGGTCCAGGTAGCTCCACGACCACCCACCCAACCAACCAACCAACCCCAACCCCAACCCCAAACCCAAACCAAACCAACCAACCAACCAGCCAACACCCATTTCAAGTCCACCGGAGTCCACCGAGTCCACCTCACCTTCAAGGTCCAAGTCCTGGAAGCACACGCCGAAGCTGGCGGGGTCCATGAACCTGGGAAGCCCCCCATCACCGCCCGCCAGCATGCTGAATGCTCTGAAAACGCCTAAGTCGCGTTCCCTTGACTGCCCCCAACCCCGGGTGAAAGGGCGCACAGGTCCAAGCTCCGCTTTCGGTGTCCATCGAGGATGGAGGTGGATGGATCCGAAGAACAGGCGGATCATGGATGCAGGGGAAGATAGGGGGAGTGACCTGGAGTGGAGGTTGTGCGAATGTCATTGACATGATGGCCCAACTGTCCTAGAAGAAGGCAGGTGTCAAATGGGTTTGAGGTCTAGCCCTCTTCTAGGCTTTGGCCAAAACCCAACCCCTTGCACCCAAGGCCTCGCCGCGGAAGAAGGTGAAAGTTCGTCTGCAAGAGATGGATGTGCAGCATGTTTCAGGTGCCTCACCTCTGCTATTTCTCATCGTTCGAACTCTCTACTGCTGCCTCATCCCTGCCACTGTCTCATCCGACGTCTCCACCCGAATTCTCAAGGAAAATGGGTGAACCTGCACCAGCCTGGAGCAGTCATTGGATCCCCCATACCGAGGCTTAAGGGACCACGGGACATCCATCCGACCCGGTGCGTTCGGATCGTTCCGAACGCGGCGTCGTTCAACGAACTCCCCCGGTCTGTCTCTTCCGCGTCTAAGGCGCCAGGCTCTTCCCAAGCGTCATCAGACAAACAGCTCCAAATGTCTAAGATCTCATCGTCAGGATCTGCAACCTCCTCGCACCAGTGCAAAGGTGCCAAAGGTGGATGGCCATTGGGTCGGACAGGCCAGGTTCACAGCCCACGGTCGGTGTTTGAGGGGAATCCTGCAGGTACATGCAGGTACACCAAGTTGATCGTCGCACGCCTTCTACTTCACTCTGCAAAAGGCTTCCATTTTGGTTTGCTTTGTGTTTGCTTCAGGCCCTGGACTAGAGGTCGTGGAATTTTCTCTCTTTCTGGTGAAACGAAGGAGTCGGTCGCTCTACGAAGGCCGTGCCTCCATAAACGAACCCCGAGATGCAGCGCTTCGTTCGAACCCACCAGATGCGCTCGCAGCGCTCACCGAAGCTCACATCTCGTCGCAAAGGACTCGACGAACCGCCGAGTCCGAGGCCGAAGGAGGCCGAAGGAGGCCGAAGGAGGCCGAAGGAGGCCGAAG
>CAXAMN010025806.1:1959387-1977554 GCA_963970005.1 Durusdinium trenchii | reverse complement strand
GCCGAAGGAGGCCGAAGGAGGCCGAAGGAGGCCGAAGGAGGCCGAAGCAGTGAACCAGCACCACGGAGTCCGGTGTCGAGTAAAAACCCCTCAAAAAGGGGGATCAATTGGGGTGTCCATTACTTTGGGGGTCCTGGACATGTGTTTTGACATGTCGACATCCTTACCTGGTCTGGTGCCGTGCCCAACGCGCGGTGCGAAAGTTGAGAGCTCCTCTGACAACAGCCGGCTTGCCCAGCATCTTACTCGTTGGACCTGGTCGTTCCATGACACCGTTTGCTCAGGTTGTTTGGGGAAGATTCTTCTAGATTACGAACTATCTATCCTGAACAACCAAGGGCGAGGGATCAAAAAACAAAAATCAATCAAACGAGTATTTCAGGGGGTCAAGAAAAAAACAAAGATGAATCAAACACTAAAATACACGGATCCAAGCGTGCGGAGGGAAGAGCAATATTTCATTCGAAACAGTGATCAAAAAATCAAAAAACACATCAAAAAACAAACAGGAAATCAACGGACCTACATGTTAATACAAAACTTTTTATATATGTATATATATATCCATATGTACACACACATCTATATATCTATATACACATAGACATATGTTTGTGAGTTTAACCAAAGTATTCTGCACTTACAACAGCATTGCAATTAGTTCAAAATATTTTCTTGATATCTGCATACTTGCTACCACCCGCCCGGATCTGCACCAGAGGCTGCTTTGGTTTCCAGAAGCCTTCAGCATTCTCATTTCAATCTATAATAGCTCTCTCTCTCTCTCTCTCTTTCTCTTTCTTTCTCTCGTACACACACTCTACTTCAGCCTTGAATACTGCAACCTTTCCCTGTTACCTGGCCTGGGGGCCATAAAAGAGTTTTGGACCTAGGACCTGGATGGGGTTCTGAGCTTAGCCCCTCGATATGTCAAAGTTGTCATATTGCATCGGACACTGTTTTTTCCAGAAGCCTTCAGAATTCTCATTTATACACAAAAACTCTCTTTATATATATATATGGGTCTATAGATTCATATACAAATACATCATATACATTCTAGGAAGGAGCTAGTGGTTATGCCTAGGCTGTCGGTGCTAGGATACACCTGACACCTGACTGCTCTGGAACATCCTGTGGGTCTGCCTGGAAAGCCAGCCTGCACTCAGTCATCTGGGGAGAAGTTAGCAAGGCAGTCCACATGTAAAGGGTGCGCAACTATATAACTTGCGCTTGCATTGGGCCATCGACTCCCATTGGGCATGGTTGGGGAATGTTGTGGAACAAAAACCGGAACTGCTACACGCTTGATCTTCTCAATCCAGTGGGCGAAGGCACTTTGCCCCAGCTACATCCCTTGCCCTGCAAAGACTAGGGTAGTTGATTCGCAGGTTTGGAGCAATGTTTGTTTTAAGTTTTTGCGATTTTCCTTAAACTAGGGTCGGTTTTGACGGTTTCTAACGACATGCGCCCTGTTGACTCTATACCGGGTGGTTTCAGCAGCATGATAGTTCATATTCAACATCATGAACGGAATCTCCTAAGCTACATGGAGGCGCAGGTACCCCGTATCCCTTTTGACCGCCATTGACTCTATACATGTTTTTGCATTTAGCTGCCAGCTGCCAGCTCGTGGCTGGCCTCACTAGCTCGATGTCAATGATGAGGTGCGCCTTTATACTGTTTCCGCGTAGACAAGAAAAACGAAGAAATCGAATGCTCTGTGCGCAAAATGCAACGCACGTTGCAACTAAACACTGGCTTTTGCAAACCCAAATTATACGTCGACTGTAGGTGCAGTCGCGTACAACCTGTTTAAACATTTTAAAACCCAGCCCAGGTCAGCACGCCTGCCGTCAAGTCACCGTGACACGGCTATAGTCTGGAAAAATCGGAAACAGTTGTTGTTCCCGTGGTGTTTCACATGGCACTAACTCGCTCCCAAACTCCACAGGGCATCTCGAATCTAGGTCGCTATCTCGGCAAAAGCGTTTGGTAATCGGACACCTTGCCACACACATTTTCTACACGCAAGGTATTTCAAGACCATCCTGGGGTGAAGCTATAGTACATGACCCAAGACGACTCACGTAGTACGCAGGCGCTCGCAGGTTGCACGCAACAAAGGCCTTAGCAAAACCAGCCGGTGGATGTCGGACCTGTGGATCGAGTCTCCTCGAAGGTGGCCTATGTGCGAGGCATGCAAAAGAAAACTGTGTCCTGGTCCGGTCCTGCCATTGGTCAAAAGCATTGCAACGATGGTATTGATGCGCAGAAGAACGGACCTTGGCCACGCAAGTCTTGTGGGCGTGACTTGGTGAACTCTTCGAGGGCGGAAGCAAACGAAGCTAATTTGCTGCGAAGTTCAAGGAACTTTCTGAGCTTACGCCGATGGCACGATTCTTGGGCTTGCGTTCCAGATGTGGAACCCGGCTGGAGGCGCAATCCACCCCACCAATCTGCCACAAGAAAGCGGTCAGGGTTCCCAGACCAACTTATGACACCAAACTGTGCATGGGCTCCATCTAGAGTAAGGGTGACAAGATAATGACACTGACCACTGCAGTCAGCACAGCTTTGCCTGGCCACCTCCTGCAGCACCTTCCTTCCTTCCTTCCCTTCCCTTCCTTCCCGTCCCTTCCCTTCCCTTCCCTTCCCTTCCCTTCCCTTCCCTTCCCTTCCCTTCCCTTCCCTTCCCTTCCCTCCCCCTCCCCTCCCCTCCCCTCCCCTCCCTTCCTTCTTTCCTTCCTTCCTTCCTTCCTTCCTTCCCTTCATTCCCAAACCTAACCCTTGAGAAATCCGCCCACACCGCTTGTCGGTGCAGGGCGTGCTATTGGGGCTCTTGAGCTCTGCCATCCTATGCAAATAGCTTTGGTAGGGGGGGGCGCCTCTTTTTTTTGCGCGCCGCGCGCGCGGCTATGGTTGGGCTGCAGGGCTACTGGGGAGAGCGTTTTGGAGGTACATGTTTTGACTATTTTTCGTTACGTCGTGCTTGCAGGGCCACTGGGGAGAGCGTTTTGGAGGAGTTTTTGTGTTTTGGTGTGGTTGCTGCGTTGATTCTTGCTCGGCTGCAGGGCCATGGGGAGAGCTTTTGGCAACACCGAAGTTGTATCACCATTATGGGCCCCAAGGTAGACGAAGTTGGCCCCAAGATGGCTCCAACGCAGCCGTAAGATGGCGCAGTTTTCCCGAATGCGTAGCGCAGGGTTCTCGTTTAACTCTTGGGGTCTGGGGGGTAGAGCCTTGTTCGTGACCCGTTGTTTCTAAGTTCGCAACCGTTCGCAACCGTCCGCAACCGTTCGCAGGTGTTCGCAGTAGAGCGCTAAGGCGCTGCCATTGGGGGAAGCTTTTGGAGAGGGTTTCGGATGGAAACGTGACGTGTCAGATTCGTGTGAAATAGCGAGGAATCGTGTGGAAATGTAAGATGTCGAAGTGTGGAGGGTGATTTCACTACGCAGGTGCAGCGTTTTGTGAGATCCGCAGTTTGCTGCACAGTTCCATTGGGATTAGCCTTTGGAGAGTCATGTTTTTGGGGTGTTGGATGTGGCCGTGCCATTGGGATTTGCGTTTCAGGGTGTGGCATCGAAGCTCTGTTTTCGTGACAGGTCTCAGCTGAAATGACGATTTTTGTGGGTGGGAGTGTGCTCAGAACGGCTCGAAATCATTCCAAACGTGTGGTGTGGTGCAAATTTTGTTGAAGCTCACATGAGATGATATTGTCACTTTTCGTGGCAGGCGCAGTACTTTGTGCGGGTTTTGAAGTGTGGAAGTGCGATTTTCGTGGCAGGGGCAGGGAATCGTGAGGTTGCGAGGTGTGACGGAGGTGACATTTCGTGGCAGGCGCAGTACTTTGTGCGCGTTAGACGTGTGGACGCGGAAAGATGCATGGCAGGCGCAGGGAATCGTCAGGTTGTGAGTTGTGGTAGAGGTGAACGTCGCTGTCACATTGGGATTGGCGTGTGAGCGGGTGTTGTTTGGAGCGGCTGGAATTGCGAAACTGCTTGGCAGGACTGCGTGACGCGTGTGCTCCGATGGGCGTTTCCGCTTGACTTTTGGAGGAAGTCTCGTACGAAACGCTCGTTTTGCAGACTTTGACATGTGAGTTTTTGAGGAAGTCTCGTACAAAACGCTTGTCACTTCTGAAGCCTCATGCACACAGGGAGTTTGGTTTATATTGCGGAGCTCCTGTGGGCGCAGGTCGGAGAGGTTTCCACGATGAAATGTCCAATAACCTGCTCGAGGCAGAACTTCCAAGAAACATATAGTGGATTGAGAGTAGATGGCACGGACCCCAAGAGGTCTTAAACCACTTAGTTGCTTCAACTTCTTTTTGTTGCAACAACCATGTTTCTGCCTGAACCCCACGCACTTCGTTGGTACCCGAACAGACATGGAACATGAATGATCTGAGGAGTTGGACAGTTGGACCATACTCGCACCCTCTGCACACGCCTCCAGCATGGTGAGCCCTTTGGGCACATCTGCCCAACCCCCCAACCGCTCGGGAGCTGAGCTACACCAAAACGACGTCCCGGTTTTGGCGGTTCGGGCCACGGCGGCTTGGGCTGAGGTATTGGACGCGAAGAGTTCCGACAACACGGCTCATGAGCTCGACTTCGGCGCGGTGAGTTCGGAGAGGTCCGAGCCCGAAAGGCGAACGTGTCGCTGCATGGCATGACGTTGCTCTGCATTTCGACGCGAAAGCTAGACAGAAGCACGTTTTAGCCGCTTTAGCCGCCTGCACGCTTTAGCGCTTTCAATGCCTATACGCTTTCGCAATCCAACGCGTTCTTCCTCCTCCTATTCGCAGTCAACGGCAAGCGCACGCATGTATACGTCGCGCATCTCTGCCTTCAGAACCTAGTGGGCGCGGCGCTTGCCCCGCCCGTACTGAAGTCATCACGAGTCCTCATCTGTCAGTTGGCATCTTTTGTTTTTCGCTTGTTCCCGTGTCTTTGCTTCCAGATCCACCTAATGGAGCATCTGGGATACATATCCAATCAGAGAAGAAGTTGCCACAAAAAAGGCCACGATAAAAATATAAAATCTTTCATATGGTAAGGCCAGAATCCTTTGTTTAAAAAAAATTATCCCGGCAAGAGACCCCAAACAGTGTGTGTGTGAGGTCTGTAAGCAGAAAGTCTAGAGATCTAGACGCAGTGGGGTCCAGAGAGGTGATGGCGGTGATGAAGTGAAGGTGGGTGTGAGTGAGTGTGGGTGAGAGGGAGTGTAGTGGGAGAGTGTGAGCGCGAGCGTGAGTGGGAGTGAGCGTGGGTGAGAGTGAGAGTGAGAGTGAGTGTGAGTGTGAGTGTAAGTGAGTGTGGGTGAGAGTAAGTGCGCCTGAGAGTGAGTGTGTGAGGCAGTGTGAGTGTGAGTGAAAGTGGGAGAGTGAGCGTGTGAGGGAGTGTGGGAGACTGAGTGAGTGCCAGTGTGAGTGAGAGTGAGTGTGAGTGAGAGTGAGGGTGGGTGAGAGTGAGTGAGAGTGAGAGTGGGAGAGTGAGTGAGAGTGAGAGTGGGAGAGTGAGTGAGTGTGAGTGCGAGTGTGGGTGAGAGCGAGTGAGAGTCTGCGAGTGGGAGAGTGAGTGGGTGTGAGTGTGAGGAGTGTGTGTGAGTGGGAGTGGGTGGATGAGAATGAGTGTGAGTGAGAGTGAGTGAGTGCGCGAATGTGAGTGGGAGAGTGAGTGTGAGTGCGAGTGTGAGTGTGAGTGTGAGTGAGTGTGAGTGAGAGTGGGTGGGTGCGAGTGAGTGTGGGTGAGAGTGAGAGTGAGTGTGAGTCAGAGTGCGAGAGTGAGTGAGTGTGAGTGCGAGTGTGAGTGAGAGTGAGAGTGAATGTGGGTGAGATGCGCCTGCGCTGTGCCTGCCGCGAAATCTGCACTTCGAGGTTCACCAAGTGCTGTGCCTGCCACGAAATCTGGACTTCGAGGTTCACCAAGCGCTGTGCCTGCCACGAAATCTGCACTTCGAGGTTCACCAAGTGCTGCGCGTGCCACGAAATCTGCACTTCGAGGTTCAGAAAGCGCTGTACCTGTCACGAAATCTGCACGTCCAGGTTCACCAAGCGCTGCGCCTGCCACGGAATCTGCACGTCAAGGTTCACCAAGTGCTGCGCTTGCCACGAAATCTGCACTTCGAGGTTCAGCAAGTGCTGTGCGTGCCACGAAATCTGCACTTCAAGGTTCACAAAGTGCTGCACCTGTCACGAAATCTGCACTTCGAGGTTCACAAAGTGCTGCACCTGCCACGAAATCTGCACATCGAGGGTCACAGAGCGCTGTGCCCGCCACGAAATCTGCAAACGAGCCACATATCCAAAAGTCACAATTCACTGCACCCCTGTCGCGAAACCTGAGCTCCTCGACGATCACCACCATGTCCAAAGTGCTGCACCTGCCACCTGCCACGAAAACTGCATTTCGAATTAAAACAGCTCCGATCCCTTGCACCTGTCACGAAAAGTCGACTTTGGAGCACCAAAACACGAGGTTTCCCTTGCACCTGCCACGAAAAGTGACCACCGTGTACCAAAGAGAGCGCAGTCGCTAGAAGCACCCGCTGCCAGCAGGCAGATTTTGTGAGCCTGCGCAGTCGAAATGCACATTGACGATGTCGAGAGGCATGAATGTACTGTAATAGCAGCGAATTAGCCGTTCACGGCCGCGCGCTTCAGCGATCTAAGCACCAGCTGCTTTTCTACTACCGTAAGAACCCCTCAGTGTGCCCACACTGTTTGGGGAAAAGAAAGTCAAAAACAGTCAAATGGAAAAGCCAAAGTAAAAAAAACAAATTGAAAAGTCAACAAAAAACGTCAAAAAGTCAAAAAAATTGAAAAAATGTCACAAAAGTCAAACATAGACCACAGCTCGAAAAAGTTTTAAAACAAATCAAAAAAGTCAAAAAACGTCAACATCAAAAAAAACCTCGAAAAAGTTATTAAAAAATGTCAAAAAATCGAACAAACAAATCGAAAAATGTCAAAAAAAAAAACAAAAAACAAAGTCCAAAAAAATCGAAAAATAACTAGAAAAAACGTCAATAAAGGTCCACAAAAAGTCGGATCTGGGCAAATTGTGTTGCTTGACTTTCTGAAACTTTTTGATTGACTTTGACTTTTGGGATTGACTTTTTTTGATTTGTTTGACTCTTTTGACATGTTGAAAACAGGCTCTCTCCAATGAAAGATGTTTATAACGAACCTACCAGGTAAGCGTGAAAAGAATTGCGAAAAGAACGGGAAAACAATCGGAGCGCGCGTCGAAACAAAGGTAACAGTATTTCATCCTGCCTCCCAGAAGGCTGCCATTTCAGCGGCGTTGAAATGATCCCACCACGGCAAGCCTGGTTGCAAGGAAAGCTGTCCGAGAGAGGAGCCGGTGAGTGAAAGCAGCTGCGCAGCCTCGCCACCGTCGGAGCGACACTCTTCAACCTAGAGGACCCCTCGAAGGCACTGCGAAGCAAAAGCTTCAGGCCACGGGGCTATCGAAGGAGCTGCTGGCTCCTTCAAAGTAGTCCCGAGATAAGGATTCCTCATCCCAGAGCTAAAGCGAAGGAGCTGCTGCCCCCTTTAAAATAGACCCAAGACAAGGACTCGTCTTCGCAGAGCTAAAGAGCCGGAGCTGCTGGCTTCTTCAAACAGATCCCAAGATAAGGGCTTCCCCGTCTCAGAGCTAAAGGGAAGGATCCCGAGATAAGAAGACAAAGCCGCAAATGAATTGTTTTCGTTTTTATTCATGTTGACACAGCACGTACTCAACGCTGAGTGGTCGGCCCAAGGCCTTCCAGGTTGAAGTGCTGTTAATGACGACATCGCCCACGAAGAAGACAATATCAAAGCCCAGACCAGCAGGCAAGGACGGCGCCACCAGGGCTTTCGCTCGATGTTGCCAACCCACATAGGAGCGCACCTGCAAGCACACGCTATTAAACGCATGCGTTGGCGAGGTTCCGTGTCATTTCGCGCTAGCGTTTATAGTATTTTCTAGGCAGCTGGCCTCCAAAATGTTGCCAGAAATGGGGTTCCGGGCAATCAGAAAAGGTGGGCGAAGTAGCTTCGTTGCCTCGGCGCAGAAAAGCGTTGAGCAACCCCTTACGGCGCATAAGGGCCATCAGCAAGCTTTCGATGTCCTCGCTCTCGCCTCACAATTGACTGGGGCAATCGTAGAGCTCGGGCTTTCCATGTCTTTCTTTTGTCCTGGCGTCCAAGACAAAGCGATCTTCAGATTCAAGCTATAAGCAAAAAGGAACCCTGTCCTGCCCAAGATTTTCCCAACGCCGGATCAAAAACAATGTTGTCAAGTTCAAGATGCGAAGCTTCAAACAGCTGCAGTGCGCACAGAAATCCATCCAGCCAATGTTTGAGTCAAGGCACACTGCCAAAACACGAGTGGCCATTAGCTGCTGCCCATGAGGCAAACCCAAGTTCTTTCTTTTGTATCGTGCATCGCTGTTGTTATTTTCATTTGTTTTCTCTTGCTCTTACTTTGCAGCCAAGGCACCACAGCCACAGCACAGGAAGTGGGACATACTCTTCTCGAGCAGGAATGCCACGACCTCGGGTTTTTGGATTTCTGAATCTCTGAATGATGATTTATCTTTGTATCTTCAATCGTTGTGCGATCTCACTTTCTTTATGTCTTCGTTCCAGGCAGTGTCTTTTTGTCCTGGCTAGTTCTTGTCTCTCACCTTTTCCTTCCGACAACGCAAGCCAGGCCTCTAAGAACAATGACCATCAGGCACCTGAGCGCGATTCGCAATCAGCGACAGGAAACACAAGACACATCAACTTGAGATGCGGGAGATCGAGGTAAGGAAGAGCAAATGCAAGCACGCAGCTGCAAATGAAGGTTATACAGATGCGGAAGCATTCTTTTCCGACCATGCGGCGCCGCACCGAATCTGCGCAGCAGCGAGGAGCTCATGGTAAGTGTTCCGCCCCCATGGTGCCCAATCAGAGCCGTTGCAATCCGTCTGCATCTGGACAACGTGGAAGATTGGATCGTGAATGGCAGACTGCCGCAAGGCAAAGCCTTTTTTGTCACCTAGCAAGATGAGCGGCAAGGCGTACCCACCTCGGTACGCGAACTCCCGAAGCTTGCGCTTACCACACCGAGTGTTGAGAATCTCCCGCAAAAGCAGAACGCAGAGGCGAGCCAGACCTGGTTTCCGTGGAACGACAAGCTGTAAATCTTTCAGCGTGAGGGTGTTTTCAATGAGCAGAATCTGCGCAGTCTTCAACTCGAATAACGGTAGCACACCCACGAGCTGCTTCTCTCGTAGTAGACCGCATTCTCTCATGGGCATGTCGCATTGAGAAAGACGGCCAACAAAGAGACACACCACTGGGAACTCGGGCGGGCCAAAGATGATTTGTAGCTGTTTGGGAGGAGGTGTAGGTACGGTGTCCCAACTGTTAGGAAAGACCTCAATCTGGTGGGTCCAAGTCTGAAAATGAAGCCACGAAAAGCCAACAGAAGCCAACCCAAGCCACCAAAAGCCAACAAAAGCCACCAAAAGCCAAAAGCCATCGAAAGCCAAAGCCACCAAAACCCAAAAGCCACCAAAAGCCCAAAGCCACCGAGAGCATCCGAGAGCCAACCTTCCTTCCTGCCCTCCTTCCTTTCTTCCTTCCATCCTGCCTTCCTCTCTTCATTCCTTCCGTCCGTCCTTCCTTCCTTCCTTCTTTCCTTCCTTCCTTCATGCCTTCCTTTCTTCCTTTCTTTGTTTCTTTTTATGTGTTTTTGTTGATGCATTTGTGTTTGATGCATGTTTTTTGGGATGCGTCTCCCAACCACTCCGGGAAACATGACACATCAAACTCCCACACCTAACTCATAATGGTTGACCTTTCCGATCTCTCGTTCCACCCGACGAACCAACGACCCGACCCGACCCGGGCCAAAGGAACGGCTTCAGAGGCGAAACCGCTCGCCTCCTCCTGGGAGGCTGGAGGAAGACCCCTCACTGCACAATAGAAGTTCAGCGGCCTCAAACACGGGCCGAGCCGCAGACCGGGCCGAGCCGTTCGCGACCCGGACGTTCGTTCCACGGGGCGTGGCGTGGATCGGCAGAGCGAACGAAGAGAACACCACCAGCGCACTGGTTGAAGGGTGAGCGGTCACGAAAATCAAAGGCCAACAAAGCTGAAGAGGTGCATTGCTCAGGGGTATGGTTTGTTTCTCTGGTTCTGTTCTAAAGTTGCAAAACTTAACGGATAAACTCGTTTGGGAACCTGCACTTGAAGGGCACGACCAGAAAAGGCAAGGCCCTGACACACCCCGCCAAGAAACACACCTTGCTGATGCAGGGGGTCTATCAACCACCGGACCTGTCCGGTGGTGCTGGGTTTGAATGATGTTCTTTCGGCCTTGGGTATTCAGCAGGTTTTGCTGGGTTCTTGGGGGTATCATGATGACACATGTGACTCATGAACGCAGGTTTGAAAAGCCCTAATTTCAGGGAGATATCTTTGCCTTGACCTGCTATAAGTGGCGCATGTCCCAGGATTATGGCGCATTTTGCCGAATCTAAGAAGGACGTCTTGTTGGAGAATACGTCCGCCCATACGTCCGCCGAGGCACTCCAGAAAGGTGGATTTCAGGGACAGTTCCTGCCATCGGGACAGCACTCCAAAGATTCGTTGCAAAAAACAAGAGATAGAGACCTTGCCATCTAAAGAAAGAGACCTTGCGAATGACTACTAATTGTATGATTCTTGAAATAACATATCGTAAAGGGATGTAAAAGAAATTCATAATATTTTCTGAGTGGCTATCTTTCCCTGCAGCTCTCTCTGGTGAGGGTCACCCAGAAAAACAGAATTGCCAAAATGACTCTTTCAGAGTGACGCGGGGTAGCCAGCAAGGTGGGCATGGGCAAATGTGCGAAGGTGTTACGAGTTGATTGTATGAAAACCCCACAGGACTGGAGGGGTTTACAATCAGATGGGGGTGTTATTCATCAACATTCTATAGAGGTGTCCTAGTCCTTCAATTAAATCGCTCCATGGCCCACAAAGGCACGCCGGCTGAACGCGCATGTTTGGAACTTGAAAGCTCTATTCCGCCGGCCCAACCAGCTCACCGAATCCTTCGGGCGTCCCATCGGGTGTCCTTATACTCACGAAGGAACTCCTCCATGGCTTCGTAGAAGCATGTCAGGGCCGTCTCCCAACTCATGTCCTGTCGACACCAGGTGAAATAGGTCCAACTGGGAGCCTTGTGTGACTAGGCGTGGGCGACTTAGTTGGTTTCCCTTTCTGAGTGATTCTGACCTAGAAGCTTGAAACAAACAACCGCTTCCTAGTTCAAAGGACGCTTCCTTTGCGCCAGACCCTGACAGTCCCACCCACCTCCAGGGGAGTCTCTGTAGGAGCGTCTTCGGCACCTGACAAACACCCCAACAACCAACAGCCTCTCTCAGCCGGTTGTTGAGCCAGAAGCAATCATCTGTCGTTGCAACAACTTGCATCAGCAAAGTTGTTGGAAGACTTAAACCGAAAAAGGAACTGTGTCCATGATCCACCTGTGAATCAAGGTTGCATGATCCCACGGACACAAAGAGTTCGGCTGTCAACGTCATGACTGGAAGAGTTCAGCTGCCAGACCCTCCGAGTCCTTATTCCATCCCGACAGGTCCAGCCAGACATAGTCAGACCTAGTCCTTGACCTCATTGAGTTAGTGTTCCTGTATTATCAACTTCAGTAAAATGGGGTCTTTGACCTGCTGGGCATCATCTGATGACATCACACAGGACACAAAAGCACACGCCACCTACCTCTCTCTCGCCAATACCTCTCGTTGTGGGTGGATGGTTGGCCCCAGGAAGAAATTCCTGGACTTCCGGACCGATCCTGGAAGTTCGGAAAAAATGAAGACCATGATATATCATAGACATGGGTCGAACTCGAAATATCTCCCGTTTCTGCATCATAGACATGGGCCTCCCCGACAGATGCGGAAAAAAAAAACGAACGACTCAACGAGACTGCGAAGGAACTCCCGCACGAGGGCGAAGCCGTCCCGTCCCGTGGAACCCCGCTTGGACCCCCGACCTGGACCCTCGCTGCGCTCGCTGCGCCGAGCTGGTGCAGGTGGCACCTCCCCGTCGGACGTTCGGGCGGTTTTGGGGAACGTGGAGAAACCCGTTGAGCCGGCCGTGCACGGGCAACCAACGAATTGGCTGAAAAGGGGGGACAATCAATGACCATCTTGCATAGATGCATATATTAAATACATACAAGTACGGTACATTACGGTACCATGTACATGCTGGTAGAGGTTACATACAAGATCATGCAAGAGGGCTAAATACTCTAATTATGCTGGGTTTTGTAAAATACTGTATTATGTCAATTCCATTGATCCTGGATATCCCGAGACATTCTTTAGGGCCTCTATCGAACCTGTTTCCGAACCTGTTCCGCTTTGAACCTCCGCAGTGGGTGGACAGCTTGCCGATGGAAAGCCGGAAATCGGTATCAAGTAACGTACTGCAACAAGTCAAAGAACAAAGCAACATTCGCAAAAGAGGCACTTCTTGACATTCTTCACCTCCGACAATGGCAAAAGCAACTGGGGACCCTGCCTTCTCCTGTGTGGGACTCGGCTCCAGTTCACCTGTCAGCAGTTCCTCTCGAGTAAAAAGATGCTTCAAACTAATTGATTCCAAGGAAAACGCTAGAATTCTCACCAAATATAGAAGAGAACAAAACAAGGATCAGAAGCTTGTGTTGTTCTCATTCGCATCATATCGAACATCAATGTTCACGTCCCATCATCTTTCCAGCGATTTTTCAGGGGTTGTTACAGTTACACCGGTCAAGCCAAAGCGGTTTCCTCGACCGTCCTTGTGCTTCAAAGTATGCACTGGGTCATCCACGGAGCAGAGTCAGTCGCGCGTAAGTCGTGCGTAAGGATGGGAGAAGTTCATGGCCTTGAGCAAGCCTCATCATGTTTGAAAAGGTCACATCATGTAGGCTGACACAGGGTTTCCTTCCGGAGAGCCAAACCAATCCCCGCATTCCCCTCCCGCATGTTCTGCGCCGCCTTTTTCGCGCCTACGAGTTGCACTGTACAGGGCTTGCAGTTCGCAGGAAAGGACCCAAGCTCTCCTGGCGTTCACTCCAACATGTCTCAGCCTCCGCTCGTATCCTCCAGCTGGAAAGGCATCCGAAAATTGAAGCTGAGGAAGAAACATGAAGCTGGGCACCATCAACCCTCCAGAAACAAGTTATCTGAATTACTAAGCATGAAGTCATGAAGTGTGCGTTTTCTTTGACCATCTGATCTCAAGGGAATGGTTTCATTCCCAATCCAGTCGTGGTAAAGCCGTGCCGTTGAGAGAACAGCGGCACAAAGACGGCTTGAAGAGGGCATCGGATGGCGTAGTTCATTGGCTCAGTCACTCATATAACATGATGTAGAGAGGCAAAGCTTGGTGGTCCTGCAGAAAGGCTCCAGTTCGGACCACAATGTGAGTGATGTATGCAGGTCAGGAGGTGCTTTTCTCTGCCAATCATACAGGGGTGCAGGGTGCTTTTCTCTGTGCCAGTTATGTAGACTCTTGATTAATAACCCCCCCATTTGAATTGAAAACCCTCTTCGTATGGGGAGGGTTATTAATCAAGAGTCTACCTTAGAGAAGCGATAGATATGTGTACCCTACTTCTTGTTTCCTGCTTTCAACTCACCACGATGGATCATTGGGATCGGATGCACCCCACAGGGTGGGATGCCCCATGGAACTCCCGCGGCAAACGTGGCCGAAAACAACGACGTTTTCAGCGCGCCGTGTTTTTTTCAGCGACGGCGCACGCCTTGAAGGTCACAAAAATGCTCGGATTGGGAAGTCGGTCGCATGCATTCCTGAGCAGCAGGTGTTGGATCAACGACGAGCGGCCTTTCAGGCGTCAACGAAGGCTGGAACTGGTCCCCCGCGAGGTTGGAGGGAAAGAACTTCAAATGCAACTCTTCAAGCCTTAAGAGAGAATAAAGCAATGGATATCCCCAGGATTTGGATATGGTCTGAATCCACAACAACCATTGTTTTACCAAGTTGACTAGGGATTTTAGACTACGAAACCAGGTCAACCGAAGAATGGTCTTTGAAGGCTACCGTGGTCTTGTGGAAGCAAGTTCCAAGCGACCGGGGTCACGTTCGGCCTCCATGGGGCGACCCGACCCAGGCTGGGGTGTTGTGGCGAGGGGACACCCCTCCGGTGCCCGGTGCCTTCGTTCGCCGCCTGTTTGGCAGCCTGGGAAGGGAGGGTCCTGGTTTGGAACTCAACTGGAATTCCCTTGTTCCTGAATAAAATACATGGGCGAACGTGGTTCCATGGGTCCCACCCGCTGTTCATGGAACCACGGTCAACCACGGTCCACCGGTTTGGACCCACATCCACATCTTGTCTTGGAGTCTGCCGAAACGAATTCCGCCCGCCAACGCCGCCACGGGGCTCGTAGCGCTCTCCACTGGCCGAATGTGGCTTCTGGGGCGGAGGGTACATGTTGCTGGCGCCCACCACGCAGTCACCCACCAGCACTGCCTCAGCCCAAACGCACAGACCGTCCTCGCTAGCATGTGCTAGCATGTGCTAGGCCACTGATTCAGGACAAATTGTGAAGAAAATTCGGAAACAAACAAGAAGCTACTAGTAGCAAGGGCATCGCTACTAGTAACAAGCGCATTACGGCATTACTACTAGTAACAAGAAGCTACTAGTACCAGAAGATTGGGAAACCCGACCGTCCTCGCTTATCTATCTCGGTGTCTGAAGTCCAAAAATGAACAAAACGGTCAGAGTGTGCCACGCCCAACACATCAAAGTATTTGTTCTCCGACAATGATGAGCCAAGTCCACAAAAATAAACAGTTCTTCTCATCAAAAAACGGAAATTAAAGCACAGCGTCTTACTTCTCCGCATTATAAAATTTGTTGTGTTGTCTTGTGTTTACCAATTCTATTACATCTCCAATCCATAAGCACCGAACATGCAGGCACCACAACTAAGTAAGTAGTGGGGAAAAGCATGACCATCTGCGCCCAAGAAGACTCGAAATCACAATGGAAAAAAAACACCCACAATGAACCTTGGAACCCATCTTCATCCCCCTCAGCCTCCTTTTTCGGCCACCAAGGAACAGCTAAGAACACTGCACGGACACGAGGATACAGGTCAGACCTCCCAGTGCCACCGGAGATCTGCGGGTCTCCGGTTGTCTTTTTGGCGTTTGGGAGACGCGGGAGACGCGGAAGGCGAACAGCGCGTCGCGTCTGTCTGTGTGTGTGCATGTTGAAACCTCGGCACTGACCGTTTCATTGCTTCAAGTGAAATGCAGCTGGACGTTTTGCCAGTGTCTTCAGGGGGATGGGAAGCACTCTCAAGCAGTTGCTCTGCATGCTACGGGTCCAGGTTAGCCACATCCCACCCCACCGGTCTTCTGCAGAGAGCAGTAAAGAGCAGGGTGCCGTGATTGTTCAAATATATATATATATATATATATACGGCCAGTCAGCTCCCCCGATCGCGACAGATCCGAACAGCAACGGAACACCGAAGCGGTGTGATGGACGAAGCTATTGCACGCTGGGAAATCCCGAAGGCGACACACCAAAGGGTGGCTTCGTTGCGGGTGTTGCGCTGTAGTCCTGGGTTTCTAGCTCATTGATTTTAACGTTTAACATGTAAGTGAAAAATCATTTGGGCCTTGCTACACGCAGCTGTATATGTCAATACGAGCTGGCGAGCTTAAGCTGCCAAGGGCGCATACAGTTTCGCGCAGCTGGAACCCAATTGCGGAGCAACATGGCAGAGCGCGTCCGCGAATGCGCTGGTACGCTGGCGGTGGCTGGCTGCGCTGGTTACGCTGATGACGCTGTTTACACTGGTTACGCTGTTTACGCTGAAACGCTCTTTACGCTGGTTACTATGTTGTTTACGCTGATTACACTGGTTACGCTGATTACGCGGTTTACGCTGGTTATGCTGTTTACGCTGGGCACGCCGTTCACGCTGGTTACGCTGACTATACTGATTACGCTGGTTACGCTGATTACGCTGTTTACGCTGGATACGCTGGCCATGCGGTTTCCACTGGTCTCCCTTCATAACTTCGCTCTTGGCTGCCGCTGCCGCCTGGTCTCCCAAGCTCCCAAGCTTGTCTCCCTTCAGGATTTCGCTCTTGGCTGCCGCTGCCGCCGTGTTTCCCAAGCTTGTCTCTGTTCCCGATTTCGCTCTTGGCTGCCGCAGTCGCCTTGTCATTTTCTTGCGTAGCGGTGTAACCGGTGTAACGGTGTAGACGGTGTAACCGGTGTAAATTGTGTAGACGGACGGTGTAAACGGCGTAGACGGTGTAACGGCGTTAACTGCGAAAACGGTGTAGCGGTGTGAACGGTGTATTGCTGCGAAAACAGTGTAGCGGTGAAAACGGTGTAACGGTGTACGAAGGGTAAACGGTCTAGACGGTGTAGACGAAACAGTGTAGACGGTGTAGACGAAACGGAATAAACGGTGTTAAACGGTGAAACAGGTTCTGCATGCGAGTGTGGAGGCAAACGCACAGAAGCACTGCACCTTTAAACACTCTACGACGCATGTGGGCGTCTGTGTTTTTCTAAGTCAGAGACAATAATATTTCCCACCTTGTTTGCAAGTGATGCGCACGATTTTTTGTATGTTGACAAGGCTGTTGGGGTTGCTAGCTGTGGTTTTGGGCTGTTTTTTTGCAATGTATGTGTTCAAGGGTAACAGGTTTGATGTGATGTGTAGAATCTACGGATGGTACTTCACGAAGATGATCAGGCTTCGGCCCGAGAAGCTCGGGGCTCAAACAAGCATGGGCACACTCTGACGAACCCCTCCAGATGAATATGGATAGCATGGCCACCTACAAAGACGATGTTCAAATAGATTGTGGCTTTCCACTTCCCTTCAAAAGATGTTTTCCGAGCCTACGGCGGGTCAATTTCTGTACAACGTCAGATGATGCATTGGCTACCACACCCATGCACCTCCCGCCCCGTCACACCCATGCACTTCCCGTCTCGCGCCCCTCCCTCTTCCCTCCCTTCCTTCCCCAGCTCCGTCCCCTCCCCCCAGCCCCATCTACACCCTCGCGCCTCCCGTCTCGCGCCCCTTTCCTTCCATCCACAGCCCCATCCACACGCATGCACCTCCCCACGCGCCTCCCGTCTCGCGTCCCTTTCCTTCCATCCACACACCCGTCCACACCCATGCACCTCCCGTCTCGCGCCCTTTTCCTTCCATCCACAGCTCCGTCCACGCCTGCGAACTCTGCTGATTCATCGGGGACCCGCAACTGGGCCACCATGGCCAACACGATACGCCGGATGACAAACTACTGCGCCTGCCACGAAATCTGCACTTCAAGCTCCACAAAGTACTGCACCTGCCACGAAAACTTTGCACTTCAAGCAAAGGACGAAGGTCCACAAACTACTGCGCCTCCCAAGAAATTTGCACTTCAAGGTCCACAAAGTAGTGCGCCCTCGGTCTCGCCACACCGAAACACCCTGCCCTGGAGGTTTCAACGGAGCAGCAAGCTGCCAGGGTCTAACGTTGCCTTCGGAACACCATAGAAAGAGGAGTGCAGGGCTTCTGCTGCACTTCTTGCTGGAAGCATGTACGACATGGAAGTAGTATTGCGTTCTTCCTTGCTTTCTTGCTTGCTTGCTTCCTTCCTTCCTTCCCACTCCCAAACCCAAGCTCCAGAGACACCAGGAAGCTCCATAGCTTCTCGCACACCAAGTGCACCATGGCGCCTGTCAGAAGGAGCACACAAAAATCAAGGAAGGCGGGCAGCTGTCTGAATTGAAAAGGGTCAAAGCAGTGGCAGCAAGCAGTGGCAGCCTCTGGTGCTTGTGGCTCTTCGACATCGAGACATCTCCGGCGGCAGGGCGCCGGACAACACAGCATGGAAGGATGTAACACATGGCGTGGCGGTTCCGGTGCAAATTTGTCCCAATGTAAATCGCCTGTGCTTGTTGTAGGCGGCTGTCTGGGCCCTCGCATGGCCGAAGGGCTCAAATGTACAAGTGGTTGTCCCCACAAGCCGCCATGCCCAAATGTGGGAGCAAACGCGTACTGCACCTGCCACGAAATCTACACTTCAAGGTCCACAAAGTACTGCGCCTGCCACGAAATTTGCACTT
>CAXAMN010025806.1:1939646-1959377 GCA_963970005.1 Durusdinium trenchii | reverse complement strand
CACTTCAAGGTCCACAAAGTACTGCGCCTGCCACGAAATTTGCACTTCAAGGCCCACCTGCGACAAAATGTGCACTTCAAGGTCCACAAAGTAGTGCACCTGCCACAATTTCTGAAAACGAGCCACATGTTCAAAAATCAGCATTCACTGCACCTGCCACGAGATCAGAGCGTGCCGAAGACCACCACCATCTCCAAAGTACTGCGCCTGCCACAAAATCTGTACATCGACATCAAACTGCTCCAATCTCCTGCACCTGTCACGAAAAGTCAACTTTAGATTACCAAAAAACACAAGGTGTCCCTTGCACCTGCCACGAAAAATTATCACCAAGTCCAAAAATGTGCACGGCACCATAACGAGAGCGCACCTCCGTCAAGCACCGTCCCGCGGCCAGCGTTTCGCACGACCCTGCGCAGAGAAATTGCATTGGAGATCACAGAACGGAACTTTTCTGCGAGCCTGCGCAGCCAAATCGCCCAGCTCAAAGAGCGTACCCTGATCGAACCCGGGCTTTTACACATACCGTAAGAACTCCTCAGTGTGGACACACTGTTTGGGGGAAAGCTGGTTTGGCAAACCATTTATTGTGCTTTACCCCAAAGAGCGCCACTAGGCACCCCCCACACTTGCACAAATAACGGGTGCCTTTGCACTCTTGAAACAATTCCCCAGCCTTCAAACACCATCTAAAAAACTGTGTAGTGTAAAATCCAAAGTAGAACATCGTAAAACACATGCTTTTGTAGTGTAAAATCCAAAGTGGAACATAGTAAAACTACGGTCCTTTCGTAAATCATGTGTATAAATAATGAACAAGTTAATGATGGATCGAATCCTGGAGATTCTCGCTAACTTGGAAGCCGTCTGAGACAGCCAACAAAGGGCGTCGAGGGAAGATCCATTATCTAGATCCACTTTGTGCATTTGACTTTCAGACCTCTGGCGTGGAGGTGATCTGGAGATCATGTGCTTAATGAATATACAGGGCAACTCTTCAGCAGCATTCTAGAAAATTGCTAAAGTTCCCATGTGGCCCAACCAGTGTAGAACGAAAGCTCCTCCCTTCTCTCTCTCTCTCTCTCTCTCTGTTGAGCGCCCCCCCCGTGGAAATGCGCTCGTGAAACCCCGGCCGCCTTGGAAGACGAACATCGCAGGCGTAACGGTCCGAATAGTTGGCCGAGCTCGCAAAGTAGCAACCCCTCGGCGGGTCCACGCGGCGCGGGTCCACGCGGGCGGCGAGGACCGAAGGTGTGAAGCCGCTGGTGCGAGGGAGGTGCTTGGAGAGCCGAACTGGGATCCGAACTCGTGGTACACATGGAATGGGCTATAAAGAACTATTCAACCTCTCCAGGAATGACTCGGGCGCACCTCGGATGTCACGATTCCTTCACCCACTCGACCAATGGCGGACCGTTCCCCTCTGCACCGGCAGGACTGAGCCCTCGCGCTTGCCATAGGCGCAGGTTTGTGCACGGGCTCGGTCAAAACCATCACGACCTGGGCGGCCCAGCCCAGCCCTGGTGAAGACCCCCATGCCCCCTCGGAATCCATAAGCCCCTTGTCGATGGCGCAAACACATGTACAAACATGTTAAACGCCCATAGACAATAGACAAAAGATTGGTGAAATGATGAACACCCAAACTGGGCCAAGCTTCGCCTGCATCAGACTGCGTTCCACTGGTGGAGACCCATGGGCAGATCCCATCAAAGGTTTGGCTGGCCATGTCTGGCTGGGACCTGACCTTTTTGGTTGAAGAAACACCTTGAACACAGGGCTCCGGAGTATGTCCATGTGCAGTAATTCCTCTACCACCCTTCATTTGGATCCATTTGGGGTGTCCATCCACGACGTCTATTCGCCTCATGCGGTTTCTCTCCATCTGTGGGTCCCCCCGCGTCCATGACTCCGTTCACCCCAGAATCACCGGTGAGGATGCTGGGGGCGAAGTGTGCTTTGGGCGAAGTGTCCAGTGTCCACCCCAGACCAGCCACAAAAGCGATTTCAAGCGGACGTCACCCACGCATTTGGGTTTTTTCCCTTGCAACCCGACCAATAGAAAGCCTCTGTAGGTGCGGAAGGACTGCCTTCTTTCGAATCCGTGCCCAAGCCAAGCAGGCCGCGGGGGGGGGGAAGCTCCAACAGGCTGAAAAAGAGGTGCCAGCAACTCAGAGGTTGAGGGGTGTCCATGAACCACCCCTAGGGTGCCTGGTACATATAGGGCACAGAAACGTCATTGTTTCAAAAGACATAGGATGCGATTTCGCCTTTTTGAGAAAAAGACGGGCTTAGTCCAGTCATCTGCATGGCTGAGTCCAGTCGCCCGTCGCCGCAGTCAACAAGTTCCCAGTGTTCCCAGTGGGGCGCCCAGCAGATATCCAACAATCCTTGCACAGTCCGGGTGCCATGCCATAGGAGCCGCACTCCTTCTTACCGCATCACATGGTTTCACGGTCAGCGACGCAGCTGCGCCCCTAAGGGCATCCATCATGTGCGGGGGGACTGTCATGGGGCGGAAGCTCTGGAAAACATTCAGGCATTCTAAGTGTCGAATGTGGCAGTGGCAAATCGTTATCTGGCTGGCACTTGTGTTGCTGTCGTTGGCTCATTTGCTTGAAGTCAAGGGCAATCGAGCAATCCCGTAACCGATCCTTCAACTTGTTGCTCGTCCCTCAAACCAAATCTGTCAAAAACCTGGCCACCCAACAACTCGCTGCGTGCCCTCGCTCCGGTCACACACCCGGTCCGAGTGATTGGGCATGTGCATCGCTGTGGTCCTCAGCCAGGCGTCTCTGCATGACCTGAGCAGAAAACCATCGATGGACCGGTCCAGTCCCGGCACCCGGACCGGTCGGCAGGACAGACCGTTCGACCAGCACCCGAAGAAACGGCTGCACCCGAAGGGCGGGGCACGCACCCGAACAGCTCGAAATGGGGGCAGCTGGACTGTTCACCTGTTAACCAGGTGCCAAAGGCCGGTCTTCGAAGTGGAACGACATCCATTCCATCCCATCTCGGCGACCACTGGCGCTCTTGGCTGTCCTTCACCAGGTGTTCTTTAAGCCCTGGAACGACATCAACGAAAAACAACAAGTAAAAAAAAAGGTGAAGACGAAAAAGTGCTCGACCGCGACCGCTCGACCGCGACCGCTCGACCGCTCGCCTGCTGCTGCGCGGTGAAGGCTTCGATGAGCCCTGGTGAAGGCTTCGTGGTCGACAAGTCGACAGTGTTTCCCAACAAAAAACGAAGGACACCATGTAAACATAGCTGTGAAATCATGTGAAATGTATTGAAATGTTCTACAGCAATCAAGACACAAGGGTGTCCCAATGTACAAACTGGTATCAGTTTCGGGATGTCCCATCAAAGCCCCACTTAATGATCAAACAGCGATAACTCCACAAGAAACTGCCTCCAAAGCTCTTACCTAAATTTTAATAGTACATAGTTGTAGATGAATAGTTCAGCTATAATCAGCTGACCTCCCCAAATGATGGCCCCACCATCTCGGGGTTCCCCCAACTCAAAACCCATCGCCACTCCGCCCTCGCCACTCCGCCCTGACGACGCCCGCCTCGATTCTGCACCCGAAAGGCGGCCAAGAGCTTCGAGCCGCGACCCCCTTGCTGCCTCGGACGGGGGGTGCGGAGTGGTCCGGGTGCGCAACTAGGGCGGAGTGGCGCGCCCTTCATCCTAATGTCAGCTGGCGAGATTCGGGCGAAGTCTGGCTCAAAGATCATTGGGCCATGTTGGGACACCAGAAAGAACTGGCACCATGTGGTGGCACTTTGAACCTCTTTTGGGATTCTCTTTTGAGGTGAACCCAGGGTCCAACCGGATTTTGATGACCCCAAAAAGCGCCAGCGCCTATGCAGGTCGAGAGATAGAAGTAAAAAGGCGAAGGAGAAACCGTCAGACTCTTGGAGTGTGTTCTTCTTGTCAATGAACTTCTGAGGCCCTCAGGTCTTCTCAGGTCTTCTCAGGCCAGGACAGGGAAGGACGACAGGCCAGGACTACATCTCTTGTAATGAAAAGACATGGCTCGCTCAGGTTTGCCTTGTTTTGGAAAAAGAAAAATGTTTTCCATCGACCGCTTGGTTCCACATTTCAATCGATCACACTTAAAAAAGTACAGAAAGCTACGAGCAGCTATGACCCCTCATGGCATCTTTGGCCTTTGAGCCACCTCTCGATGCATTTTGCTTCCCAAAACGTACAGTGATCAAAGCTGGGGCCTCGAGGTACCTAACCACCAAAATGATGAAATCCCATGAAGTCCGCCAAGACAAGGTGACCTGCGGAGAAGCGACCCATCATGTTTGGATGACTC
This sequence comes from Durusdinium trenchii, assembly GCA_963970005.1. Classification (NCBI taxonomy): domain Eukaryota; class Dinophyceae; order Suessiales; family Symbiodiniaceae; genus Durusdinium; species Durusdinium trenchii. The sequence goes on along the minus strand of CAXAMN010025806.1, from coordinate 1,955,043 downwards.
AACCTGCTCTCAACAAGGGGGAATCACAACAACATTTTATGTACACTGAAACCTGTGTCCTTTGACACCACCCTGTGAGGAAAAGGACCTACTTTCTTTGCTTCACTCTTCCATGTACATGGGGGTGTCATACATCTCAGGCAAAAACGATCGACCGGTGGCCGCTCGCGCACCCTTCGAGTATGGATGCTGTCCGGCAAGACCATCCCGGTGGACAAAATTCTCTGTGGAAATCTTCGCTTCTGGTGATGACTCCCTTGCTTAAGCCCCACAAAATGAACACGCCTGCGCTCGCAACCCCGTGTTCCCCACAGCCCTTTTGCGACCCCAAACAAACACCCAGCGGCCAAAGCTCTTGCAAAGCATTCCACTCCTCCCAACGAATCGAGACAAAATCGACGCGTAGTTGGGTCGAAGCGATGTTCCGTGGGGTTCTGAAAAAGTGAGGCTCTTACTCAAGCGCCGAGGAAAGCGGGGGTTGAGGCATTGGATCATTGTGGATCTGGACCTTGGGAAATGTTCCGATCACCGACAAGCAGGCGTTACCGGATTCCAATCGGAAAAAAGTGGCTGATGGGGTGCCGTAGGAACTTCCAACTTACTGAACATGTTCATGCATTATAGGTTATAGGATTCATTGATCAGGGTGAATATGAAGAATCAGGCCATGTAACAATATGTTCACCTGTTGCCATTGTCACAAAAAGCAAAAGACTACTGCCAGTGGACAATGTCCAGCTCTGTTCCAAAAAAATCAAATCACGAATCAAATATCTACTGTAAATGTTTAGCCATCAAATGTGTTTGTATTTTCCACAGTAATGCTCTCCGATTTTGCATGATGGCTGCAATTTGTCATCCAGCTATATGAAGATGCGACCCGGCTGTGTTGGAGGGGCACCTGTTGTTCTCGGGCATCACCAATCTTGAGAGGAAATGCCTGGAGTGTTTGTCTGTTTGTCAGTTGTCGAGTGAAAACATACCACCCGTCGAGTGAAAACATTACCATCCTTTCAGAGGGTACAGGAGGCTTCTGAAATGAGGTTCATTTTCTGGCAAATGTCTTCCCCGATTGGGAACGAAGGATTGACGTGACGTTCCCAACTTTCAATGGGTCGTCGTCGGCAAAAGCCGTGGTGTCCAAATCCACGCGAAACCCCGGCAGATGGACTGCCCTCAGAACTGACAGATGACACTAACGTGTTCATTACTTTGCTGCATATCCTGTTCCTTGTGTTTTCATGTTTTTGCTTTTCAACGCGGTGCATTCACCCTTTTTCCGGCTGAGTTCATTGACCCACATATGACTCATGTCTGCGCATATCCTCTAGACACACGTATAGGTATAGTATTATAAGAATATAGGAACATACTGCATATATAAAGAATAGAAGTATGCTTGATAAATATATATATATATATATTTAATAAATATTTGCATAATAGTGTAACTGCAGATGGGACTGTAGCGTAGCGTGAGGAGTCCTGGCGTTCTTTCTGCAGATTTGCTCGCGTATATTCTGGTGTCCTTCCCGGCCATCTATCTGGCGCATATATGCTGACATCCTTCCTGACATTCGATCTGGCAGGTCTTCTGGCATATGACCTGCCTCGCCGTGCTGCGGGTGTCATACTTGTCCACAAAACTCAAGACATACAGGACGACGACTGTCCTGAACCGTGATTAGAGATGGACGAGTAACAGGCCGCTGCAAATAAAGTTCACCATTTTTGGGCTGGCTTTCGGGGGACCAGCTTTGACAGGGAGGCTGACGCTGTCTTGGACATCACCACATCAGGTGGCTTTCTGTTTGGTGCTTAAGTGTACGCTAAAACAGGCTAAAACAATATCTGTCAGCCGGCATTTTTTGTGAGAAACTACGCCGAATCCGGCGTGGAGGTCTTGTAATGTGTACTTCCATGTGGGAGCTACTGCAGCCCGCCCTTGGGTTGCAGATCAAAAGTAAGCTGAATGTAGTCTGCAAAAAATCAACACTTCTGAGCTGGAGCCTTGAGCGCATCTGACGAACCAAGGGATGCGCGCCAATCAGCTGCTTTTGGCAGCCTTGTGTGTTGTCGGGCAGTCGCCATGTCTGAAGCAACCCCAGGGAGCCAAGCCGCTTGTTTGGTTCCTGGAACATTTTCAGGCGAGTGCCCTAGGCACTCTGCGCAACCCGTGCAGCTTGTGTTTTTCCTTTTGGCCCAAAAATTCGCACGTCACCACAACGAGAGCGCGCCTCCGCCAAGCACCGTCCCGCGGCCAGCGCTTCGCACGACCCTGCGCAGAGAAGTTGCATTTGGAGATCTCCGAACGGAACTTTTCTGCGAGCCTGCGCAGCCAAAACGCCCAGCTCAGAGAGTGTACCCTGATCGAACCCGGGCTGTACACTTACCGTAAGAACCCCTCAGTCAGTGTGGACACACTGCAGTGTGGACACACTGTTTGGTGAAAAACTGGTTTGGCAAACCTGTTACTTCCCCCACCAATGATTGCTGATGAAGGGGAAGCAGAAGAGGCCAATGGAGGAATGTGGAGTCTCTCGGTGTGGCCTCATCCGACACTACCACTGGCATCCGGCCTCTACATATTTACATGGCGTCACCGTATAGCGTTTCGGAAGACCAGGACCGTGACATAACATCACACATCCACTTCTTTCCATTTTGTTCCACAGTCCTATATATCTGCAGCCACCGTCTATATTACGGTTCATAAATATATTTTTTTTTACATGTCTATTCTCGAATGCATAGCGAAGGGTTCTCGTTCAACTCTGGGGGTCTGGGGGTAGAGCCTTGTTCGCGACTCGTTGTCTCAGCGTTCGCAACGGTTGTCAACCGTCTGCCGCCGTTCGCGTGAGGACGCTCAGGCCGCTGCCATTGGGGGCAGGTTTGGGAGAGGGTTTGGCATGGAAGCGTGATGTGTCAGATTCGTGTGAAATAGCGACGAAATGTGTGGAAACGTAAGATGTTGAAGTGTGGAGGATGAGTTCACTGCGCAGGCGTAGCGTTTTGTGAGATTGGCAGCTTTCTGCGCAGGATTGGCGTTTGGAGAGCGGTGTTTTTCGGGTGTTGGATGTAGCTGTTACATTGGGATTTGCGTTTCAGGGTGTTGCATCGAAGCTTTGTTTTTGTGACAAGTCTCAGCTGATATGACGATTTTGGTGGATGGGAGTGTGCTCAGAACGGGTCGAAATCATTCCAAACGTGTAGTGTGGCGCAAACTTTGTGGAAGCTTACGTGATATGTGATTGGCACTTTTCGTGGCAGGGGCAGTGCTTTGTGCGGTTTTGGATGTGTGGAAGTGGGATTTTCATGGCAGGTGCAGGGAATCGTGAGGTTATGAGGTGTGGCAGATGTCATATTTCGTGGCAGGCGCAGTACTTTGTGCGCGTTAGACGTGTGAAAACGGAAAGTTTCGTGGCAGGCGCAGGGAATCGTGAGGTTGCGAGTTGTGGTGGAGGTGAACGTCGCCGTGACGTGGGGATTGGTGTGTGAGCGGGCGTTGTTTGGAGGGGCTGGAATCACGAAACTGCTTGGCACTGCTTCGCAGGGCTGCTTGATGTGTAACGATCGGAGTTCCCGCGTTCCGCTTGACTTTTGGAGGACGTCTCATACGAAATGCTCCTTTTGGAGACTTTGACATGCGACTTCTGGAGGGGCACTCTTGTAGGACACTCTTGTAGGACACTCTCGTGGGACAATCTTGCGGGACACTCTTGTAGGACACTCTTGTTCAGGAAGCTCTTGTAGGACACTCTTGTCAGGCACTCTTGTGGAACACTCTGGCGGGTCACTCTTGTGGGACACTCTTGTATGTGACTCTTGTGGGACACTCTCGCAGGACCCTCTGACACTCTTGCGGGACACTCTTAGTTTGTCACTCTTGTGGGAGTAGGACACTCTTGTGGGACACTCTTGTGGGAGTAGGACACTCTTGTCTTCAAAACGAGCATTTCGCACGAGACTTCTTCCAAAATTCACTCGTCAAGTCTCCAAAACAAGCGCTTCGCGCGAGACTTCCTCAAAACCTCACACTTGAAGTCTGCAAAACAAGCGTTTCGTACGAGACCTCCTCCAACAGTCACGCATCAAGTCTGCAAAACAAGCGTTTCGTACGAGACTTCCTCCAAAAGTCACGCGTCCAGTCTGCAAAACGAGCGTTTCGAGTCCTCCAAGAGTGTCCTATAAGAGCGCCCCACAATGTCACAAGAGTGTCCTACAAGAGTGTCCCACAAGAGTGTCCCACAAGAGTGCCCGACAAGTGTGTCCTAAGAGGGTGTCCCACAAGAGTGACCCCACAAGAGTGCCCCACAAGACTGCTTCGCAGCAGTGTCCTACAAAAGTGTCCCACACGAGTGTCCCGCAAGAGTGTCCCACAAGAATGTCCTACACGAGTGTCCTACAAGAGTGTCCCACAAGAGTGTCCTACAAGAGTGTCCCACAAGAGTGTCCTACAAGACTGCAAGACTGCTTCGCAGCAGAGTCCTACAAAAGTGTCCCACAAGAGTGTCCCGCAAGACTGTCCCACAAGAATGTCCTACAAGAGTGTCCTACAAGAGTGTCCCACAAGAGTGTCCTATAAGAGTGTCCCACAAGAGTGTCCTACAAGCGTGTTCCGCAAGAGTTTCCCACAAGAGTGAGTGTCATACAAGGTGTCCCACAAGAGTGCACAAGAGTGTCCCACAAAGGTTTCCGAAGAGAACGTGTCCTACAAGAGTGTCCCACAAAAATGTCTCCTACGAGAGTGTAAAAGATTGTTTTGACTCCAGCTCTTTCTCTAGTGCTTGCTCTTGCAAGTCTGTCTGTGTAAAGCGGCATTGAGCCTCCAGCGAAAATGCCAGCTAACTTCGAAGGCAATGCTCTCTCAGCAATGCCGTTCAAAAGGCTTCTCAAAAAAGGCTTCCAGTCATCCCAGCAAATTTCGAAGGCAATGCTCTCGCAGCAATGCCATTCAAAAGGCTTCTTCAAAAAGGCTTCCAGTCATCCTTCGATGGCAAGGCGTGCGTTGCAGCGCCGGCCAAAAGGTGTCTCAAGGAAGGCTTCGAGTCAACCCAGGGTGGGAAGAGAGGAATGAAGGACCGAACTTGGGGGGGGCGCACTTGATACTTAAGAAGTGGCCACAGAAATTCATGAGCTTCCGTCAAAAACGGCTTTGCCTCATATGACTCCAGCTCTTTCTCTAGTGCTTGCTCTTGCAAGTCTGTCTGTGTAAAGCGGCATTGAGCCTCCAGCGAAAATGCCAGCTAACTTCGAAGGCAATGCTCTCTCAGCAATGCCGTTCAAAAGGCTTCTCAAAAAAGGCTTCCAGTCATCCCACCTCCATTGTCCTGTATGGCCCTAGGGGGGCTGGGCTGGGCCGTAGTTGAGACTGCCAGCATCAATGCTTTAGAGAACTCAGGGCTATAAACTTGTGCTTGTTCAGTCAAAAACCGTCCACCCGAAATACCAGACAACTGAAGATGCGGCCGATGAGTCCGGCAGCATTTGTTACGTCCCGAACATGTCAGAAACTGTGTAGGTGCAGCATTCCACATCAGGAGGCCTGTGGGTTTCTTCCAGGGGCTTCCATATTGGCACAGATGCAAACAGTAGAGATGTACACGAGGATCTGTCAAGAGTCGTTGGATTTCGGGTGTGCTCCAAACCAAAGAGGTCCATGGATTTTCCAAATAACCGGTTTTCCCTCGCTTCAGTGAGCGGTGGATGCAGCGGATGGCACGTCGAAACATGACATTGGTGGAAGTCACCTTGTGCTTGTCACTGGCGCTCAAAGAGGGCAAGCCGAAAATGTGCTCTCCAGTGGCTCTCAGAGGCTTGGGCACGCGAGACCAAGCCGGAGCACGTCGTGCGCGGCTCCAAGTGTTGCAGGGGAGGTCAATTCCCAACACATCAGCATAATCCAAAATCTTGTCTATCTCGTTCCAACTAGCACGTTTACCAAGATCATTCTGGGGACTATCCTGAAAATCAATCACCAAGCTTTCGCCTCCACGTTCGGTGAAAAACTTTGCAGGGTTTCCGACACCACCAAAAAGACTGATGAAACTCATGCCTTGAAACAGTTGTGGACTCGACATCGGACAGGGCGAGGCAGAGGCACCCTCCCACCTTGGTAGTAGGCGGTGAAGTTGGTTCGAACAAGCTCTCCGAAAGGCTGAAGATCTTGGCTGAACCTGTTGAGGACTTGCTGAAGCCGACCAGGTTTGTCGTAAATCCTGGCCGATGAGTCTGATGCCCAACGCCCTCTCCGTTGGATGGCCGGCACACTTCTCAGCTTCATCAAGTGATCTCGTGAGGCACCCCCATGGCGGTTCTGATATGGGGAGATGGCCAGCTCCTGAACATCCAGAGCCTCCACACAAGCCCTCCACACTTTCAGATACTTCTTGGCGTCGAAATCCCACATCGAAGCCTCGCATGAAAACTTCTTTTCTCTTTTCTTGGACTCCTCCACCATCAGCCGGCCCAACTGCGGCATCCGGACATCTTCTAAAAGAAGGACCTCGTCGAAGATGCCTGTCTTGCTCGCCTCGCCCCGCTCGAACGGAGAGAGGATGATGATGTCCTGGTCTCCTTTTCTCACGCCGGGCACCACATCGCACACCCGGATTTTCAAGAGCTCTCCTGGTCTGGCATAGGTGCTGAAGCTGACCTCGTTGAACAACGCCATCAGCGGCCAGCCTTGGTCGAGCATGACTCCGGAGATGGCACTCTTTACATACTCCACCATGGGCAGCCTCGTTTGGTTCGGTGCCATCTTGCGCCAGCCTTTCAAAGCTCTTCGGAACCGGGGCAGATGAAGTGCTCCTTTTCTTACGGCCTCCGGCCTCTCGTACTCTAAAGCTGCTCGAAGACGATTTCCTGCATCCTGAGAGCAACCGTTCAAATACAGGTAGTCGGCATAGTCCACCAAAGCCTCGTCTAGGTCTGACTCTGTGCTGATCCTCAGATCGAAGCGGGCGACGAAACTGTAGAACTCGCTCAGCCTCTTCGCATAGTCCTTGCGCTGTGCATCCTTGACTGAGCTGTCCTCCAGTATCCCCCGACCACCCTGAGTTGCTCGCAGCTTCTGCTCGTACTTCATCCGTCTCTGCATGGCCTTTTCTCTCTTCTTCTTGACTGAGTTGATCAGGTGCATCAAGGTCTTGCTCCTGGGTTCCCGACCCACCCTCTCGCGGCTGCGAGATGGAGTCTTTCTCTTTCTGGGAGGGGGAGAAGTCTTCACTGGGTCTTTCATCAGGGCATTGCTTTTGCGCACTTCCGATTTCGTGAACTTCTGTACCACTCTCTTCTTCTCGACCTTGGTGTTTGGCTGCGTGCCACATTTTGCTCTGGCGGCCCTCCCAGCGACGGCTGTCGGCGTCAGCAACATTCCATTCACTGGGCACCCATCTAGCAAAAAGACGAATCTGACTTGCGAGACTGTGAGCTGCAATGCGTCTGAGAATTCTAAGCAAACCATAATTACTGCATCTGCCTTTCTGCACACTCAGGACTACACTCATGTTGTCATTCAAAACGACCAAACGGCTTCTGTGTCTTCCTGTGTCACGCGACCTATGCTTCATTGCACCAAGGATGCTGCGGGCTTCAATCAGGTGCACAGGCTCCCGGATGTGAATCTTGCTGCACCACAACAGATGCCAGTGCTCCCGATCCATCAAAGATTGGGGAACATCAGGGAACAGGGGGTCAATCTCAACATCACCAAATACCTCACCCTCTACCAAAGGTTTCACAGTTAAAGGATCTTCAAACACACCGGATGTGTCGTGAAGAACTTCCCGGGGCGCCACCCGCGCTCCATCTGTCCTTCTGAACCTCCAGCGCTCGTCCCATCTGCCCACACGGCGTGTCACCTCCGCATCATGCGAACTGCTCATCACCGCATATCCAGATAGGCAGGCATCGGTGCACAACATCTCGGAATCCCACCTACTCCTGAAATCCCCTAGGGCCACAGGCATCAAAACCCTAAAAAGCTCCAACTCGTATGCGACGCTCTTCCACAAACGTTGCCGGGATTTATAGCACTTCTCAATAAAGATATAGCTGTGGCGAAGTATACACATCAACGATCTGTTGAGAAGAGCACGGCAAGTCATATGACCAACTACTACTTGCAACTCCTCCCCGCTGACGAACAGTCGCTCGGCCAGCCTAGTGAGGGCCCGGTCGAGCCTCCAGTCGCGGTGAGGTGTCGGCTGAACCTGTCCAGACATGCCATTGATTCGAACCCCAAGGCTTTCCGCCAAAGTCGAGCTGGAAGCAACGTCGTGAGTCGCAAGCCCTTTCTCATGTAATGCCTCCATCAGTGCCTTCTGATTAGCGTCCACCGTTGGATGTGATATACCCAGGTGGTTGGCATTATCAGCGTAGATTAACAGAGCTCTGTCAACACCGTCTTTCCCCCTCCCCAGCCTCGGCGCGGCAGTTTGGTCGCGCACCAAAGGTACTCCTGGTAGAGAGCGACGAGCGAGGTCTACGTGGCATTGGTGAGCCAGGTGGAAGGCCCACGAAAAACCCATGGGCAGCACTCGCATGCATGGATAAATAGGGTCTCCATGAGAATCCAAAAGATCTTGAACTTCTGGGGGAGTGTGGCCAAGCACGTCATGAAATAAACCAACATCTACAGCAGGCAAGGCAAAATATCTACTCAACTCTTCCCCAATACCCAGTCTATAGAAAAATCTCTGACATCTTCTTGCGCCACAAACAAAGTCTCGTCCTCGTCCATCTCCAGGCGTCCCCAGGCCTCCGTCGACCCCAAAATGGTCGAAGGTGGAGTCCTGAAGAGCCGGTTGCTGGGACGACAGTCAAGGATAAGTCGCTGACGGTCACCCTTCTTCGTCACGGTGAAAATGCCAACCTGAACCCGAGGTTTGGTGGTGTACCGGACCAGTCGACAACGATGAAGGTCACGTGGCAACTGTGGGGGTCATGCTCCAAAACCGGGTCAATGTACTTCAAATGGTCAAAGCCCTTCTCTTGAACAGCCGCCATTTCTTCGGCGCTCAAAAGCATTTCGGTCTCAAAGTCTGACAACTGCCTCCTCTCTTTCTCAGGCAAAATGCCTAACAAGTCAATCGGCTCTCGCTGATCCCGTGGCAAAGAAAGCTTCTCTCTTGAGTAGCTGGCCAGCTGTCCAGGCAAGTCGGATGCCATGTTGTACCCGCTTGCCTTCTTCCTCAGCAGCTGCCTAAGCGCGGCCTGAGGTGTCTCATGCATGGTGGGGGCTGGTCTTTCTTTGTGGGCCCGTTCCACCAATCTCAACGAATTCTTCTGAGCTTGGTTGAGCGCCATCCTAGGCCAAGAGTCCGGCTTCGTGAAGCCACCCAAAGTGTTCAGACCAGCAATCGTGTCATTGATACGGCCAGTCAGGAGTCTCCTCCTGTGAACTCTCTGTCTCGACCTACGGCCTCGAATAGCACCCAAATCTCCGGAGAAAAAAGCATCATCTGACAGAAGCGGCAAAGGCAAAAGATCCCCATGTCTCGGGGCAAATTTGGAAAACGTTTTGGTGTCCAAAATGATCTCAGGCTGCTTAGCGGCACCATGCCAAACAGCCCGATCTTTCTCCTCAGGGTTGTCCCTGGGGCTTCTCCTTAGCCCCCTTGCCATCTCCTTTTCTAGTAGGCTTGTCTTCTCGGGCATGCCGCCTTTCCTCGGCGGCTAAACGAGTCTGCTTCAACACCTCTGCTTTTGCTGCCTGTCGACGGGCGGCATGCTGCAGAAGCGAAGGGTCTACCAAGCTGCCATCGGTTGAATCCTTGATGCCCAAGATCTCTTCCGCGGCTTCATAGCTAGGAGCGTCTGGGCGCCCTTGGTGGGCGTGTTGAGCGCCTCTGCACTTGCCAGAGCAGGCAAGTTGAGCTGGTCATAGACCATCATGAAATGAAGTGCTCTGCATACGCTGCTATGCTCATGAACCGATCGGTCGGAAGCTCGAACCCCAGACTTTTTTAGCCAAGCGTCATGATGCAAGAGAAAGTCCAATCCCATGCGCCGAAGCTGCCGGCAGTCATGTAGAATCGTCCGTGGCCCCTGCAGGGGGAAATCATCGAACTCCACCTCATCGAACTCCGCCACTGCTTCGCTCACAGTACGAAATCGCTCATCGCCACTGTCAAACACCACCGGCAAAATCCGAACATCTCGCTCTTCTTTGTCAACCCCCACGGACTGCCCAACTCGCACGGCAGCCTTGAAGCTGTCTAGCTCCTTCAAAGCCAAGCCACGGACTAAAAACTCTTCTCCTGCCAGACTGAAAAGCTTGAAGCTCTTACCACCGACCTCAATCACGGGACTATCTGCTGGGGGGGTGATCTCTTCACCCAAGTCGCCACCCGAAGTTCTATAAACCACTACCCAGACTCGTGTGTCCACCGAAGCAGTGACCTCGGGCTGTGAGGGCTCCCCCAAGCCTTGGCCAGCCACTTGCCCATCAGCATCCAGCTTACCGCGAATTCGAACTCGCCCAACCTCAGCGGCATAAAGACGGTCAGCCTTGGCCACAAGTCCTCGCATCTCAGCACTGCCGATGGCCCCCTTCTCACTATGACGGGGGAGATAGGTGTCATCATCCCGCACACCAACAGGCAAGCGATTGGCTTCGATTCGCTTCACTTCAGTGTACTTGTCCCAAACCTCCAGCGTGGTCCGCTCAACATCTCGGTCAGGTGTCACAACAAAGCAGTCATCTCCCCTCACCGGCCTAAGCACTCCACGGCAGTGTAGAAGAGCGGGGTCATCCCCGAAGCGCACGAGCACGGCGTCTTGCGGCAGCCACCGAATCTCGCTGGCCATCTTCTTTTGGGGGCTTTTCTTCACCAAAGCTCAAAATTGGGGCAACAGTCAAGTCAACCGGCTCACCTTTTCCAACAGTCTCACCCCTCCTCCCTAGAAAGAAAAGGCAAATGCTCAAAGTGAACAGGGATCCAAATGCGGCTCCAACAAAGAAGAAAAGAATCGAATGCTGAGATCGAAGTGCGTCCAAAGACCTGATCAAGGTGATGCGATGCTCCTCGCAACTTTCCAACAGCTCTCGGGTGCGACCACACAGACCTAGCTCCTGCTCCAAGAGGCCCACCTTAGAACCACACGGGTCACCTCGAACAAGCTTATTCGAATCCGCCAGCAATCCCAAACCAAGGCGTACGACTTCGGCCCCCACAACTCGCGCCACTTCGCGCCAAGCGACCATGAAAGGAACTACCCGCACTTGATACTTAAGAAGTGGCCACAGAAATTCATGAGCTTCCGTCAAAAAAATATAAAGAAATATAGCATGATATACCTATGTGTGCTGCACTCTATTTCCTCAAAGAAATCCAGTGACCCGTGACATTGCCTGCGGGCTAGCTTTGCACTTAGACTCTGTCAGCGCAGGCGCTGTCCTTGGCCCATAGTTGAAGGTTCAACTCTGTTGCAGAAAGCTTCAAGTGATTCATCGTGGCTTTGCTGTTTTTGGTCACGCGCAAGCATGAGTTCAAAATTGATTGAACCCCCACAGTGTTGCAAGGCCGTCTTGCCGACAACGTCTCCCACATACAAGTCTTCAAGGCAAACGATAAACGCCCTACCACAAGATGCAGCACCGGTTCCTACCGCTAAGTTCAACAGGCAATTGAAAGAATAGAGAGATTGAGATTGGCAGTTCTTGTCTTTCGCTTCGGAACTTGGCCAAGAGGCAAGCGTTGAAGTGCAAAGTTACAGCGCTCCCCTTGCGGATGTGCGGCGCACATCAAATTCTCCTTGCAGACCAAGAGAGGTTGAGAGAGCATATAGGACCCTTGTAGTGGTACATATGGGATGGGCTATAGGGCTGTTCAACCTGTCTTGGGATATGAGCACACAGAGTTTCTGCTCTTTAATGCTTTCTCGGCTCGGTGCCAAGACCCTAGTGCGCGCAGATCTTGTGCACAAGAACGACCAAAATGGAATGCAATTCCCGGTGTCTGCAACACCCAGATGCGCTGACAAAATTACTAGCAATGGCCTCCAACCTAAAAAGCAATGGCCTCCAACCTACTAGCGATGGCCTCCAACCTAGCCTTGGGGCGAAAACAAAATTCGGGAATTCCCTGGCGAAGGAGAAATGGGCCATTCTCTGCCTTCTCTGCCATTCTAGACGTTCAACGATTATCCGACATGATGTTGCAACTTGTCTTCCTGAGTTGTGAAGTGCGTTTCTTGGTCGAGAAATTGTTGCTTCCAACTAGGAGAAACCAATCATCGACACAAGCAACCACAAAAACATGAACACCCAACCCACAACACTCACCTGAACAATAGCAATCACAATCACTCCTTGAAAGAGGGTCTGAAACCCATTCCGTAGAGATGAAGTGACTCCCGTTCTACAGGGTCCGTTGGGGCCGTCGTGCTCTCTCTTCCCCACTCCGGCGGTCCTTGGGCCACTGCCGTAGGATCGGCGGCCAGAACTCGCTCTGAAAGGTGGAGCAACCCAGCACGTAGCTGCGCAGCGCGTTCCAACGGCCGCGGCGTCGACCCCGGTCGGAGACCGGGTTGGCCCCGGTGGGTGTCAATTTGGACGAGGGGTCCAAATAAAAGAAACATGGGAGGTGCAGCACAGGCACAAATCAACATGGCCATGGAAAAAAAGAGAACGAGACTCTTACCTACGGGTCAAGAACCTCATTTACTGGATTTTGATCATACAAAAAAAGAAACACTACGTATTTCCATCGTCATAAGGTCAAGGGCCACCCGTGCTCCTCGGTCAGACTGAACCTGGAGTTGAAGCCTCGGTCAGCCCGTCCAGCTTGAGACACCACCTGTGCTGGCCTCCGTCGTGGAGGAGACTCCGTGCTGGGAGGCACAAGCGTGTTCACGTCCAGTAGCCAGGCCCAATCGGCACCTCGCCGTGAAGCAGCGTGAAGATCGAGCAGGAGCGTAGCCAGCTCAGGTCTAGTCTAGAGCATCCGCATTTCTTGAAAAAAGAAACATCTGTGATATGTCAAGCTTCAAGAGGGTGTCATCTCAACTCAAAAGGAATGATGTCGCCCACCGTCTTCACATGTTCAGTGGCTGGCATCCTCCCTGTGCAAGCCAGTCCTGGTGCCATTTCGGACAGTGGACTTCCAATCTGGTTGAGCCATTTCGCCGGTCAACAAACATGTGAATCGAGAGAGCAGATCTAGAAGGGAAGACTGGCAAAAAGTCTTGCTTCACCACTTCATGGACCCAGAGAATCTAAGGATGGATCCAGAGAATTCACCCAGACTGCAAGACCGCTTCATTTTCCTCCTCTAGACCCGTGGCTTGCCTCTGCCAGTGCCGTTCTGGGTGCCCGGGCCGTTCCAGTTCTCCCAGTTTTGGATCGCCTCTGCCGGGCGCCGGATCGGTGAACGTCCACGTCTTCGTCTCGCGACCGGAGCACCGTCCCCGGTGACCGTTGAGCTCGATGTCAGGAGGGACGGGACGAGCTCCTAACTTCGATGTCAGGAGTGGTTGATCATAGAGTGCTGCCAAAAGAGGGTGAAGGCTGCAGTGAAGCCGCGGGAAGGCCTCTCTTGGCCAATCGAAATTGCCCGGCCCGGGCCGAATGGGCCCGAGAGATCAACATGATCAACTCCCTTCGAAGCCGAAGGTGACGTGACGTGCAAACAGAACTCGCCCGTTCCCTTTCTACGACGAATGATGATACCCACGAGTTACCTCAGAAAAGCTGTGTTTTCCGAGAAAAGCTGCAGGTCAGTCTGGTTCAAAAAACATCATTTCGTTCATTTCCAACAGAGGTTGAAGAACCCTATAGACTATCCCATAGTTAGCCCAGGTGACGGGCCCCTATAAGGTCACTTAACCTCTGTTGGTACCCACGAGTTACCTCAGTGTGATGAGATGAGAAACTTCACAAAAGGAACCTCGCATGGGCTGCCATGAAACCTCTCGACACCTGCCATGTCTGAAACCGTGTTCTCTCAACCTATCGACACCTGCTCCTTCTTTGACAACTAAGTTGCCAATAGGTGATGTTTCAAGATGTCAACCACCAAGAAAAGAAAGGAAACCCAAGCACCAAGTTTCTCTACAAGGCAGGAACATAACAAAATTGGGTGGTCTAAGGGTCTGCAGTGAATGAGAGGTCCAAAAACACAAGGGGTCAAACACAATGGGTCGAACTCTCAAAAACCCTTTGTCAGTCTGAGAAAGATTTGTGGGTTCATGGACCACGGGACATGTGGACACCAGCTTGCTTCCAATGGAGAAAGGAATTAACAAAACAGCATGACTGGAAGAGAATTCAAGGATCTTTCACTAAATGTCATGTGTCTTCACCTACTTTCCCTAAAATCCTCAGGACATATGGGACTTCTTTTGGTCTCTCTGGCTCGAAGGACGAGACCGTCCCATTCCGCGGGATCGTCTTCCCAACCTGCATGGCCCATTGCTGCTCGAACGACTGCTTCTGCGCCCAGGAGGGCCACCTCTTCACCCGGCGTTTGGCTCCCGTCTGCTGGTTCACCTGCTGCGCAACCCGCGCGGCAGAACCGTTCCAACCGCACAGTCCGGCCATGAGCGTTGGAGGCGGTGGCCAGCACACAGACCAGGTTGAAAAGGATAGAAACCTGTTGAGACTGCAGGAGATTCTGGTGAGCACCTAAGTGGAGTGTAGTACTGGTATGCCAGGGTATGCCAGGTTAGGAAGGTATTGTGGGTTCCGTGCAAAGCTGCAGTCTTGGAGCTTGAAACTTGTCAGAGTACTGCTGCTGGGGTACCAGCGCGAGCCACTCTCGTATGGCTGTGTGGTTGTGATTTGTTCTTGTGGGATTTGCGTTCATCAGCTCACTATAGACATACATCTACAGAATCATCTAGAGAATCTACTGCAGAACTCGTGGCACCACCTCCACACTCTTCTGCAGAACAAAGCTATCTCAGCTGGGGTCGCCAAGTGCTGCAGACCAGCCACCCAAGCCAGCCCGTTCAGCCCACGCCACCAGGTCCGGCAAGCTCCGCACCCCACGCCTGCTCTGCGTCGCAGGGCTTTCCGGCACAAGCCTCCTGTCTGGGAACCGAAGTTCGCGGGCAAAGCGACGAATCGACCGAACTGAGAGTTCACGGGGGGGAGCTTCCCCGGGCTACCTGGTAGGCTACCTGGTAGGCATCAAAAGAAGTCGATGGAGTGTCAGCGATACCAGCTGGATTCCTGTCGAATTGTCATAACATTGTCCAATCAACTACCCGAAGTGCGCTATACTTGTTGTTCCCCAAACAGGTTTACCTGTGAGGGGTGTTACTCCTTTTCAAGGGGTGCATGCTCGGGCCGGATGATTTTGAGTTTGTCTCCGGGCTTGTGTTCCTGGCCGCATGATTTCACCCTTGTCTCCCACTTGTCTCCCAGTAAGCTCTGGATGCTCTGAGTGCT
>CAXAMN010025806.1:1924138-1939636 GCA_963970005.1 Durusdinium trenchii | reverse complement strand
ACACTTGTCTCCCACTTGTCTCCCAGTAAGCTCTGGATGCTCTGAGTCACAACCTGGATCCATAAATTTCATGTTTTAGCCCTTGTACGGCGTCCCATTGTAAAGTCAATGAAAAACAGAAATTTGATGCTTTCCCTTTGAATCTTGTATGTGCGTCTACATGGTGGACTACAGTTTTCTTCCTCTAGGAAATACTGCTGGCCATATTGTTCGGAGATCTCATTTTTGAACATTGCTCTGTTTGGGGTCTACGCTGGTATAATTTTTTTAGGCTTTTTGGTCTCTAATGACTCTAATGAGACACCATGGGACACCCCTTGGAAGCGCGAGGCATGTTGGGCAGAGGGGTTGTTCCATATCCGGTTCCCAGCACGAAACGTCCTGAAGACGGCTGGCCGTGCCCAAGGTCACGCGGTAGTCATGTCCACCTGAATCAGGGTGGGAACCATGAAACATCGAGAGCGTACACCGGCAGGACTGAAAAAGATGTCAAAACATCATTGTCTAACCCAGACGCTCCATGTATGGTATATGCCTACATTGGGGTGGTTTGAGGGGTCAATGTAGGCATATATGGCATACATGGAGCATCTGGGTAATGCCATTGATCAACATTCTCAGACTCTGAGGTTCCCCCTCAGGATTTGAATGGTTCAAGCCCCCAAACTGTGGTTTATGACATGGAATCTCGTGATCTGGGTTGAATCAAGCTGCTCGCGGGCGAGTCTGAAAAACAGGAGGAACAAAACCGGACCCAAACGCCCTTCAGTAAATCGACCTGTACATGTCAACGTGAGTGGAATGGCTTGTATAATCAACCTTTATCTATAACCTCTTGCTTGATCTGGGTCTCCAGGCAGATCTCACACCTCACCATCTCTGGAGACCCGACCTCTTTTGCGTCGGCTCCCCGACACCGACGACCTAGCAGTTCGGAGCAGTTCGGAGCACCTCGGCGGAAGTCCACGGAGGACCAGCCCTGGCAAAAGGCCTGACGGAGGACCAGCGATTTCGGGCGATGTTGAAGGAAAAGACCTGTCTATCAGCTATCAGCTATCAGGGGTGTCTATCACCCACTCTTTCCGTGCTGGGGAGGTCAGGACTGGTCAGGTAGGTCCGGTCGAGGTCCGAGGTCCGCTGCGGCCACCGATTCGGCCCCCGATTGGGTTTCAGGCACACCAACAGAGGTTGAATGACCCGAACTAGACTATCCCAGTTGGGTACCCCAGTAGGGTCCTATAAGGTCGCTTAACCTCTGTTGGCACATTGGACCAGCAACATCATTCGTCATACGTCTGATGCATCATACGTCATACGTTTTCAGGATGACCATTCTTCCTGGAGGTGCAATCCTGCATCGACACCTCCAGTGGGACTGGCCTCCAACTGAAGGGTCCAAAACCCACGTACATCTGGTGCAAGTCAACAAATTGGCGAGAACAGCCTGGAACGTGCATCAACCATGCAGTTTATGGCTTGAGGTTTTGCTCCTCCAATACTCCCATATTTGCATGTTTTTCCTCCTTGATGCTTGGGAAGTGTACTTTTCCAAAACACTCCTTTTCGGCCACAATGATGTCTGAGTCAAAGAGACCTTGCCTTAGTGTGAACTTGACGATTGGCGTCATCTTGCTTAGAATGGTCTCAATGACTATAGGAGTATGTACTGTTGTGCACTCCAACCGCACTTGAATTGGAAGGTCACCTGACTTGGCATTCAACTCACACCAGCACCTTCCAATGGGCCAATGGGTCTCCAATAGACTACTAGACTAGCCTACACTACTTGTGGGTAGTATATAATATATCCATACTGTACTGATCTGTACTGTACAGTATATATTTGCAGCATTCCAGTACAGTATATATTTGCGGCATTCCAGTACTCCTCTGCCCAACAGCCCTGAAAAATGAACTGTGGTATCACACCTTTGGGCGGCCATAGGCGCTCTGAACATTCTAGTCAGGGCTCCTCTATATGCTGGATTCTTGAATCCAAACACTGGACCCTCCAGGACGACAAGGAGGAAGAATAACTCTGAATGTCATAAAGAATAATACCCAGACATACCCAGACGCTCTATGTATGCCATATATGCCTACATTGACCCCTCAAACCACCCCAATGTAGGCATATATACCATACATGGAGCGTCTGGGATATGCAATCCACACGTCATTGCCCTAATGAAAAGAAATGTCAAAAGAAAACTACAGTTACAGAGCAACACCAGAGCACTGAACCTATGAGGTGGTCCGGGCCACCGTTGAAAACCACCTGAGGAGACGCAGACCGTGTCTGTCCAAGGGATAAGGGATCATCTGCAGAGGAAACCCATATATAATAGGTTTTGGAGTGAAAACCCATGGTTTCAGCGTCCCCTAGGGCCCCAACAACCAATCCGATGCTTTCCCATCTCCCGAGTCTCCGCCTGTTCCAGGATGGCCTTGGAGAGCACGGCAGACGCACGTCGACGCCAAAGGGGGGCGATCCGCACGCGCCAGGGCGACGCGGCGCTTCCGCGAAACGCTCAGGCTTCGGCTGCATCCGAAGAGGAGCATGAGTCGACCGGTGACGAAGGTGCCGACTGGTGTGGTGAAAAGCTGATGAACCCTCCAGCCAACAGCTTTGAAGGATGAGTTGCCTCTGAAGAGGTGCTTGCTCAGCATGCTCTGGTGCCAAACAAAACCCTTTGAGTGGACGGAGAGGGGACGGTCCCCTCTTTACGAGGGGAAGGTTTGCAGACTGCATACTGCACACTGGCGGACCCCCGAGGGAGCCCGGGAGTCCGACATTGGATCTCCGCCTGAAGTGGCGTGGACTCAACTGGCTGTGGGTCAATCAACGGTCGCGAGAACCCGCCGAGCATGTCAAAAAGCCAGTGATTCCGCGGTCCAAAATTGAAGGACCAGTATTTCCTGAATGAATTCCTGCGGCTGTATGGTATTCAGTTCTTCCTTGCCAAGCAGAAACCAATCAAAACCTCACTATATTTCAAACAATTGCGACTATATACCCGTTCCAAACCCCCCAAACACAGAACCAAAAAGCACGGTCCGCTTGCCTGCTTCCAGCTGCGGTGTCCATTCCTTTTTCAAAGCGTCTCCATCGCCACCAGACCATGACAGCGTCGATGTGACAACGAGCGCCAGAACCACCCACGAGCGTCTTCTCGACGCCGAGCAGCCGAGAAGGGCCACTGGAAGTCAATCCAGCTGCCACTTCCGAGGTCGCCTCGGCGTCTCGGGTGGACACGGGTGGGCTGGTTTCACGACCTTTCAAGAGGCGATGACAGGACCGGACCTGAGACCCAGAGAATTTGCCTTGTCCCAAGGTTCAACGGTTCAACCTGCTCCAAGACTTCCGGGAGATTTGGGAAAAAAGGTGCTGGGCCGTTGTCGTTGGTCCAAACATGGAAGTGTCTCGCAATTGGTCCTGCTCGAGATCATGTAGAAACATGGAGGCAAAGAATCCTAGAAGTTGTGTTCACATGGATGCACTATATAAGAACACCTCATGGGCTCATGGCTTCTCTTGGTTCTGGCTTCGGGTTGTTCCTACCCCTGGAGTCAGTTTTTCGGCGTCGAAAAAAAAGCGCCAACTATCAGTCTGAGAATGGACGGAGTTGCGAGTCTGCGAGTTTGTACCCTTCCCTTTTCCACCTATACTCATTGGTTGAAAAATGTTGAAAGTGGTGGCCATCATCACTGCCATCATCATAGGCCCCTTTCTTCAGGATTCAATGAGTCATGGAAAATACTTCAAGCATGCACTCAGTAGCCACCGAGTTACATTGCCAGTAGCCCTTTTGCGTGGCAGTGGCTGGAAGCACCATGCGAGACCGTAGCTCACCCACGGCTCACGAAGCTTCAACTCACGGTCGTCGGGTGGTTGAAGACTGGATGTCGGGGAGTACTTTAGTCGACTTGAGGAAGTTGGTTACAATCCCTACTCGGAATAGGTCAACTCCACCAAACAAGGCTGCTAAAGGCAGTGATGAGAGCAGGTCTGTAAAGACATGCGCGATGCACACGGGGAGGGGTCCATCCTGCCCAAACACCTATCATGCTTGCCCAAAACAACCATTCATGCTTTCATGAGCACTGTAATGGCTGCAGAGCTTGCGACGCTGCGACCTGCACACCTCAGAGTGGAACCCTGTGCACCGGCCCAGGGTGAGAAATACTCCCTCTAGGAGGGGTCCAGAACTCTCTGGGCCGGTTGCCCTCTGTCAAGAAAGCCTTTCCTTGCAAAAGAGGAACAAGCTGAGACAACTTGCCCAAACACCCACGGTACAATTCTGTGTCTGAAATCAGAAGAGTGTATCTTTGGCGCATCGCCGGCCCTGTGAGACGTGAATCCTTGGAGAAACTACATCAAAAGTTGGCTCCGCTTCGCGTTTCGGCAAGCCCCCCGTATAAACCAGCACTTGGGATTTGAGAAGAAAGGTGGACACATGTACTCCACTCCGTTGCGGAAGAGAGCAATGCCCTGGCTGACAAAAGCAACCAGTGCATTCCGCAACACAATCTTCTCAACCCTCTTCTGGCAGTTTTCGTGCTTCAACAAGCATCATGTGGCTGCTTTGGGTCTTCATAGTCCTCCCAATACCCGCCATGCCAGAAAATGAACAAGTCGAAACGACCCCCCGCCCCTTCCGGCCTCCAGTCTGGCCAAGGCTACAAGTCTTGGACCTGAGGAAGTACCATGGCCTAATAGCCTTGACGGTTGACAGGAGCCTTACGACCCATAGGACAGTGAATCGTGCTAAGACCAGAGGACAGTGGTCAACGGAAAAGGCCGTTTGGATCCTTTTGGTCATTGTGGGAGATGTTTTTTGGGGACGGATTTCTCGGCTCGTCCAGGACTCGTCGCAAAAAGACGGGAGGTCAAGTAGAACAAGCTCAAAGGTGGACATTACTTGGACGTGGCAAGATTGCAATTAGGAAGAAAATGATCGATACGATGATCAACTGGCTGATTGAACGGCAAAGGCTTACACTCCCTAGAATCATCATGGAAGTGGATGGCATGGCCTCGAAAGGCCAAGATTCTCCTTCTGGCCCAATTCATTTGAACCTCAGTAGAAGTCGGTGTCATAGCAGCTCTTTCTTCCAGTTCGCCGCTCCGTTTTTCGGTTCACAAACCTTTGGAAGTGGTCCAGAGGGGGACTGCTCATTTACTTTGGGGATTCTGGGATGGCCCTCGCTGCACCCAGAGTCCAAACAAACAGACACGTGACCTGAGCATTCAACACGACTGTCCCAAATCATGGGACGACAACTACCTTTCATTGTGTCCCACCACTTGTCCAAGGGACACCTTCCAAAGATCTCCACTGTGGGAGCCCCGGCTGCCTCATGCTACTCGAAATGGCATGTCGCTCTACCTGCCAAGATGTTCGACACAGTCTCCACCGCAGCCAATAGATCACCAACAAATTGGGTTGGGGATGACGCTATGATGTTCACCGAGCAATAAGAATCCCCAATAAGAAAACCTTAAGAAAACAAACAGACAAAAACACTTCAGATCTTATACCAGCACCCTCCAACAGGTCTCCTTTGGAGGGTTGTTAGGCTCAGGTTTCATTTGGGGACCTCTTGGAGGGTCCTGGTAAGCGATGCTCCACGGTGACCTCTGCGATGCTCCTCGATCGACCCGGAAGGACCCACCGGAACAACGTGTCACGATCGACGCGTACGTGTCACGCCGTGATCCACCGGCCCAGAGAGGAGAATGGCAACAAGTCGTGGCTTCTGGTTGCCCTCCGGATTGCCGAGGTTCCAGGAGCAGAATGGTTGGCCCCAGCCGTCCAGTTTCGAGCAGCTCGCGCGAGAAAACGCGCGCGCTTGGTCGTACGTGTGTCACCTGTCACCTCCCTCGGCCTCCGCCCCACGGGTTGTTTCGGTCGAAATCCGGCTCCTGAGACCATTTGGCACGCTTGCGGAGCAGAGCAGCACCTGGGGCTGCCCAACAGGATCCACAGAGGCGGAGCGTGGCAAGGAAGAAGAATGAAGGAGGGACCTGCCGGAAGTGTCCTAAGAGCTGAGCAGTTGAAGCAGCCCAAGTGATAGGACAAAATGATGTTGTTTGGTTTTGGGGCGGTTGTGAAGCCCAAAAGTTAAAAGTCCAGACAAGATGGACCCACTAGACTAGATGTAGCCACCCACCACCTCACCCTTGCAGCGAACCAACCATTAGCATCCCAAAGCATCCCCAGACAGGGTCCACTGGAATGGAAGCGAGGCTTCTCTTCGGAGTTAGAGGGATGGTTCAGCTTGGCCGCAAAACCATACTTTGGCCCGTCCGTAGATCTTTGACCACTTCAAACTCACAGCAGTCCTTCTGTTCAAAATCGACACTGAGGTGAGTCGCCCCCAAGCATACAGGAGAGGAGACGTTCCAAATAGTCCCACAAGCCGATGGGAGAAGGACTCCCATGAGTTCTGGACCCATTCTCATACCTCCAAACTTCATGAATTCGCATCCAAGAGTCTTCCAGTCTTTCCTCGCAACCAGCGAGCCAGTTGGTCGCTGGTCCTTCCCCAGCCCGTGCCGACGACCGAGTTCTAGGTGTCATCCTACAAGGAAACAAATACTGTTGTCGGATCGGCTACCCTACACTAAGGGATGTCCATTGGACATTCATTGGATGGTGCAGGACAACAAAGTGGAGAGCTGTTGCGACAACTGAATGACCAACGTTTCAAAGCATGCACTGAGCTTTTGGTGGACCCAATGAGGATCAGTATCAGGATCACAATCCATGCAAAATGCTGGAGTCGAAGAACTAGTATGTCATGTCAAGATCTACAGTGGAGGGCAGATTCACTTGTTCGATCTTCGAAGTGTCCATGTCTGTCTGGTCCTGGAGCAGAACCCTCGCCGTTCCCTGCGCAGCGCTCCGCTCATCCCGATCCGGCCTTGCGGCCGTGCCCTCGTCTTCACCTCGAGGTGCTGCGATAGAAGAAGAATGGGTCGAAGCACGATTTCGTTGGGCCGCGCCCATGTTGTTCCCGAAATGGGCGAACAACCAAAGACGTGTCAACCATCCCACGGGCATCAAAGCCGAAGGGATACGGAGACAAACGGAGACGTTTCCCCGGCCCAAATTGGGTTCGATGGTCTCATTTTTGGAGAGATCTTCCACAGGGGATCAAAATGCGCGGGGTCCACGAAACTCTCTCAAGCCCCTTGGACAATCGATAGAAACAATCGTCATGATCGGCGGGGCACCTCCATCTCGATGGTCGAGTCTTGGCGTCTACGGCGTCTACCTTTTTTCGGGGGCCCAGCACATCAACGCCATTGCTATGCCCAGGGGCCGGCAGGCACTGTCGATCGCACTCGGAAGCGCTTCGGCCACCTGTCACAAAGCGCAAGTGGTGCGCCTTCTTGTGCGTGGTCCCTGCTCTGGTCAATCACGGTAGCCCACATATATGTCCCACAACCATCAGCCGGAGGGGTGAATAAACACCGGGTATACGCAGTGACGCATAAGAATCTTCTCAAAGACAGAGTGTGAAAAAATCATGAAAAATCGCTTGAATGAATCGGCTGCAAACGTCGCTCATGTTTCCTAGGCATGGAACGCTGGACCAGCTGCTTCCGTTCGGGGTCACCAAAGGATATCTCCACACTACTTACAGGTCTCCATTGGGCGCCCCTTGGAAGCGCTAGGGAGGACTCCTTTTTGTCTTTTGTGCCATCACTCCAGAATGGTCCTGTCGAGCAGGTCGCATGCGGACAAAACCAAGTCCGAACAGCGGCGAATTGCGCAGCTCGTAGCGCGGGCGACGGAAAGCGCGAACACTGCGCCTCACCACGAACCACGGCTGCCACGGAAAGCGCAGGAGAAGTCTTCGCCGTTTCCGCCTCCGCACTTCGTGTGCGGCAGAACTGATACCGGCAGAACTGACTGACTGGAAACCTGACACCATAGCCATACAACCATCATGGCAGTTTTGAACATACCGCAGGTTTGAGGACCACCATACCACCTGACACCATGCCTCATGAGGTTGTCCGCAGTGCTTTGGGACCAGTGGTTTGGACGACCAATATCATGTGACGCCTGGTGATGTGACGCGAACTGCGCCGCTGTGACACGACACTCATTCGGAATGGCGCTCAAGGAGGTGGAACGTGACTTGGCACGTCAAGGGAGTCGAACGTGTCCAACGAACGACTGACAAATAGTTGAGGAAGCCAAACTAGTAGGAGCGGGAAAAAGAACACTTTAGGAGACTCAAGAAGTGTCGCCAAAAAGTTACCATTGACATCAACCATTGTTCCACCAAGTAGTTCTTCGGACCATTCATGTTCAATGGTGGATCCGTGTCACTACATGGGTCAAGGTCCGCGGTACCACCTAGGCTGTTAATGGTTTCATGTACAGCTAGTTGGCGGACAAGAAGAAGTACTGTAAGAAACGGTGTCCAACACATTTTGAGTGACAAGAAGAAACACTACAAAAGAAATCGTGCAAGAATATCTGTCCAGGCCGTCCAGCCTGTCCAGTCCAACTCCACGCATTCATGAAGCCTGGCGAGTTCCGCACGGACTTCCTGCCAGACTCGTCCCGTCATAAGCTGGTCTGGTCTCAGACCCAGGGAGCTGCGCCTCATCTGCATCACCAGGCGATGCAAAAGGCCTGCTGTGCCACCGATTGATCCAGTTATCGATCCAGTTCGCCATCGATCCAGTCCAGCACCTGGACGATCTCTCCAGATCCAGATCCGACACTTTGAGGAAATTTGGCAAACGACTCGTTTGCGATGTGTCTGCCACTGAAGTCTTCCCTGTCGCCCGGACGCGTCGGTCACGCTCCACTCCGATCGCTCCACCGGCGCGGAAGGCACCGATCCATCGGAGCGCGCTGACCCACGGTGGCACCACCGCTCAACGGCTCAGGGCTCAGGGCTGGAAGATGCGGTTGGAACCGTTGGAACCAGATCGCGGGAAGGGCCGATGTCAAGAGTGCAAAAGGTACTGTCTACGACTAATGTTGGCGCCTGATTAGTAAATAGGGCCCCCCCCCTCCCTCAAACAAACAGGGGGTCCTCCAAATAAACTATCACCCAAAACAAATCTGGATTCCTGGTGAGGGATCTTTTGTAATTGATTGTAGTATTCATGTTCCTTTCATAGATTGTATTCAGCTTCCTTTCTCAGGTGCTTTGTAATTGTTCTCAGCAATCCTTTTGCTTTGCAGCTAAGTAAAGGGAGATTCCATGTGCAGTTTTTCCAGTGGAAAAAAACGTTTCACAATTGAGGTCCCAAAAACAAATTTATCATTGAGGATCAGGTGCCTTCCTGGTCTACTACCTTGAAAATTTGTTTAGGAGCAATGTTTTATACAGGTTTTGAAGAAGCCTAGAGAAAGCTATATCAGCTAATGAATCATAATCATTGGCCTCAGAAGCCAAGTAAAGGGAGATTCCATGTGCATTTTTTCCAGTGGAAAAAAACTTTTCACAATAGAGGTCCCAAAAACAAATTTATTATTGAGGATCAGGTGCCTTCCTGGTCTACTACCTTGAAAATTTGTTTAGGAGCAATGTTTTATAAAGGGTTTAATTGTGGAATTGGTGGTTTTGGTCAGCTGTCAGTGTGGAAGAAACCTAGAGAAAGCTATATCAGCTAATTTAATGAATCATAATCATTGGCCTCAGAAGGAATTCAAACCCTTATTAATTGGGTTTCCAATTTAAAAATTTAGGGCCCAAAAAAGATTTAGCATTATAGAGGTACCATTTTTCAAACAGGGGGGTCTGAATAAATTTGGAAAAATTTAGCATTATAGAGGTACCATTTACTAATCAGGATCCAACATTATAGAGGAAGCCTCAGCACATGCTTTATGTCATGGCAAATGTTGAAGCTTGTTGAAGTGTCCCTTGTGCATCGCCACACAAAAAAACTCTGATATCCCTCCTGAAACTCCTGGCTGGTTGTCTTTTTGCAAGCCAGTTTGGGATGTTTGGGATTGAAGAACTTCGAGGGTTGCAGCTGTTCGATGCCTGGCAGGTAAACCCCGATCGAACTCCGAACTTCCCATCACTGGACTTCTCGGCGAAACGAAGAGACCGGTCCTCTTCGGCCTCGAACGTTCCAAGACCTCGCGTGCCACAGGAGTCGAAGGAGTCGAAGGAGTCGGAGGCCGGTCGGCTGAAACCGGTCCCGACGATGGGCCGTTCTCCCGGTTTCGACCGGTGGCAAATGGGTCGGAAGACCAAGGTAGACCGGTCAGTGTCAAGCGTTGATGTTTCTCGTTTTCTTGAAGTGAAACAGAGGAAGTCTTGCCGCTTGCCTCAAAAGACCTCTGGGATCCATGGTGATTTTTCTCAAAAGTCCAAGACTTGGAAACCGTCGACGAAAAGGAATGCTCCCATCTTCCCGATCGATGGCCGATGGCACCGCAGACTTGTCCAGAAGTAAGAGAAAAAACGACGGCCGACACGGCAGACTTTTCGACCGACACGGTGCGTGAGTTTGGTGAGTTCCCCCTTGAAGACTGGGAGAGAGAGCCCCAAAGAGGTGAGTGCCATAAGAAAGGCTTTGAACAGGGGAGTCTCTTCAGGCCTTCGAAGCCGCTGAACGGGGGGGGAACCTGGTTGGCTTCAGAAAGAGCTGAACGATTCAACTACCAGGACGACGTCATGCCGCACCAGAGACGGAGGGGTTCTTGGCGTTAAACTCACACACAATGCAGGGCACAGTCGTTTCGCAGGAGCGTGCATTCTACCCGTAGCCGCCCGGAACCCCTATCCTGATTATCCTGGTGAACGGCCTCCCCTGCTGGCATTGAGAGAACTTGCCTCAACCAGGCTGGTATCTACCACTGATCAGGAGGCTCCGCGCAACTCAAGAAGCACCAGATAGTCTCAATTCGCTCCAAAAACAAGACTTCTCATCCAACACGGACAGCGACCCAGTCACCGCCCCACGCCCGTCCCTCCGACCCCCCGGCGGGTCTGCGGCACCTCCCCCGGTCGCGGCAGCTCCAAGCCGCCGGGCACCTGACGCGCTCCACGGCGCTCCGCGGTCCCGTTCCTGGGGATGATCAGGTGACCCACAGCGGTTAGTGGGTCATGGCCCATGGCCCATGGCACCTGGAACTCACCCCTGGTAGATTGACCTCCTCAGGTCTCTGTTCTTTCGGTACAGGTGCCCCGGTGCCATGACCCACAGCCGACCGTCCCCCGGCCCTCGGGGTAGATCGAACTGCACTGAACCGCCTGGGTAGATCTCTGCCGATGGGACAAACCATATAAAGGCGCCCCCCGTTTGTTCATACACCCAGATCTCTCGGTGGTTTCTTGCAGAGTGAAGACTCGAAGTGCAACGAAAGAACACGACCACGTGGTGCTCCCGGGTGACACGTCGGTGACCGTCGGAACGATTCGGAAAGTGTCGGAAGGAGTGAAGACCCATGGGCTGTGGTGGGTTGACGGTCCAGAGATGTCCAGAGTGTGCTGTTCCTTCATTGAAAGCATATTCGTTTATATAGATACTGCCAAATTGCCAAACGTATCCAAACGTGTGATTCTTTGAACCAGGCTAAGGCAAATCGGCAAATCTAAGGCAACGTCAGCAATCAAGAAGATCAAGAAGGCATGAGCTTAGTGCTGCTCCATTTTGCCCTCGCCCTCATCACAGGAGATTTCCCACCACCACCGGCCACCATCTAACCTGGCACAAAAAATGTCTCGGTGACGCCACCTTCCCAAAATGGAAAATACTCCTCAAAGAACCCAGGGTCCACTGCTTCCTCCAGAAGAAACACGATCTGCACTACTGGATGAAGCCTCCCACGGCCTTGCAGGGTAGCAGGCTAGCTGTGTCACAAACCCTGCATCTGGTGGATAGTTTCAATCCCATTTAGTCTGTTTTGATACTTCACTTGGGGCATCTTGCCTAAAGCTTCCCTTCGCTTTGCCCTTTCCCATCGAGTCGGTGCCGCGTCCGCGGACGCGGATGCGCGAATTTTGCCGTCGCGCGGTTGGTTCGCATCGAAGGCACACTGCCGGTGGCGGGGAAGTAGTCGGGGATAAAGACCTTCAACTCCTGGAAGCAGCCGAATCGAGCTGCTGGGCAAGAGCTGCTGGGCAAAAGAAGGGAGATCGGCCACATAGCCGGTCTTTCGGGAGACATGATATAGCCGGTTGCTTCGTGCGGGCAACAGAAGCCGACATAAATACAGAACCCCCACAAAGAGTTGACATTCCGACCAGGAAAATGGGCTTCGAGAATATCAAGTGAAAAATAGTTGGCAAGAGTTGCTCCTCTAAAGAATGGCTGGTAGAAGCCACTTCACCCCCGACGAAAACACTTCAAATTAAACATCACAAAGAAATAGGTACATTATCCATGTGTCAAAAGAAACAAAGCGACATACACAAACACAAATTCCTTCTACAGAGGGTTAGCGTCCTCCATTCGATCTGCGAAAGTCATGGCACCCTGCGCTCTACCCTGAGCTCGCCCTCTGCTCACTTCGGTCTCGTATCGTCTCGCTTCTCTCCGTGTCCAGGGTGATGTCTCTGGGCTGAAACTGCAGGAAGCTGAGCACCTCGGCCACATCGGCGGCCACATCAGAGCGATCCACCTCCGCGTGCGTGGAGATCTCCCGCTGGGTGATCTCCGCGGAGGCCTGGGCGCGCCGCTGGGGGATTGTGGGGCGCACCTTGAAGGGTTGGGCACCAAAGGGAACAAGCCTCCCCCGAAAGACTGGATGGACCGATGGGAGAAAAGTGGCCAAAGGACCCGGGGACCAGACGAGAAGGACGAAAACAGCGATCAGCTGCAGGGAGACCAGAGGCGACTTCGCAGCTTTTGCTCGCCCCCGCCAAAAATGTTGAAACCCATGGAAATCGATGCATATCAATCCATGCCATGGCTGGCATCAGGAAATTCGATCCAACCCCAAATGGGTGGCAGACTTCAAGTGCTTCCTTGGGTATCTGCATGCATTTCCTGTTTTTATCTCAGGTACTGCTAGAAGGCTAGGGTGTATCTGTCTCACACCGAGAGAGAGACCTTCCAAATCGGCTTCTCTGCTGTGTTCATTTGAACCAAATGGACCATCCACCTACATGTCCCCATTTGCAATCGCCTCAGAAAACCAGGTCTCACATCCAGCCTGGATCATCACCTGCCACCAATGCGGTTCCAGGCAGCACACCCGCGCAGGCGGCCTTGCGCCCAACGGTTCGCGAACCGGTGGATGCGGTGGGCTGTTGGAGCAGACAGAGAAGGTCAGACCTTCGGGAAGGATGTGGCAGTCTATGGAAGGACGCCCTAGGTGGAGGCCATCGCAAGTAAGTTGGAGGCCATCGCTACTAGTAACAAGAAGCTACTATAGTAACAAAGGGATCTAAATCTCCTCGCAGTTTAAAGATCTGAGATGAAGGATCCTTTTGAGCCTATAGACCATTCCGTCTGAAACCACCTCCAAACACACCACTTTCACTCTCACTCCAAAACAAAACGAAAGAGAACAGAAGGCAATGTTTTTGGAGAGAAGCCTTTCTTGCAACTCTGAAGGATGCAAGAAATGCCTGCTACGCCCAAGAATAGGGGCCAAAAGACCCAAAGGCACCAGCTCTGGGCTTTGCAAGTCAAGCCAAACTCCCAATGGCGCGAATCCGACGGCCAGAGCTTTTTTGATAGAAAACCCCCTCGAGACTCGTGTCTCAAATTCTCAAAGACTGTTCAGTTCTTCGGAAAAAAGAACATACGAATTTAATTAGATGCAAGAGAGTAAACCACTTTGGGAGGACGCAGCACAAACCCTAGTCCTGCGTCCAAACTGGCCCGAACCCTCACCCGCACCCTGAAACCTCAGACCAGGTGCTGAGAATTTGACGGCGAAGCTGGGAGAAAACGCTGACCTTGGCCGGATCGTCGAGGGGGGGGGCGTCGCGTCATCGGATGTTTTGGACAAGACCATGAAGTCCTGCAGGTCTTTAAGGATCTCATTTTCACTGGGAAAACCGGGGAAGAGGCAACAACTCCATGATCCATGAGGTCGGTCGGATCCGGTTTTACGCCAGGTCCGACTGGACTGGTAGGAAAGGCCATGACCTGCCCTCTTGTGGATTGTCCCCCCAAATCATCCATCGAGTAGGAGCCTTCCTGGATGGCAAACCCAGAAGTGAGCACCTGCACGCCTGATCGGTGGGAGTGGACGGTGATTTTTCGCCATCTCTACGCTGGCACGACCAAGTTCCACATCTGTCAGTGATTTTGAAGCTTGCCTTCAGGACATCATGAACATCATTGAGCCTCATCTTGTGCTCACCCTGAGGTGCGCACCAATCCCTGCGGGATGTCGAAGCCGAGGAAAGTCCTCCTGCAGTCAGGCAGTCCTCCTCCCTCCCACGTTTTCAACATGCAACGACCCCAGCACCCACCCCACCACCTCCCCTCCCCTCGCGGCCTCCCCAGCTCCGGTCGCTGAAACGGACCCGTCCGCACCCCGTCCGCCAAGCCTTCCGTTGGAGGGCCCGGATTCTCCGGGCCGTCTTCGGCAGTCCAGAAAAAGAACAACAGCTCCCACAAGGGACGTTCCGTTCACAGCCCAACGCCGGTCCCCACCCAACCGGATTTGGCTGGTCCGATTCCAAGTGGAACAAGGTCGCGTCCGAGTCCGTTTGTTCTCCGATGGCTTCGGAAACCTCCGCCCATCGTTTCTTGGGGGGCTGATCACTGCCATGAAACGCCCAGTTGTTCGTGTCCCCCAGTCGGTTCGTGGCCGATATCCCAAGAAATCCCAGTGTACCATATCCCAGACACGAGTAATGGGACTGCCATATATACATGACTACATTGACTCCCCAAACCACTGCAATGTAATTATATAAGCAAATAGTGGATACATGGAGTATCTGGGAAAAATATCAGCAACTAAAGGGTCTGTTCCAGCTGTCGATGGGTTTGAGTATTTTTGAAACAAATCCAGCCAAACCGTCCGGTCGCAAGGCCGAAGGTGGGGCTGTATCTTGGCCAAGAATTGATCTCGTCTGATTCTCAAACATCGTGCCATCGCGCGGTCCGCACGATCAAGGGGTCGCATGGAGGGCTTTGTTTAAAACACCAGCTTGGAGGGCTGTGTTGCTTTGGTATCTCATATAATATAATAGTATAAAAATATTGTTTTATACTGTATACATTATTTTAATATATTTTAATGTATAGTTCTCGTATCGTATATCATGTGGCGCCAGGCGCCTTCACCTGGATGACACAGCACCGTCCTCCGAGAAGTTGATCGTCTCAGCCAATTTTCTGGGGTGGAGGCTGCCTCTGCGCGGACTCAACGACACCACAACTACCCAAGTGAATGGAGACTAAATGATGAGTCATTGGAAGTCTTGGGCTGGCTTGGAACTCCTGCGAAAACACGATTGGGTTGGAGCCCATCGCTATTAGGTTGGAGGCCATCGCTATTAGGCTGGAGGCCATCGCT
Organism: Durusdinium trenchii; assembly: GCA_963970005.1. NCBI lineage: Eukaryota > Dinophyceae > Suessiales > Symbiodiniaceae > Durusdinium > Durusdinium trenchii. Next base: position 1,924,160 of record CAXAMN010025806.1, on the reverse strand, counting down.
ATTAGGTTGGAGGCCATCGCTA
>CAXAMN010025806.1:1890769-1920992 GCA_963970005.1 Durusdinium trenchii | reverse complement strand
ACAAAAGGAAACAGAAGGGAGACAAGGCGGACACAGTGACCAACAAGAAGGGAAACAGGACCGGAGACAAAGGGAGACAAGACGGACAGAGTGAAAGGGAGACGGAAACAAACAAATAGAAATGCTGCATGGCCAGTGGAAAAGGGCGGACACCAGCAATGACAGACCTGGGAGACAAATCATAGAAATGCTGCATGGCGCGGCAAAATCGACAGGCGGACACCAGCAGTGACAGACCTGGGAGACAACTGCATGGGTAGCGGAAAACAGCGGACACCAGCGGTGACAGACCTGGGAGACAAATGAATAGAAATGCTGCACGGCCAGCGGAAAAGGGTGGACACCACCAGGGGCGGACACATCTTAAGAAAGAATTGAGAACCCCTAACAGTAAACTGTTTGGGGAAAAAGAAAGTTTTCCACTACCGTAAGAACCCCTAGTGTGTCCACACTGTTTGGGGAGAAAACAATGTTTTAGAAATATAGAAGTAAAAATAAACTGCGCATCACTTGAAGTCAATTCGCATCCGCTGCCGCGCCTCATCCGCTGCTCCGGGTCTGCGTGGCGCCTGTTCGTTGTGGAACATACGCTCGATTGAGGATCCATGGTGCTGCTTTTGAGGTCAACAAGGGAAGTGAAGCCCTCTAGGTTTAGTCAAACACTGTTCATCTCCTGAAAGTACTGTGTTTGTGGGTGTTGGAATTTGAACCCATGATCAGGAGCACCCCATGATGTACAGTGCTTTTAATCATGTATGCCAGGTGGGGCTGGATTTCTTACACAAGGAGTCCTTCCATCAACAGTGGTTCCATGTAGTTAGTAGTACACTGCCTGGAATATTCATGGAAAATGGATGAAAGCGGCCCCTTGGAGTATACAATTTGTCTCTACAAACAGGTGGCTGAAATCGCTTCAATATTTCAGGGAGTGTACATGAGTCTCCCAGACCAAAGCAGCACGGAAAACGCCACGTGTTTTGCTCCATGTCTTTTTGGGCGACCGGTCAGGTCGCAGTTTGTGAGCAGGTCGGAGCAGAGTTACAATGGATCGAAATGGCCAAATTGTCCGGGGAAAGGTTGTGGCTCTCCAGTTCTTTTCTATCTTCTTCTCCTTCGAAAACACCACCCGTTACTATCGTCCATCCCCCAGTCGGAAGCGAAGAAGCCCACGTGGAATGGCACCAGCTCGGGCACCGGACCCAACGTAAGCAGGCACAAAGTCGAGTGAGGCTCATCCATCGAATGCCATCGCTCCCAGTCGCACGAATGCCAGGTGAACGTGCTAAAACCAGTCCCAATGCTTGTGAAGGAGAAGAAGCAAACACGTGGTTGAGTGAATGTCAATCTCATTGAGTAGCTAGTTGGGATATGAAGGGGCACGGAGACTGGCTGATGTTCAACAGAAAACCTCCCAACATCAACATGCAACCAGTCTTAGGCCCTTCTGTCTCCGACAGCGCACCAGGCGCACCATCACAGCACATGACAGGGGTTTCCTCCCATGTCAGGTCGCTGGGTCACCAGCAAGCTGGGTGGCCCCGACCTCCGGTCGCCCGGATCGGACCCCCCGCGGCCCTGTTCGGAGCAAGTCACATGGAATCTGAAGGGAGGACCAGTGGTAAGGAGATCGTCTTCGGAATCTACCGGATCTACGTGTGTTTCTTGTTCGACCCAGGAGCCCAACTACAACATGACATGACGTGATGTTTTGGGGGGTTGATGGGAATAGAGAGCACTTGTTGTCACTCGATTTAGGAGAAAAAGATATCGCTCATGCTGGCCCTCTCTCGGATTTCCAAATTTCTCCATGATTTCTCCATGGACTGAAGATGCCAAGAGATGTACTCTAGAATCATGTAGATCTGTCAGCCAGCCGAGCGATGCAAGAGGAACCACTCATTTCAGGACCGCTCATGACTGCTCAACACCGGGACACTCGTTTCCAGCAAGCAGGGAGCCCAGTGAGTCAAAGGGTGGCCTCTTCTTTCCAAGTGGATTCTGCAGGGGATCCCACTCGTAGGCCTGGAATTCACGGTCACGGATTCTGTTCACTCCCGTTCTCCAGAGCATCCTGGACGATGCTGGTTCTTCCATCCGCGGAGGGTGTGATGGAGATCCATCAGTCTACATGAAGGGATCCATCTGGTTGAGAGATGGACTAGAAACCGAGTCGCATACCAGAACGCTTGAGTATGCTAAAGGCTTTCAACTGCGATGGTCGCAAGGTCTACCGGAACGATCGCCGCCCCGATTCGGGGAGGCCCCGAGCGCTGCACCCACATGGGCTGAGTGGACGGAAAGTGCGCAGCCTGTCGGGGTGGAGCAAGAAGTATTGGAAAATGCATGGAATGCCAGCCAGCCAAGGTAGTTTGATTCATGCATGTAGCTAGTGCCTACTATACCTTCTCTATGTCATATATCGGCACGTAGATAGTGAATTTACAGGCCAACAGCCTACAAGTACCAACATGTAGAGCGCCCTTTTCTTGAGCCAAACATAGAGGTCAATATGGTATGTACAGGTGTACAATCGTGCAAATACACCCCCCGCTGAACGCACTTGGCAGCAAAGGTAGTGAAGAACACTATACACGACTATGTACACGGGACAATGTGCATACTGATCTGACCTCCGGTTCCCCGGTGTTTCCTTTTATGGTTAACACCGTACGTGCCTGCGGCTTTCATAGATTCTTTGCCGACCTGAGGCGCGGGGGAACGACGATTAACTCGATTGATTATGAAGTATAATGCCGAACGGACGATTTGCAGTCGGACGCAGCTCTTTTCACATGCATCCGCGGATCGTCAACTGGAAATGGGCCTTTTACGTAGGCACACGTTTCCACGCGGCATAATTAGTGATGCTTCCGTTTCAGGAAGAGTGCACTTCGGCTAAATCGAATTTGAGCCTTGCAAAGATTGCGGATCGCCTCAAAGAAGATGACGTGAGGCAACTGCTTCCGCAGCGCGTGCAAGGACTTTTGAGAGCGTATCGACACCTAGAAAGACAATGCGCTACCACAAGCACTGGATGAAAAGAACTGCACAACTGTCATAAGGCATCGGCTCCCGCCGTGCATAGGTGGGGTTTATCGGCCGCGACCCCACCAGTCCGCTCCGTAGTTATCTTGGTACCAGGTCCAATCTGCATAGTGCCAACCTGGGATGGTACCAACGTCATCATCGAGGTCCCTCCAGTCACGGGCCCATCGATTCCTTGGGTAAGGTGCATTCTCACGGGTCTGTCGACCTCCGTGGCGCCATGTGCCCTTACCTTTCCCTTTTGCTCGATCGACACCCTCTCTTTCCGGAACATGGATGTTCCTTGGGTCTGCTCGCACGAGGTTCTCATAGGACGGGATGCGAACCAGAGAACCCCAATACTTCGAAGCGGTGGTGTTCCATTGCGTACAGCCCGACAAAGACACCAGGGCGTAGGATCTTGTTCTTCCAGAAGACAAAGACCTCGTTCGACACATCGACTTCTCGTTGAGATGTGTCGGGGATCATCAAGATCTTCGCTTTCACATTGACGCCTACCCCTTCTTGGATTTGTTGGGCGGTGCGCGTTGGAATGGGCAATACCGCTGAGCTGAGTCGTTGCAAAAACTTCAAACAGTCAGGGGACATGTCCTGCGCCGCGCAGTTGAACGCGTAGAACGGATCCATGCACAACCGCTCTGTGAGCGAGCCAAATTCCAATTTGGACGCTTTGTCCATGTGCGACTTGGCGTGTGCTCGGATCGTTGCAATGGCAGATTGTCCAGTCCTGATCCTACCACCTGCAGGATTCCTCAGCCCTCGGTCCCCCCCGGGCACGAATATCGTCATCCGGGAACATGTCCAATGACAAGTCGAAACCGAAGCTTGCGGCCAAGTTTTCAAGACGGACAAGCAGTGATGCCTTCCTCATATCCGTTGCCACACGAGCTAGTCGTCCACAGTTCAAGCACGACAAACATCCGAATGGGGAATCGGATCCGCAGTCCATGCAATGCTGTGGCTCAACATCGTGTTGGCGAACGGTGATCCACCGTGAAGTGAAGAACTTTTCGTTTCCCCGAGGATCATAGCGCATCTCCATCTCAGGGGTCCAATGCGCCCAATCAACTGATCCCAGCGAGAGAGGCCATGCCGAGTTGTTGGGGGCATCGCCTTCCGGCTGCCATGCAATCGCCATGTACGGAGTTGAGTACGTTCCGATATTGGCATCTGCATGCTCGAGCTGATCCTTGCAGAATTCACGGTTGTATGATTCGAGGATGAAGGCATTTTCCACCCAGGCTCCATGCACCCATTTCTCATATTTTCCGAACAGGTCCCACCTAGACCTTGCCAGCAATGACTGCCTTCTTGCGTTGTCGTCTGCCTCATCACCACGGTCAAGCCGTTCCCGGCGACGCACGACAATGTCTCGGAGATCCTGATTGAATGAGGCTCTCTCTTTTGCATAATCGTGATTCGCATAGATGAAGCATTTTGCTGACACATCATACGCATAGATGAGGAATTGGTTCGGAACCCAATCAGTGGTCACAACGGCTTGGCTTTGAGTGACGGCGAACCTGATTCCATATGACACCGCCATCTCGACATCAACTGCGACCGCAACTGGTCTGGTCGAGGCCATTCCTGCTTGACTCGTCTTCTGAATGCTCCACGGATCGAAAGCCGAGAAGTACGAATGAGCCTTGCTAGTCCTGAGTCCCCCCGGACAAATGCCACATCGGATCACATCATCCAAGAAGGCGATATGAGTGTAGTGGTACAAGACCTTGGGGTGAATGTCCTTGAGGTGCAAGTCAAGTCGTACTGGAAGCGTAGGATGCTCCCTTCGCAGCAGGCGTTCGATCGTGAACGACGGATCAAGACAGATGATTCTGTCGACCTCAGGCCACGCCATGTTGATGTTCTCCAGAATCCAGTCGTTGTGAGATTGGATTGCCTTGATTCGCACCGGCAGGAAGAGATACTTTTCAGCAAAGAGTTCCCCCTCGCGGGCAAGCTGAACATCGAGCATAAACCTATGGTTTGACGTCACGATGTCAATCAAGTCCGACACAGTGAGGGAGCGGGAGTACCTCCTCTTGATGAATGAGAACACCGATGCAAAATCCATCCATGCTCCATCTTGGAAGTCCGGAAGCGGAATGCGATCTCGTCGATTGGCATGGTTATGCCCTCGCAGCAGGCCGGAGACACGCTTTGAAACAAAGAACTGCTCCTGGTCATACCACCCGATCACCGCGGCACCAGGCACTTGGTTTGCCGGCATTGTCGTACGGATCGGAGTTCCTCCTGCTGGGACCAATTTGGGCGCATCCCTTCCGGGGGCCGCAGAACTCGATGCTGCGGCTTTGGGCACGGATGATGGCTTTGGCATGTGTTTCGCCTTGGGAGGATTGGCAGAAGATGATGATGTCCCTGCCGTTTCTTCCATTTCAACGTCGACCACCTCTGATGAGCCTTTCTTGGCTCCGGCTTCCGCCGAGCTGGACATGTCGACATTCACGACTTTGTCTCCAGTTCGGAGCTTCTTGAGGCTGTCTGGCGCTGCCTTCGCCTTAGGAGCTGCACCGAGATCAGCGGCAGTCTTCCTTTTGAGGGCAGGCAGTTCCTCCGCAACCGGGCGGTGAACTCCGTCCTTGTCCCGTTTGTACGGGCAAGGTTCCGCCGGTGGTGGCGGTGGCGGGAGTTCATCATCGTCTCCGTCATCGTCGATGAAGTGCAAAGGAAGAGTTCTGCCTGTGACCGCCTCGGTGTAATGGCGCAGGGCGTTGCTCGACATGGAGATTGCTCCATGCGGGTTCCTCGAAAGATGCAAAGCGCCCCCTTCAAGGTATTGGGCTGCATAGATCTTGTTGAACTTCATTTTATCGGCAACGCTTTCCAGCGCGCTTGAACCTCCGACGATTTGCTGATTGAAAACAATCTCTTCATCATCGGATTCAAGAGCGTCATCCTGCGGGTCCTGGTAACCTTCGGCAAGGGCAGCCTTGTAGTGATCGCCCACGATCTCAATGATCTCATCGACAGTCTCAGGTGGTTGGTCGATGTCCGATCTGATACGAAGGTCTGACTCTTCGATCTCTACTCTAGACACGTGTTCCCAAGCGCCCTTCTTGCCAGCGTTCACGCTCATGAGCTTCTCGTCAGGGCATGAATCATTTGGTTCCGCAAGAAGTGTTGTCTTCTGAGTTGGATGAGGTTCGTCATCAGGATCATAGTCCGGAACGAAGTCATCCTCCACGGGATCGTTGACGCTTGAGTCCTTTTCAGGTGACGAGGTGATGTCAACTGTTGGCTCACCAGTTCCCTGGGGCAAAATGATGCCAGCCCTCTCCAGTTCCTCCGGAGTGGCCCTCAAATGCTCCCCAGTGATCTCATCCAACAGTGCCACTTCGTGACCATCAGCGTACACGCATGTCTTGCAAAGGTTGGGTTCGATCATAATCTTGTTCTCAGGGAATCGGTCATGCGGCTCGAGAAACACGTAGGACGCACGATATCTCTCTCGGGCCTCGGCTTCCGCACGGGCTTTCTCCTCTTTCGGAGTCATGACAGGTTGAAGGCGAGCTTGCTTCCGCAGCGCTTCACAATCTTTCAATCGCCACATTTGGTACGTGAGTCTTGCCATGGCGACGAAGTAGCGATAGTAAGCCGTCCGGTTGCTATCGCTGTCTTCTGCGTGGAATCCGTCGTAGCGGGTTGTGGCACGTGTAAGCGGTGATCCGGTTACGGCAAGCAGCCCCTTGTTCTGGGCGGCGTCGGCGAACAAGCACATCTGGCGCGCGAAATCTTGGTGGAGCCCAAAGGAGTTCGCGTCTGCGTATGCTATGATCGATATGGCCCCCACATCGGGGCGCTGGAGGAAGTTCGCTAGTCTCTCCAACTGCGCGAAATGCCTCCTCGCTAATTCATCCTGCCACTCTGAAGCAGCGCGCTGAACAGCGGGATTCCGGTGTACACTTCTGGAGTCAATCCAAGTGTTGCCGACGAACCCGTGCTTCCCCCCACACGTCGTTGCCGGCATACGACACCACGATAACCGCTGGGGCACGCCGTTCCCGGCTGCGTCGTCTGGCATTGTTTAGGCAGCTCTCGATCTCATCGTTGATCTCCTCGAGCCCCTTGCCCCAACGCATCCCGTACTGGACCGATGCCGCAGTCTCGCGCAAGCCGCTGGGATCTGCTTTAATGAATTCGCCGATGTTCCGTCTGGTCAGACGCGGCGGTTCAAATGATCCCTCAGGAGGTGCTTCGGCCTGCACCAGGGCCATGCTCGAGTCGCCGACGAAGATGAAGTCAGCCTCCGGTTCCCCGGGGCACGGAAGTGCACCAAGGATCTTCAGGCTTGTACGATCCAGCCAGCGAGCATAATCCAAGTGGATTTTCTCGAGCGCAGCTTTCGCGAAACTCAGGTTGTCCACGTTCTGTTGCACCGTGACATGTGCCCTCGCATCAACCGGATGGTCGACAATCGCAGCGAGGCACCCGACACTTTCCAAAAGTTCGTCCCACTTCTCACGGTTGGTGGGCTCCGAAGGCATGGAAACATAGTCCGAAAACTTCGACACCAGGTTCCCCTGTGCGTTCTTCCCATCGCACACGAACTTGGGCTCCATGATCGCGGAGGACATGTCGAAAGAAGTCGAAATAGAAGTCGAGCGAGTAGCGCAAAGATCACAGTGACACGTGGTCGTACGAGCGGCTAGTCATTGAGCAGACACGGCCACGCGGAAAGCCTGATGAATCAAATCCGTCATGGAGTAAGTATATTCCTCCGTGCGCTTCAATGATGCACCTCGACCTTCTGCATGCTCATGTCCACCCTGACACTTCTTTCCCACAAAAGCATCAACCAACTGATTTAAATTAGTTTGAATTCTCCATGGCTTCCTAATAGGAACATTGTTCATGTCAACAACTCCTACCATGCATCCGTCAAACTTAACAGAGTCCATGACATGAGAAACACAAAATTGTTTCACCTTGTCAAGTTCCCAATAGTCACACCCATCTGGCCACTCGATTGCGATCCACGGTGACGATCGTCGAAGCGAGTTAACTAGGTCAACCATACCTGACCAAATGCGTTTCATTTCACTGATGTGACTTTCAATCTTGACGGCAGCAGAAGGAATGTACTTGTTGACCCTTTGCCATGGTGATCCGCCAGTACATGGAATGCTCACCCAAACAAGAATCTTGATCTTCGGTCCATGCTTCCGCAGGACACCATTCACTCGATCAATGATTCCCTTCCTAGTTTTGGGAGAGGTGATGTCGTCCTGTTCGGTGATACGAAAGACGATACACCCCTGAGCCTGCTTTCTAGTCGTATCCCCTAATTTCGAATTCGGTCCACAACACACTTCGATAAGGATCCTCTGAGGTCCGGACGATGCCCCGACGGCAGAAGGTTCCCCTTTGCTTTGCACTTTCTTTTCGGCCTTGCGGACGCTATGTTCGGGGGAAGAGACAATGGCAAGCAGTTTGATGAGCTTATCCCATTTCTCGGCGTTACTAAACGGTTTCGTAAAGATATCGGCGGCTTGCAAGATCGATGCAACATATACGAGTACGAAATGCCTTCGACCGAACTGTTCAGCAAGCCACGCCAAATTGAGACGTTGGGTCTTGTCCGTATGACGAAACGCTGGTGACCGACCCGACTCAAGTATTCTAATGGTAGCCTGATTATCTTCTAATAAGACCATTTCAAAGGCTCCCGTTCCAACCAGGTAGATGTCGTTCGAACCTTGTTGTCCATCACCTGCATACTTGAAGTCCGTCAATGCGTTTCTGATCTCACGGGACTCAACGCCATAGTCGATCTCATTCGGTCCCGCGATCCTGAAAATGGTTTTGCCCGTCCACGGCTCCTTCAATAGCTTGCATCTAGCATTACACCAGTCCCACGTGACGAATGTTTCAAAGCTTCCGTCTTTAAACTGTGCTATGGTTATGCTCATTGATGAAAGCATTTTGAGGTCCACAGGCGTATCATCTTCTTGTTCAGGGACGAAGACCTTTTCACGAGGTTCAACATGGTGCCTAATGATTTGGCTTCCCAATGGATCGACTTCCCAGTGATCACGCTTATCCCCCCGTTTACCGTGCTTCTTCAACTTGGCATCAGTTTCCACCGTGCGAGAGGTTTGTACTCCCCCCGCCTGCCGGATGACTTGCCAAAGACAGGAGGATGGAAGTCCAACCGTTCTCATTGAGAGGTTTGCAGAAACAACCTCTGCTTCAGTGGAACTCATCGCCGTTGAAGTTTGCTTTTTAGAAAACGCGGTCAACGGGAAATACGTGTTAGGCCCAACCATGGCCAATATGCAACCCGATGTGGATCGAGAATCATGCTCTCCGGCATGATCACTGTCAGCAAACAGCCATAGTTTGCATTTTTCGGGTGCGTCACCGATAAAGGAAGTCATCTTGTGATCCAATGTGCAATGTATGTACGACATGAGGCGATGCAATGCAACATCACAATCATGAGACCACTTAGTCACCCGACTGGCCAAGCCTTGTGTTGCTCTCAATAAGTCATATCTTGCCATTCTCGCGGCAAAGAGTACTTTCATGAGAACGCAACTGGCAATGGCCTGGAGTTCCCCCCGGCTTTCGGCTTCGTCAGCCACGGGTCTGGCTATCTTATCATCATGGAACGGAGTTGATACCCTTTTATACTTTACTTCACGAGGTACCAATTCTTCGTATCTAGTCAGACACTGTTCGAGGAAACCCTTCATGTCGTATGTGACCGTGGTAACCGGTACATTCATGCATGGCTGGTTGTTTTCCAGCTGGTCAAGGAACGTGAATCCCTGAGCCCTTGCTGCTTTCTTTGCCTGACCTTTGTCACGAAGTCTTTTGACTGCAGCTACGGCGACCCGTGGGTTGGACACACTCCGGTCGATGAAGTAGGTTTCCCCTGTCCACCAACACGGAAGTCCGGTTTGCTTGCATGTTTCCAAGTCATGCCAAAGTTCCGAGTACACTCCCCCCGAATCCCTGGCACCATCTCCCGACGTGCATGGTAACGCGATAGTGCAACGAATGCTACCGGGTTCAAATCCTAGAGCGTCAGTCGGCCGAACATCAAATCGCTTTCTAGGTTGAACGTGATGGTGAGCGAACGTACCATGTTCAGGGAAATGCGTCCAGTAGTCCTCAGTCCTAGCTACAGAAGCTGCGGGCACATTTGAGGGGTCCTGGATGGAATGATCGAAAACATGTGCGAAGGGATGACGCTCAACAGGAAGCTTAACCTCATGTTGAACGATATGTTCACATCCAAGATACCTACCGACATCTTCGGGAGGATCCATTTCGATGTGCTCACCTATGAGCTTCCATCCCTCGTCATGGTTTTCCCTGGGTCCCGCCAACTTAAAGTCGTCGACGTATACCGCGAGGAGCAGTCTCAATTGTTCGTGCCAAAACATGGATGGCCAGCACTCAGGGTGGAGTGCTTTGAATCCTACCTTGATCAGACACGACTCACAATGTCGCTCCCAAAAGCCCCCCGAATCAGGGTGTCCGTACAACGCCAAGACGAGCCTGATAACGGGGTCTTTATATTTACCAACCCACTCCTTAGGCCAGCGGTTTCGCGGAATGCGAATCCATGTCTCTGGGCCTTTCAGTGTGGTTTGGGTGTATGCCTGCTTGCCATCACCCTGGCTAATCCGGTTCCCCGGAGCAGATCCATAGCAATCCAACGCTTTGGCTGCTTCCATGTTCGCAGGCGATGAACCAAGTTCTGCAAACAATGCCGTCTCAGAAGACTCATCCTTAACATTGTTGCCTTGGAACACCGTTCTACCCTTGAACTTTCTGAGGGGGTTGCCTTTCTCTAATTCGCTACCCTTCTCAACACATAGTTCAAAGATCTTTCCTACGTGAACCTTTTCACCAGTGCGTCTAGCTTCACTAGCAACATGTTCCCATTCCTGAACAGTGTTATACCACCAGGCTGGTTTGCTCTCAAGCTTGTTCCATTCAAGATCAAGTGAGGCCTGAGCGGCAGGGTTCTCACTGACCTCCTTTGGACCTACCGGTCTGGCGACAAGTGCGTTCAAGATCATATCTTTTACGAGTTCATGTGCTGTGGCTAGTTTGTCACGGTGATCATGTTTGATCACCTCTTTGACTGGCATAGCAGGAACATCATCATTTTGGTCAACCCGATCCCTCGGGGAAGAAGGACCGTTGGTATTCAAATTGTTGACCTTTGCAGCAGCGGCTTTGAACTTCTTTCTCGCTTCTTCGAGTTCGTATCTCCTAATCTCCTTTTCACGAGCTGCCTTCGAAGCGGCCTTCCAAAGAAATGATGGAACATCTGGTGGTTTGGAAGTGCCTTTGTATTTCCTAGTTTTATATCCCCCCGCGCTGTAGAACGATGACCCCTCTTTTGGGATTGAGGTCACCTCACCTGTTATAGGATCAACAACCTCAACCATGTCTTCGGGTGGAACGCCTTCGAAAGGATCCTTGGGTGGATCTTTGGGCTTACCGGATGATGATGACGAGGAACCTCCTTTGCCCTCTTCGTCTTCACCGGGATCATAAATCCCACTTTCAAATGCATCCTTCTTTGAATGATCAACCATTCCATCAGTCGAAGGGACGTTGAGTGCTTTGCCACTTTCCATCGGACCTTTGTCAATCAACTCCTCCACCGGTTTAGCATCCTCGTCTTCAGGCTTTGGAGGATCGTCCGATATCATGTAGCATGGAATGCGACCCTCACGGATAGCATTATACCTTTCCTTCAGTGGGAACATAAAATCCCCGTCAGGCAATGCGAGTTTGTTCGTTCCAACCCATGGCACACTACTATCAAAGTTGTTGTCCATCACCTCTTTAAGAGGGAGAACAAGGAACTCTTTTCTCCATGAGAATTCAGGGTGAATCTTGTATCCCAAAAATACTCCTGGTAGTGAGGTAGGATCGAATTTCAATTTTTCTTTGGTTTTGGTTTTTGGCCCGGTCCAATAGTCAATCCTCACTCCAAAAGGAATCATTGGTCCCTTGAACTTCTCATCGAACCTGAGTTGCCATGGCGTTTGAGCCTCCTGATCACCGAGTATGTTGTGCGCCATGCAGCAATGTCTGGCGGCATGCGTCCAGTATGTATGGTGCAAACCCGCTTGTTCAAGATTGATACGAGTTCCATCAAGAACGGATCGAATACTCCTCTCTGCTTGAGCATTGCTCTTGGAGATATAGGGAACACTTGTAACGTGTCTCCATTTCAATTCTGATGCTGCCTTGACAAGCTCTTCTGCATTGTCTGAATAGAACACGCCAATGTCATCCCGTCCCCGGGTGAAGTGCTTCAATGCAAGAACACAATCTCTAGTCGTTTTCCTAGCCGACGGATATACATATCTAAAGTCCGTAGCTATGTCCTTAACGACTAGAGCGTTTCTTGAACCATCGATAGCCTCTTCTTCGTCATCCCGAAGAATAAGATGATCAGCAGTGATGTGATCACCAAACTTGTCAGCATCAACAGTTTCGGATCCTCCCTTCTTGTACGATGGTGGCTTAGTCATCTTAGCCCTTGAACATGTCGCGCAAAAAGGGTTCTTAGGAACATGCGTCAACAAATGTGCAAGCGACTTTGCTTCCCGCCTCAAGGCTTGTTCACCACGATCACGCTTTTCCGCTGGTGGATCGGGGACTAACCTGGCATCGACTGCTTCGGGTTCTGCTTCCGCAGACTCATGGGGTGCTTCCTCTACGCTAGGTGAAGTAGGGATCGGAATGTACGAAGACTTGCCGTTCCCGGAAGCATGTTCTTCATACTTGTGTCCGATAGCAGTCATAGCCATACCACTGGTTGATGGTAAATAAGGAACATAGTCCTTCACTTGAAGCTTGATCCTCTGCCCATTTGGCTTTTTGAAGTATGGTGTATCATTTGACGGCCAAATGAACGACCAATCATGATCAATACATATTGTCCCACGGATATCACTGCCGGACTATCATCAAGTACATATGGTTTTGCAGTGATTCCCAACAAGGGAATATCGAGATTAGCCTGATCATTAGCCTGGAACACTCCGTTAGCTGTAAGAAGACTAACCGGTTTCGAGGATTCGAACACTTCGTTGCGATTGACCATTTCCCTAGATATCAAATCATTCGCACTGCCAGTATCTGCAATCCATGCGATCTCGGTCGCAGGCAATGTGACCCGTTGGTTCTTAAAACAATGCTTGCATCCCATTTCCGAATCGCAAAGATAGCAACATCGTGCCTCAATGCCATTCAACTCGTTTGAAACAGCTCTGCTCAAACGGTCTGCTGCAATGCATGCATCTTCAGATGCCATTTCCAAAACTTCAGCGTTTCCTTTGTGGCCTATTGGGAAACTGACATGCTTTCTTTGTTTTCGCGCAACAACTGGAAACATTAAAGAATTGCAATGAACCACGCGTTTAAAAACTTCTGGTTTGTCAGCAAAAGAAAGGCGTTTCACTTTTCCCCGTCCTGACGAAGATGATGGGGAAGAATTGGTGGCAGGTGTAGCAACCATGGCCACGCTTTCCAACGGGCATCTGATAGTAGCAGACTGTGATGATGAGACCGCAGTAGCTAAGACCAGAGTGCGCCGCAGACAAACAGCGGCTGGGTTAGAAGGAGCACCTTTCCCACCTTTGGATTTCTGACTACCGCCAGAACCGTTGGAGCCACGAGAAGTACTTCGTTTCTTTTTCTCTCTTTTCTCCTTCTTCTTCTTCTTTCGTTTCTTCCGGTCATCACTTGGTGCGGGTGTAGAAGAACGATCGGGATGTTTGAAAGCACAATTCTTTCCCCGGTGACAATCACCAGATTTCCAAAACTTGCAAACTTCCGATCTTGATCCCGGAGTCAACGACCTTCCACGTGAAGAAGAAGATCTACCCTTTCCACCACCTTTGGGCCTCCCTTTGCTGGATTCACGGGGTTTCTCATGCTTGAATGGGCAGTCGCGCCTACTGCACTTTCCTTTGTTCTGAAACTCATAACAAACGCCTTTCGGCTTTTTGTCACTTGGATCAATGACAGGAGCTGCAGGGTCTTTACCTCCAAGACTACGCTTCGTGGCATCCCTCATCTTTTCCAAACGTTTCCTTTCAAGGTATGCCTTGGCTGACTTGATCAAAAAGTCGTAAGTCTTTTCGGCACTCCCTTCCGAGGCGCGTTCGTAGATGGCAAGATCATGAGCTAAAGGCTTAAAGTTCTTCACTGCAAGATGGAAATATGCCTCAAGCCATTTCTTGTCAACTTCCGTTCGCATCCCCGCGATAACAGACTCCCATCGCGTAACAAAACCTTTCAGGTCCTCGTTCACCATCTTAACACATATAAGATCTTCAACATCATAAATAGCACCGTGTTTGATGGATGTAGCAAAGTACTCATGGAACAACAGTAGAATTTGCCGTCCCTTAATTGGTTCCTTTGCTTTCTCTTTTGTCTCTTTAAACGTGTTCAGTTGGCGAGCGAGGTCCCCCTCCGCACAGTTCGTGAGACTTGAAAGAAGTTTTGCATCCAGCGTGATGAAACCCTCAGAGTCATCCAGGTCCTTAGTTGTCACGGCATCTTCATAAACCTTACCTAGCCATAACCTGGCTTTATCCGGCTTAGCGGATGCCGCTGACACATTGTCCCGAACTTTAATTCGCCAATCTCTATACCTTTCAGGTGTAGGAAACTTGGGAATGAGGATCTTTTCAGCCTCTTTGGCCCTCTGTTCACGATCCTCTTTCTTCATCTTCTTCAAATGCTTCCTAACCTTACGGGCAAAGGATGAATCCTCAGAAGACGAGCTCGATGATGAAGGTGACTCGGACGGTGAAGGTGACCCCTTTTTGTTTTTCTTTTTGTTCTTTTTGCGGGGTGATCTACCACGCTTCTCCTCCTTGTCATCTTTCTTCTTCTTCTTTTTGTCTTTCTTGCTCTTCTTCTTGTCATCGGATGAAGACGAACTTGATGAACTGGGATGATCTGGAGGACCACCTCCAGCTACCTTCGGGGCATTAACCGCTCCACTCGCAAGAGCATCACGGTAGGGCTCGCCGGAACTATCAGTCATTGATTTCTGCATTGGTCGATATGGTTGACCAAGAGGTAGCTCGTTTGAACCCATTGGACCTGGGAGAGTTGTCCTGAGGTTAGCCGGTGTTCCAGCAGGCTCATAGTTCCCTCGAGCGGATGTTTCCATTTTCTCTCGAAGTTCTCTAATGAGCTCTGTTTGTGTTCTCAACTCTTCCCTCAGCTGCGATTCACGACTCTGCGCTTGTTGTTGTAATTCTGTCAAGTTGTGGTTGTATAGTTGAGCTTCAGTCAACGCAGCATTCTTGATGACTGCTTCATGTGCATTCATCTTAGCTTGCTCGTTTGCAGCCCAAGATGCAGCTCTTCGTTCTTGTAACTCGAGTTGCTCCTTGACATGGTCGTGTGCCTCTCGGTGAATGGCTTCCACTGTCTTTTTCACTTCTTCATCTTTCTTGGACATCAGTTCCCTGTGTCGCGCTTCTGCAAGTTGTGCGACTTCAGCGGATTTGTCCAGGTTGACGTTGATCATTCTTTGATCATGGAAGTTTGCCGTTTGGTTAATGACTTGTCTCGAATCATTGTATGTACTCGACGGAACGAAGGCAGGGCTCGTGGGAGACAGGATAACCGCACCAGTCGATGTAGCTGGTGGCAACACGTTCCCATGTGCTTCAACCAATGCATCCTCATCATGCTCTGAGGTGAAGACTTCCGTCTGTACATATGACCCATTCTCATCGGCATCACCGACTCTTGACCTCGATCGATCCGTGCCATCTCGAATTGGTTCGAAGGGCCTGTCCGCCATGCCACCTCACGTGTGCGCAGAACGAGGGTGGGTAGGTGACACAGCTAGGATGGCGCGTACCGCTCTTTGGCGATACGGCTGATAACCTGAATTTACAGGCCAACAGCCTACAAGTACCAACATGTAGAGCGCCCTTTTCTTGAGCCAAACATAGAGGTCAATATGGTATGTACAGGTGTACAATCGTGCAAATACAGATAGATGTCTGAAAACCCATAGGGGTCTGTCTTCTTGGCGATGTTTGAACGTTCGATATGTTCTGTGGCAACTAGGGCACTAGGGGTCTCCAGGACATCCCGGGGGCCCCTCCAATCTGCAGTAGCTGGTACTAACTCGGGAAGACTGTATTATATAATATGTATATTACTGTATGTATGTTTATATCAGTTCCAAAGTGCAAGGCTTTCAGACCCATCCAGTGAGTGGTTGTGACAGGGGCACCTCGACTTTCTTTTGATGAGAACTGCTTCCCAGATGACTCAAGAGGGGGGTGCGGGGAATTCTCACAAAGATGGGCTCCCTGAACTCACTGCAATCCTGAACTCGACTCGTTCGGTGCGACTCCGTTGAGCCTTGGGCGCCAGGACAGAGGCCGCCATGGCCATTGGCGGCCGTGGCCAAATGGCTCGGGCGCCAGGGTCGAAGGAGAGCTCACTACGGTCTGTCTCAAGAGATACTGAACCTGCTGGGAACTTGGGACTGGGACATGGAAGGCCTCAGATTTTTCAAGGAGCTCGAGGCAGGCAGGGCCTTAAAACAAGAAGAACAAGAAAAGCAACGGACCTTCTTTGAAAAATGCGGATGGAGTCCAATCTCACTGATACACCCAGTATTGATACAATCCGAGTGTTCTGTTGCTCATGAGCCAGGCAGACGTTTGACAAATGAAAGGGGTGTGACAAATGAAGGTTGTGAAAACCCACACCACCTTATTGGATTATAGGCTTCAGTTCGGTCTCCATCGGAGAAAGGGCGGACCCAAACCCACACCAGACAGGGCCGACTGCCCACCGATCGGCCGCAGCGCGACGAAAACGTGTACGGGGGGGTTCGATGCACCTTCTTTCAACGGCCAAAACGACCGAGATCCGAAAAGACAGGTCAAAGCGACGCGAGAATAGGCCATGAAGAGGCAGACCTCCGCAGCAACGAAGTTGAAAAAGAAGGGAAATATAGGCCAGTCATGGCCAGTCTATCCATCCAGGGGCTTCGGAAGGGAGTCTCCCACCAATCAACACACTCACACACAACTGGAGGTCCATCTCCACCAAAACAGCCAGATCCAAAAGATGAATGTGGATCGATGTGGGTCCACCGATGGATGATCTCTGGCCGGTGTTCTTGCATGTCTTTCTTCGCTTTCGATCCACGTGAAAACCCAAGACGGCCCGATGGCGCTCACATCGATCTGTGCTCCGTGAACGCATTGCGACACACGTCAGCATCGTGGGGGTCCCCTTAAGTACCCCTGGAATACCCGTGGAACGATGAGAAGTAGAGCGGAACACCCATTTCGGCCCATTTTGGAGGTAGAGTGCAGAATCCGAGTGTCCCCTGATTTATACGATGAACCCACAAAACTTGCTGCACCCCTGTAAAGCAAGAGAGCCCCAGCCAGGCTGCTTCGCCTCTGTTTTCTGAGAGCCAGAGCTTTTGGAGGGAGCCCAATGTTGGTCCATTCAAACGAACTCCAGGCTACTACAAAGATAATGCCCTGTTCCTTTTTTTGGCATACTCACAAGCTGGGGCTTTCCTTTATTCCCCTGTGTGAGATTGAAAGACTAGACTATATAAATGGACAAGAATGGAATGGACATGCTTTTTTCTTCCCGCTTCTCCCTGCCGCTTCATCTCACCCTAACTTGGCCCAAACCAGCCACTGGGGTGTCCACGCCAGCGTCCAGGACAACACTGCCAAAATCCGTGCTTGAGAAATTGCAGAAGAAAAGGAACTTAGAGAATTGTTACTATATAACTAGTAGTAAAGCCCTCCAACCTACTAGCGGTGGCCTCCAACGTAATAGATTCTAGCTACTAGTAACTTCAAAGGGAACTTAGAGAATAAACCCGCTTTCGTCCAAGATTTTCCACACCCAAATCCGACCCGCACGGATGTTCCTTGTCGGACGCCCACAAGTCTTCAGGCAAGCCTACTCCTTCGCCCATGCCTGACACTCCAGTCATGGTAGCTCATGAACTAACCCCTAGTAGCTCGGCCTGGTAGTGGTGGATCATGACTCCCAGGTGGGGAATGTGCATGAGTCCAGTCACGGTGAGGCCTGGTAGTGGTGTATGTTTTTTTTTTTTTCGAAAATGAGGACCATGCGCAACGTGTCGTGCTTCTCCACGGACGTTTCGTTGATGCGATCCTTCGACATAGTTACTCCTGGACGCCAGCCGGCATCACGTCATTAACTAACAGATACTAACAGGAGCAAAGTAAGCAGCTCGCGCAAATGCTGAGGACCTTTCTTTCAATGGTAGGGCCGAGTTTGGTACTTCGACCCACAGCCATTGATCAAAGCAGGTGGTGGTATGGAGTATTTCTTCAGACTCAAAAGGGAGGGCCCGAAAGTCCACGGGCTGTGGTCATTGGTCCTGTGGTCGGCGACCGTGCTGCATACCGTTCCCACCGCCTCCTGAAGGCTCGCTGGTTCCTACCTTCGTCGCATCGTCACTGGCATCAGAAGTACTCAATGGCATCTCCTTCAGCCTCACGATCAAAGCAAGTGAATCCCATCGCAACGTGAAGAGGCTGTTTTCTAAGCAAAGAAAAAAACCTGTTCTTCTCCAACTGGACAGAAAAGGGGAGTTCATAGAGAAAAGGGGTTGGGGAGATCCAAAGGACTCTTTGTGCCCCTCGTTGTGGTCGCCAACTCTTCCAACCTCCGCTTGGTGGCCGCTACTGGCAAGCTGTGGAGAACCCTTCGGTTGGAAAGAATACTGTATCAGTTCCGGAGAAGTCTTCTGTTAAGATAAGAAACGATGTTTGCCAAGCACCTGTTGCAAAGTGTTTGAACTCCCTCTCGATGTAGTTATGCAGTTGTATGCGGCGGCCAGAAAGTATGCCCTCGCGGCCAAGAGCCACACTGCTTCAAAACAGCTCTTTCCACAAACCTTTTGTACTAGAAAGGATGCCAATCACAATGTTCAAAAGGCTCTTCTACTGAAGACACAAAATAAAAGACCACAGAAATGTCTGTGCCATTCCTTTAATATGTGATTCGCCAGAATGCCACCTGGCATGTAGAAGAAAAAGGTGCTTCAGCCTCGCAGCCTCCTCTTGGGGTACCCAACGAGAGAAGGATCCCGCAAGACATTGAAACTCGGTGTCTACCCCCCCATGGACTTCCCATGACATGGGTACCACCCTTAGCAAGGATCGATTCCTGCATCACAGGAGAACCATGAGCATCTTCATGTTCAGGAAAGCTGAGGACCCCTCTTCAAACCGATTTGCCGTACACCGATAGGTGCTCACCTGTCTGGAAACATGCCATACCCCCTGCAAAGAGGCAACATGGGCGGCTTCACAGATTGGGGGAATGACTGAAGGTGTGACTGGTCTTGCCTTGTCCATCTGAAGGGAGTGCACAGCTGGAGGCTGCCCAGTGTGAGGCAATGGTTGGTGCACACCTCGTGGTCCGCTCGTCCGCAGAAGCGAGACTTCCCGCAGGTGCTCAGATGGCGCAGCTTGGGTCTTCTTCTGGGCGTGTACTTTGAATCCTGCCCTGTCTGGTCAAACCGCCACAATGTAGACAGTTGATCAATAAAACCCACCCATTTGGACGTTGAACACACCTTCACAAAGGGATTCCAAGTACCTCTTCATGTCGGAGGGTTGATTGATCAGTGTCTAAGCCATCCTTGCCCCACTTCTTTCGGCTTTACGGCGAAAGGGATGCCCGGAACTTGGAGGCGAGAGTGATCCGCGAGAGTAACTCACATCGTAAGGTGTCCACCCTGCCAGACCTTGACACAGTATGCTTGTTCAAGGGTGAGGGTGAGGGCCCAGGGTGTGTAGAAAGAAGATATGTATGCTAATGTTGGAAATGCATGGAAATGCTGCTCATGCAAAGGATATGAAAGGCATCAGAAACATCTGAAGCCTTTGTTGGAGCAATGTTGAATCTATTGGGGCTTGTGTTATGATCAGAAAACAGCTTTGAAGGCCTGTGTTCACCAAATTCCGACACCACAAAAGCATGTCTTCCTCTTCTACCCCCCCTCTCCCTGTAGACCGACTTGGCCACGCGTCGTCACTGTCCCAAGGGAACCCGTGCGAAGATGGCAGAACTTGCCATCGCCCACCTTCACCTGGCGCCCGGCCAACCCATGGGGATGACGGTGTGTCGCCCACCAACCCCTGGGGGGGAAACCCCGTCGTTCGCCGGAAGAGGATGACTGACCGGACGCCCAAAAGGATGAGGGAATGTAGAGATCAGTTTCTTGAAAAAAAGGGCTACGAAGTACGTACTAGAGCGTGGCCAATCCTCAATCAGACCATCCTCAATCCGCGCACTGCCAAGATGTTGGATTTGTTGGCACCCCTCCGAAAAAAACAGGTTTCGACACCAAGGCCGCACCTTCACAAAGTAGTTGGTGCCAGCCACGACCTGTGCAGAGTTTCCGGACAGTCCAAACATAGTTCCAGAGCAGGCACCAAACCGGGAATGTTGAACATTCGCACGGGATTGATGCGTGCTCAAAAGGTGGTTCTTCAACAAAGGACAGAAAAGAATGCAATAAAAATTGAACATTCGCAAAGCTGTGCATAATACGCTCCTTAGTAGTGGACTGCTATTGATGCTATTGTTGTTGAGTTTTGCACCAATTTTACCCTCGACTAGCGATAAGAAAAGGGAAAATGACTCTGTGAACAGGTCGCCATCGGCCTTCCAAGTATCCCGAGCTTCGGTGTCCCAAAATACCCGCCGTTTTGTCGCATACCTCGGCCCCGCGCTAGTTCTCTCATGGAAGGGCCAAGTGCTCAAGAATCTTATCACCGAAATGCCCAATCTCATACACCCAACCCATATGTCATCCAAATTGAACTAGGTCATTCAAACAGCTCTGCACTAGAACCACTGGAAAAGCAGAAAATTGGACACTCAGACTTCCGGGCCCAAAATCTGACGATCTTGGGGGAATGTGTGGAGAACACATCTGAAGAGGTGAGTGGGTGCCATGAACCGAAAAACACACCAGCTAATACCTTCGTTTTTTCGGATGAACAATCCACCAAAACACCCGTCGACTTGTCAATTGTTGGAGAATTTGTGTTGCAGACCCCGGTGTGTTCGCATATGTTTTCGTTTATGCAGCAGCAAGAACAAACGAATGGCTTGCATTGCATAGATCTGCGAAGTTTGGGAACCTTGGGAACGTTGAGAACCTGGGAAGCTTCATGCGACTATTTCGAGCAGCCCCAACTTGCCACCCTTTACTATGGCTGAAGACCCCAAGCTTGCACGCTTGGATGCTGTTGGGGGAACCACATGCTGGTCCTTGTTTTTGCTGTTGACGTCGCACGTCTACCCCGATCTGGCCATCTACTTGTCGACTCCCGCACCTGGCTGGTGTAGCTGATGGCCTGATGTCGCGCCAGCGAAGCTTTTATCTTTAAAGCCGGGGTTAGCGGCTGTAACCGTTAGGGTCATCATCTTGATCTCACTGTAATGTTCTTGGCTGAAGAAAGAGAGAAAACGCTGCCCCTTGGAAGCTTGGAAGTGTAGAGTAAAAGGGTTGCCCTTTCCACCCGGGAAACCGACCTTTTTAAGTGTGGTACCAGTAGCGAATCCAAGCGCTCAAAAGTTCTTTCATGGAAGTGGTTCGGTCCACCCACCTGACCCATGACCCACCTCACCCACTTCGCTCCACAAAGAGATGCATGGCATTTCACACATGGAATCATCCATGGGGTTCCGTGGTCACATCCGAGTTCCGACGACGAAGGTTCAATCCAAACCGGCCACGCCACGGGGGCTTCGCTTCGATTCCGCATGGCCCATGGAGGAGGAGGGCTCGCGGGGGTTCGCTTCGATTTGCAAGGATTGGGCAGTCGGCCGTGGGGATCTGCAAAAGGGTCGGAGCTAGTTGCGAAAGTGCACTGAACTACCCTACTCATGCATGCTTGCTAGTTGCCTTTTTGCCAAATACCAAAAACAACGCTCAGTATGACGCCAGAGTATTTCTACTGCTTCTCCGACTCTGACTCATGACTAAAACCACCAGACCACCCAAAATGACCGCTCCCCTCACCACTCTCCCCTTCCCACCCTCCGCCGCATGTTCCCCGGCCGTGAACTCGGAGAAGAGCCCGTTCCAGCCGCCGGCTTGGGCCTGGACACACGCCACGCGCCACGCGCCTTGGGGCGCAAAGCCCCGGAAGGTACACTCCGACGAACACATCACACGTAGTCACATGGACACGGAGTTCACCCCAAAGTAGCAAGAAGCTACTAGGAACAAAGGGCATCGCTACTAGAAGCAAGGACGCTACTAGTACCTCCTGGCCTTACTACGAGTAACAATAAAGCTACTATTATCTTTTTCTGTTTCATAAAGTATGATTCATGTTTACGGTCCATGTTGCTCTGGCAAATTGGAACGGAAGGGAAAAGGGATGTTCCGTTGCACAAGCGCACCCCAAAATCGCCAACCAGGGTTTTTGCGGATTTAACGGTGGTCCAAACCCACAGCCTTTTGGTGACTTCATTGGATGGAATTCATAGGAATTGGAATATTACTATTTTTGGCGCCAACAATTCTAAGATGACGTGCAAACTCCCGAGCAGAGCCTCCAACGACCGTTTCACCGTTCACACGGTTCGAGAAAAGACTCCAAACTCCAGGCCTTCTCCAGAGCCTGATCCTGGCATGGGACGATGCTTCTGGCTGTTCAACCCCCAAGAATGCTAAATCCTCAGGCACCCGTTGCAGACACACATTATATAAGAGGCTCGTAACAAACCCCATCACCAAAGACATTGATCAAAACTAAACAACCCCAAAACATGGGATTAGTTAACATCTGTGATGCCTTTTTGGCTTTGACTCAGATCCATGCATTTCCGCGCTGCCTCCTAAGTCTGCATGTCATCTGAGTCTGGCTGCCAATTGCGACAGGCTGTGAAAAGAAATCTCCTCATCTTAACTTAGGGATGACTCCCGGGTTTGATCCTGGGGTCTTCAAGACTCAGTTCCAAAGGAAAACAAAGATCAGGTGGAGAGCTCAGCTTGTTCCATCTCGGAGGTGAAACTGCCAAAATGGAATGGGAGGAGCATGGGATGCCGTCCCAGCTACCTGCAAAAATCTCGCATGTTGCGACTGACCTTTCTTCGTTTCCTCCTTGCCACATGACTTCTGAGCTCTCTCATAGGTGAGAGGGCTCTTTCGAGATCTTGATTTTCTTGGTGAACAGCTGGTGTCTACTAAAATAGGCAGACCTCCCAACCACCCCTGGGAAGAAGGGAAAATAGACCAAAAACCGGTGGGGGGTCTTCCTAAGATACACGCCCAGCTGGTCTGAGGACTTGTGGGACTTGTGCAGCCTTTCTCCTATATATAGCTTCAAACGCAAGGTGGGCAAACGCAGGACTTTGAAACTAAACATCTCGAAGCCCAAAGAGGCATCACCAGGCATCTACTCAGTACATCCGAATTGGACCTGGACCCAGGAGCAAATGGGACTATGGGTGTTACCTCAAAGAGAAACGATAACTTCAAGAAATGACTTGTGAACTTGGCAAAGTAGTGGAAATGAACAACCTGAAATCGCATCCAACTTGGCAGCAAATATCAAGCGGGATGCCACAGCCACACATGAAATTGCACATTGCGCTCAGTAACCAACCAACCAGTTCTTTTTGTGCCATGTATACTATTTACTATTGATGGCCAGGCCATTCTGCATCACCCGGGACCCTTTCAGCATGATGTCCTCTCGGTATTTGTATAGTGGCATGGTGTCCAATACATTGTTAGTGGGGATTTACTATTCTATCTGTTTCGGGACCACTATAGTCAAATTGAAATCCAATCAATCTAGGGCTTTGCTAGGCCCAGGCCCCCTCCCTCATCGGAGTGATCCATGACGATCAAAGAAAGGCGAATCACTTTGGGATGGCGTGCGCCCGCACAAACAGTTCCCTTTGATGTCATCATTTGTACCATTGTCGTTGGCGTGACGAGACCTTGCACCAACACGCTTCAAACTTCAAACTGCCATAACATCTGTTAAAACGGCTCTTGTTGAAATGGGATGTCATTCTGAGGCCTGTCACGGCGTAGGAACCTCATGGGTGCCCCCCACTGGAAGCGAATCCCGCAGCCCCAAACCGGCCGGTGACCGCTCGTGCACCGCTCGTGTCCGATCTCCTTCAAGGTCGTGCACATGCTTTTGATCTCATCGTTGGCTTCACTGGCACTGGAGGTGCTTCCGGGCCTGGGGGCACACCACGGGTGTCTGAGAAGAGCGGCGGGCCCAATGTCTTACTCATGTTCTCGGGTGTACACTCAAGGGGAACAACACATCAAACAAGCTCAAGACGATCACATGTGGTCACACGACAATATCACAGTCATGTGCCATGACCCCCGTCACAGGATGCTGACCATCTGCAGGTGGACGAAGCCATTCCGGCGCTTGCAGTCGAAAACGATCCCCGCTTGCGCGCGGTCCGGTGCGAAGATTGATTTTGGTGCACCACGGCAGGGGCACTTCCAGAATCCACGTTGCGTCAATCCCCCCTTCCAGGTGGGGAAAGGCGTGTTTCGGGCAAACCAACATCAGAACATTGCGTGATGGTTCGAAACAAACACAGACCGTTGTGAAGGACCGGCGTACGAGGATGGTTTTTCTTCACGCGCGGTACACCCAGGAGGCACGTGGTCCACCCAAGAAATATCTTCTCGAAACGGATTTGCGATCCAAAAAGAGACCTGGAATCAAACTAACCCAATGGTCCCAATAGGTACAGGAAAAAGACCGCTCGGCCACTTCGGGTCTCGCGTCGTGTGCTCCACGACAGAAACACCCCAAAAGAAAGGCACTCGCAACGCCTGTCGACCTCACTCACCGGGGAATCCGGGCATTGAAACACTCGTCGCCTAGGAGGGCAGACAGTTGCCTTGGACTGAAGGGGTAACTTGGGTATGAAGTGTGAGAACAACACCCTGTTGTTCCCTGAATCTCGTTGAAGTGATCATTTGCACCAGTGTTCAGGAGGTACTTGGATTGAGGTACTGGGACTGGTGAAATAATGGAAGGGATCGTTATTTGAAAGTTCACCCATAAAAGTTCGGCCTCAAATCAGTTCGCAAACTGACGTGACAGAGATGTTGAATGTCGCGTGTGGCGCCCAGTTCGCCCAGAAGGCCAGTGGCATGCACGGTAGCCAGTGGCAAACCGATGTCATGAAGAACTGGAGAACTCTATGCTACATAAATATACAAGTAATATTTCTGGTAGCATATACATTATTGCCAGTTATATGTGTATATATATATATATATATGTGTGTCATTATATGTCTATACAACAAGTCTTGTGTATTGAATACAATCATATATTATATATAAATTGAGTATGTAATGTGATTAGCTATATATATATATAACTATAATATATATATATATATATACAGTTAGTTACTAGAACTGTATATTGGGTAGTATATTGTTGATTGACGATTATATATACTATATATATATATACTACCCAAATATACTGATATACCACTCTTGTTGATTTAATATTAATATACTACCCAGCGGATCCAGGCAAACCACGATGTCACTGGTAACCAGTGGTTCCAAAGACTATGACTAAGACCTAGAAACCCTGGTTTCTTATCGTAACTGGTATCCACTGGGTTGGTTGTACTTCAAAATTCGAGATTCTATATATCTACTCCCAATATTGCTCGCACCCTCAGCTCAGCCGCCCACCGGGGCAGGCAGCTCACCGCTGACTGCTGCTCCGCCGTGTTTTGCTGACTTCCGAGCCGTCCAAAGCTTCGCTGGTGCACATGGATCGGACGATGGATCATCCAAGAGGTTTCTCTGTTCTTAGGCAGTTTTTATGGGAGGAAAAACGGTCGCCATCGGAAGAATCGGGTGAAGGAAGAAGCCAACTGGGCTGCAAACGCGGCATCCACGATGCCTTTCAACTGGGCTGATCCTTTTCGAGGGTGCACTAGTCGCTAGATGCTGACAAAACTGTCTAGTTCTAAATAGATCTAAGTGGACATGCAGAAACGGATTTGGCCTTGAAGAATGTGGTTGGCAGGGGTGACATGACTCACAATACTCATTGCCATCCAATGCTGGTCCAATTCGCACTGATTTTTCGAGCGATTGCTCTCACACTGAGATGCTGCTCACAAATGGGCCTAGCATGCACGGTGCTCGGCGGGCACTGCTGCAGGATTGGGTAGGAAGCTTGGAAAATTCGCTGCGGGGCAGGGAGGTACACAAGCAAGCTACATGTTACATGGCCGATAAGCAGGAAGCATGAATTGATGACTCCCATCATTTACTGTGGTTTGTGTGTATGGGTGTCGAGCGGTCATCTTCCCAACATTGGTCGTATGCAACCCCAAAATTGTCTAATGCGTGCTTCTCGACTAAAGCAGCTCTTTTGCTAACAATGCACAGGCCACACTCAGAGCCTCAAGTAATCTTCACCCCCATCAAATCATTGAACAACCAGGACTTTATGACTGCATCTCCAGGTGCAAACCCCATGCCAATAGCTGCTCATCTACTGAGATCCGCGTGAAAATGATATCCTCTTGAAATTAGGCCAGAAATCGCCCAGGAATTCTTCTATGCAAGAATTAGGAGCTCCTCAAATCAAAGCTGTTTGCTGTTTGCTGTAGTTAAAAATAGCTGATTGAAACCAAAGAAAAGCCTGAAAAGCTTCTTCCGTCGGCCGCCGCGCCTAACTGCTGCCTCAACATGGCATTCTCCAACGACTCTGTGTGCTCGGGCAGGCGCCCTCGTCCAGCAGAGCGGTGGGAACGCCGCGGTGGAACCGCCGATGGGAACGCCCCCCCCAGAATGCAAGTGGGTGTGTATTTGAATTGGGGAGACCCCGCATTGCCCATGGGTTTCGGTCTATTGTTCATCTTCCAGGGGCTCGAACTGGGATGTCTCCCTATATTTTGATACACACCACTTCGTGGATCAGGGAGGCACGATCGCTGAAAACCACCCCTGGCCCAAGCTACGCGAGCTAGCTACGCCCATCCCGACCAGCTCGCGCCGAGTCGAGTCGCACCAAGTGGTTGGGAGGTCCAATCAATCGACCAGAAACGACCAGAAACGACCCACCCGGGAAAATGAACATGGAACCTGAAAGTGGACCAGACTCGAAGACTAGCTTCCCTCTACAACCCAGTGGTTTTCAGGTTCCATGTTAAGTTTCCTGGGTGTAAGTGGTTTCTCCATTTGGAGACACACCCACTGCGGAATATGTCCCACCACCGAACCTAGCCCCTCAATTGCCTTGAGCAATCAGTCATGTGTACATTCCCCAACTTCCTAGAAGCAAACCTTACGCAACTCCACCGAAAGCGTTCAGAGAAGCACCATGTTTCCAGACCCCCAACGTTTGTTTTTGTTCGGCCCCCAAGCATCAAAACCCTGAAGCCCTCCAACCGCCTTTCCCTCGAAATCCCAGGTTCTCCAGCCTGGCCTAGCATGCGACTGTGCTCTAAGAGTTGGTTGCAGGAGTTTTCGATGTCTTCGCAGTACCTTGGACAACGAACGTCATCCCACAGTTCGTACGCACCCCAACCAGAGAGCTGCAACACATGAGCTGAGCTGCAACTTGCGCGGAGTTTGTCCTAGCCCTCCCCACTTACCCAGGCATTAAACAATCCGGTTGAAATATGATGAAATATTCACTGAATTCACCAGTCCGCGGCTTCCTGCCCCCCTTTTCCCTTTGGATTCCCTTTCTTCCACAAACACCGAGCGACTGCCACAGCGGCAGCACATCGAAGGGCTGCTCAACCCGGCTGCCGATGTCTTCGATGCCTCGGCAGCCCAGGCCGGCTCAGGCCGTGGGGCAAGGAGCTTGTCGCAGGGAGCACCCTCCTGCAACAAGCTGTGTTGGGGACCCGAAAACAGCTTAGGGTGGCTTCTGGGCACCCACCACTCGCAAGGAGGATCCAGGGAGAGATGGAAGGGTCAAAAACCATGGTTTCATCATCTCGAACCAACGTCTACAATTGGGGTGCAGTGTGCAAGTGGTGCAGTGTGCGACTCGTGGTGGATTGGATGGGGATCCACCAGCAAGGTGGGATGGATCCAATCAGAGAAGTGTCGCACAGGGGCCTGGCCACACAGATGAGAAGTGTCGAGCAGAAGGGCCTGAAGTGCGCAAACAAACTGCACCTAAAACACCATGGACCATGCTGTCCATGCTACGCTGCTACGCAGGGGCCACCAGAATGCGCAGTGCACCGGGGCTTGGAAGGGGTCAAAAAACAACCTCAATAAACAAATACATCGATGTGGCCTGAAACCTGAACCAATGGGTGAAGCACCTGGGATCACCTGAGTATGACCAAAGCATCCTGCAACCAGGAGTAATTAGCTCGGCATCTCTGGAGCTTTGGGTCTCCATGTTCTTCAGGGGCTCGGTCCCAATCCAGTTCTCCTTCTGCGGAAGACCCACCCGCTTTCAAGCGGCGCGGCACACATCGGACCGCACGAATCGGACCGCACCACCGGGAGCCGCGCCGAGCATGAAGAAGGAAATCACCAAGGTGATGGGAACGGTCAAGGTCTGAGGAAAGGACAGGGTGCAGCCCATTGGAAGGGAAAACCCCAAACTCTTGGAGTGCCGTTGGAAGGCATGTTCCGAAAACCAAAAAAATATTAAGTTGGGGGGAGGGGGGAGCACCAACCTGAGAAAGTTTGCCGTGTCTCCTGTTTGCGATGAACAAAAGAATGAAATTGGCGATGGAACTAACCATTCGCAGTACCAGAAAGCTGGCACACCGTCGCATCTGCTGAGCTTGAGAGTCTGCTCAGTTCAGAGACTTCTTGTTCAGAGAAGATTCAGAAGAGTGCCAACTGTGATCTATATCTTTTCGATTGCATGACATCATGTTATAGCTACTACTACTATTACTACTACTACTACTACTCCTCCTCCTACTCCTACTCCTACTCCTACTACTCCTACTACTCCTACTACTCCTACTACTCCTGCTACTCCTGCTACTCCTGCTACTACTGCTACTACTGCTACTACTGCTACTACTCCTACTCCTACTGCTACTACTACTACTACTACTACTAACTACTAACTACTAACTACTACTTACTACTACTTACTACTACTTACTATATTAGTATACTAACTACTACTAACTACTAGGTACACGGCGGATAGACGGCCGTGGTGTGATGAAGGATGTTCGTGGGGTAGCCCATCTTAAATGTGCGTAGTTCCATTAGGAGTGCTGTGAGCGACACTTCATCATTGGAATCATTGTGAATTCCATGCAGGTTTCGATAAAATGAGAGTTTCGTTGAGGCGAAATGACGATTTCGAAGAATTTTCAAAACTACGCAACTAATTTGGCCGTCATATACTGTATTTATCAACTTCGAATCTAGTAGCGATGCCCTTGTTACTAGTAGCTTCTGGTTCCTAGCAGTAAGGCCACGGGCTCCTAATAGCGTCCTTGCTGCTAGTAGCGATGCCAAATGCACACCAATCCCTCTGGCGCAACGTGTTAACATCTTCATCCTCCTGCGTCGAGCACGGAATCGTTTCTTTTCACTCTTCAAAGGAGCTCCTCCAAGCAGCGCAAGAACTGAGCGGCTTTCGCACAGTTCAAGCTTTGTCGCCAAGCCCACATGTACACGTACTGCGGCACGCTGGGATGCATTTGCGTGTGATTTCTTTCTTTGCATTTCACAACCAGGTTGGCCGGCAAAAACTCTTTTAAAGTCCGCCAGCTTCTATCGAGCATCTGCGGGCCTGCGACATTCGAAACTTCCTTGTAAACAGTCCGACCATGTGAAGTGAAATTTTTCACTTGGTGGACAACTGACTGCAGCGGCAACCCACGAGCTTCTGCCGCGGATTGCCAAGCCTTGTTGTCAAGAAAATAGACTGAAATAGATAAGCTGCTACACCACAGGTGTGCTAATTAGCCCCCATCCCGCCCCCCCCAAATTCCCACACGTAGTACTGTAGAAAACAACATCTCCAGAAAAATGTAAGAAAAGCCCACGGCCGTCTATCCGCCGTGTACCAACTACTACTACTACCTACTACTACTACTACTACTACTACTACTACTACTACTACTACTACT
>CAXAMN010025806.1:1878393-1890759 GCA_963970005.1 Durusdinium trenchii | reverse complement strand
TACTACATACTACATACTACATACTACATACTACATACTACATACTACATACTACATACTACATACTACATACTACTACTTTCACTCGACCTTCGCCTCCAAGTCCCCCGCCGGGCCGAGCAAGGGAAACATGGCCACCGGCAGGGCATTGCACCACACAAACAGAAAGCCTCGGTTGCGTCGCCGCGGGCGGATTTTCTCCGCGGAGAACCCTCCGCCGTCGACGGAAGGAAGTAGGACGATCTGAGAGAGAAAGACAGAAAACATCAGAAAAGCCTTTCGCAAGAGCCACCCAGTGTGGGAGGCTCTTTTTCGGGCGACCAGTGGGAGTGAAGGGGGTGTAGGGCACTTGCATGAATCAAGAAGCCAAACAGCAAAGCAGTTGCGGAAGAAAAGTCATGCTGACCGTTGATTCACAACCCCTCAAGTACCCGGGACCAAGCAGAAGTTACCTAAGTGATGAGATCCCAGGATGCACCAAGAGTCCTGTAAATGGTCACAAACAGAGACTCCAAGTATTGCAGTGCTTTCTGAGGTTCGATGGTCGATGGCACCCCGGCACCAGAGGTTCAATGTCGACAAATGGGCCTCTTGGGTAACTTCATGCCATCGACTTCTGAAACTGTCATCCACCATCCACTCAATCGTTTAAAAAAAAACAAGTGGACCCACCAAACGAACCCGGCACGAACCGCTGTGAACCGCCCCCAGGGACGACTGGTAAACCGCGTGTAGGGCGTGTAGATGGGCGTGCGCAAGATCTTCTCGCAGGCACCCAACCTGAGGTGTTTCTTGCTTCGAGAAGATGGATCTGGCTGGCATCTGAGCTTGGCAGGGCACTTTTTCACCCGAGGTTTTTGATGGGTTTTTGATGGGTTTTTGAATTGTCTCATCCAAATGACATGAGGCTTGGTCGCGCGAAACAACGACGTTTGGCTTGATGAACCTCAATATTGGCCGGTTTATTGTTCAGCATATCATACCCAAAACTGGAGCCCTGCGGAGATGTTCAAGTCCAAACAATTAATAGTCATGTCCCGCCTGCAAGTCTGCCTGGTCTGGATCAAAACCTTACTCGACTTACTGAGAGATCAAGACATTCCTATACTGACTTACACTAGATTCGGCCAACCAACATGAGACCAGTTGTTGCTCGCCAGAATGTGAAGTTCCTCATAGTTCATCCCCATCCCAGTGATCAGAGCCAGAGGACCGGCTTTAAAAAAAAAGATGGCCAAGGTATTTGCACGAAAATCATTCAACATCCACATAGAACCCCCTTGCGGGGATTGTGCCCATCTTGTTTCCGCTGGCGGCGTAACGACCCCGCTGTTTTTGAGGGTTTGCATAGTTTCGGGCGGTATTTACAGGTCTTTTTGACGTGTCCGTCATGCACATCATAGCATGTGGGGGGGGGGTTGGGATGTTAACGTTCGGTTCAGATTGCACACCCATACAGCCGAAACCTTTCAACGCTACGTACACAATACGAGTGACTGAGAGTGGGGAGGGGTGGGGTGGGGTGGGATGTTAACGTTCGGTTCAAACTCCACACCCGTACGAAGGAAACTCTTCTGCGCTCTGCACACCAATATGTATACACGAAGCGTGCTGTGTTGCGCACACATGTTTTCTTGCACACATGCGTGTTTCAAACCCGTCTGGATTTTTTCAAGTCTAACCTTAGATTTTATAAGTCTTCTATGGCCATGCGTGGATAAGCATACAGCACATCATCAACGCCCATCCAGCGTGCCATTTCAAATCTTTTGGCTAACCCCTTAACATTTCCCAAACACTCCATGTATGGCATATTGACCTACATTGGAATGGTTTCAGGAGTCAATGTAGGCAAACATTCCTTACATGGAGTGCTGGGATATTTGGTGGCTGGACCGTTTTGGGTCAACATGCCTCACTGAGATGTGTTTTTTCGTCGTTGATCCGGACGCAGTTTTGTTGTTTCCGCTTTAGCTTCGGCTTTCGTTGTGTTGAGGTTAGGGTGGTGGACAGGGGTGCATCAGCTCCCCAAATCATTGCAATCATGGTTTGAGGTAGACCCCTGGTATCTTGATAGCTTGTTGAAAACCTGGAGTGAAAGTTCCACTGCTGATCCGCTCCTTCTTGAAGTACTTAAAATTTATGTTGGTGACCATTTTCTTTTTTTGCTCGGAGCGAAACATTTTACACAATGGAATTCTGACAAAATTGTTCGTTCTCCTGCAAATAACAGTCGAAACGCAGTTCGCAAACCATTAAAGACATCGTTTTCGTGGAGTGTTCATGTTTGGAATACTAAAAAACAGCGGGGTCATTAATGACGCCGCTACCTTGCTTCCTTCTCCCATTTTCTGCATGACACCCTCCACCACATTCTTCGGAACTGAACTTGACATAGCTGGACCCTCCCAATGTCTTTCTCAAACCCGCGCGGTGGTCACATGTGGTCACACGCCTAGGGGCACGTTGTGCAACTTCATAATGCTGCGATCCAGCTCATTGGCGGCAGGCGGGTCCAAGCCGCCTAACTTGGCCACCGAGAAGACCTCAGCCATTCTCCGAAGGGTTGGCCGTCGTCTAGCGAAAGTGGGATCAAGCGGGAAACTGGGGGGTCCTTATCTTCAGACAAACCCCCATGGCACATCCCATTTGGAGGCCAAAAAGGCCTCCAATTCCATCGCTGAGCGTGCTGGTGAAAGCATGTCTCCTCAACTGATCACAAGACTATAAGACTCTGGTCAATGTCTCAAATACGGCAAGGCACTACTGAGATGATTTCTCTAGCGGAAAACTGCATCAAAAGAATAAGCATGCTCACGAAAATTCGCTCCACAAAGCTGCGCCTAGCTTTACAATATGAGGCTTAAGTCACTTAAATGAGGTTGATTTCGGCCGCCGGGCCGCAGCAGGCCCCTTCGGCCCCTTCGTCTTCGCCAAACACTCACCCCTTTAAGGCCCCCCTCGCGGATGGTCTTGGACCAAGTCTCAGAGCTATTCAAATGCTGGAGCTCATGCAAGATCTGCAGCGGCCGATTCGCCGCGCTCGTCAGGATCCGATCCTCACGGGGGTCATCCGTTGCCGAGACCACGCCGACGCGCTTCGAGCTTCGCGGACCGAGTCGAGGCCGAAGAAAGAAATCCCACGTAGCTTACAAAGGTGACCGTTTTGGGAGGTAGCTGAGGAGGGAAGGTCCTGGTACCGCATTTCTCATATTCATCTGAGAAAAGAAATAAAGGCTCCTTGTACTCTCCAGGAAAAAAAATTACACCAGCATGGACTGGACTGCGCTCTACATTGGCAGCAGCTCCAAAGTACACACAGGAACCTTGTTTGAAGTGGAAAACACACCACAGTACAGCGTGGCGTGTCGCCACTACACGCACAGCCAGCACCAGCGCCCGGCACCGGCACACCAGCTCACAGCACCCAGCACCAGCACCCGGCACCGGCACCCGGTCTCCACCACGCGCACATCCAGCTCACAGCACCCAGCACCAGCACCACAGCCAGCACCAGCGCCCGGCTCCGGCACCCTGTCTCAAAAGCGTGCACAGCCAGCTCATTGTTATTTGAAGTAAGAACCCCATAGCTGTCACTATCTGGGGAAAAAACACACTTTCTTGCCTCTTCAAACTTGGTACAGCATTCCGGATATTCCTGGATAGAAAACATGAAGCTTCCCTCCCTTTTGGTCATTTATGTCCATGCTGCTTCTTCAATATGCTTCTTGCACTGTCAACTGCGCTCAGCTCTGGGAAGATAAGGGAGGTGTCACCTGGTGTCACATCGTCCAAGCCTCTTCCCGGCAGGGAGCCGCGAAAGAATACAAATTCCTTTGGAGTCTTACATGCAAAGCACTAATTGTTGGGGCAGCGCCCAGTTCGCCAGTGCCTTGGTATCCAGACCCCCTACACTGGCCGAGAACAACAGCGTCCCTGGCACCCAGTAAAAATGCAGAAAACGCTGGTTTCTCATCTGCAACCACTGCTATCCACTCAGAATCTCAGTGTCACAGAAAATGACACCGCTTGGTGGTCAAACCCCGGTGTCAACCTTCAGCGGAGGCGGCCCTCAGCGATCACTCCGCTTCCAAGGAAAACCGCTCGCTGTCACTCGCTGCAGTCGGAGGCACCACGATCGCGCGCTCTTCCGGGCAGGTCATGTCCCAAATCCGTCCCAACTCCGCCTGGAAGAGACGTGCCGGGTTGCAGCTGTTTCAGGTTCGTTCTTTTTGTAGCGGATTCAAGCTGGCAAGCTGCAGAAGGACGATTCAACTCTTTCTGTCGGCCACATCGAGAATTCTGGGCTCCACACTGGGGGGCTCAGATTGGAAGACGATCCATGTAAACTACCTACTGCATCCTCAGTGAATCATGACCTCAAATAAAACTCGTTTGGTTTGGTGGTAGCAGAAATGCGTTTCTTCGCCTGGCAGCTGTTAGAGGGCGAAGAACCAGACGTATCAAAAACCATGTTCGGTCTCCTCGAACCTTTGAAAGTTGCGATGTCGAGGGTCGGATTGCCACGTGTTGCTCAACAAACCGGCTGGATTCCAGAGTGCACGTCCCATCTCAGACCAGCTCGGCTGAACTGCCCATGCCATATATCACGACTTGGAACTTCAAGATGATACCGCAGCAATTCCCAAGTGCCAAACTCGCAGAATCCTCCAGCTCCATGACCCTGTCCCACACAACTGAACTGACCAAACTCACCTTAAATGCTTGGACGTTGGTCCTCTTAGATCTTCCACCTCTCTCCTCCTGGACCCAGCCGCCCCTTCTCGCGTCGCTTCGCCCACCTGGAAGGCACGCGTCGTGGCGCGTTGCACCTCCTCCTCCCGAGCACGATCACCTGGCGAGCCGTGCAGGGTCTTCCTCTCTCTGTTCGGCCCCACGCGAGACGAGGTCTGAGAAGAGCGGTGACCTGGTTGGTCTGAAAACCGCTCGCAAGGTGGGCGCCAGTGGTGCCATCCCTTTTGGTCGGAGCGCTGCATTCCGAATGCAGACAGGAGTGGAAGACAGCTTCGAGCATACGTCGGGGGGCCATACATGGCCAGAAACAGCCCCAAGGTTCGTAGAAGCAGACAGGAGATGCCATGAGGTAGGCGACACCCCCACTACTAAAAAGGAAAACAGATCGGAGGATCATGGCAGATCAGCGTCAGTTCTGCTCGTTGGCTCAGGAGTCTAGGCAAAGGTCTAGGGCCGTTGGCGAACATCTTCGAGCCCTCACGAAGTCTACTGGTGACTTGGTCCATGTTTCCAACCTGTCAATCGATGACTGGGGATGCACCCGATTCTGATCCTGAACCCAAATACCTCTCTCATGATTCTCATGGTGAATGGCAAACCAGGATAGAAACATGGTATTCTATATATCAACTAAATATTGTATATAGTTCAATACACCTTGACCTAGACTCCTAGACCCTGAGTTACTTCTATTTTAGACCGCCAACCACGAAAAGACCATCTTTTCCTATCAAAACAGGGGTCCAATTGCATGTAGCGTTAGAATAAAAGGCAGAAGAAATCCAAGGGCCGAAGTGTCCAATCCAAACCCGAGGTGGGCAAAAACCTCACTAGCACTGTTTTCCACTGGCCAAAGATGTTCATCATGGTCCCTTGGGTGGTGGCTTCATTGCTGTGAGGAGCTCTCATAACTACCGCCAAGGACTTGCAAAAAAACATGAACAAAACAGCGTGGGAAGGGCCTGTGGGGGATACCTCAACCCGAAGTCTTGGTACCTGTACCCGTCCCCCAAACCCGAGATTCCCGACGTAAGTACGAGTTGAGTACGGATTACCAGTTGCACCCAAACTGGTCTAGAACACATGAAAAACGGTGAATAGCGACTTTTTTGGCACGGTCTTTGGAGGCAGCATTCGGAGATCGATCACCACAAACTGAATCAACAACAGAAAAACCTCTTTTTCAATGTCCCTGTGTGCATTGAACCTCTTTTTTTGAGTTTGATTGAAGCCAAAGATTGGCCTTGGCCTTGGAAACCCAAAATATGTTGCACAAACACGATGTGTCTCATGATCATAGCAGCATTCACGAGGTTTCAAGTTGCACCCGCACAATTCTGAGGATCTTAGGTTCACGCGGCATTACTGTGAAGGTCTATGTATACATGTACTTTCCCCATATGGCCTTTTGGGAGGAAGGTAGACCTGTTTTCAAAAGGAATTGGCCTTGGAAAGGGCATGAAAAGGCCTTTTATCATGGTCCACGGTCACCCGAAGAGCAGCCAAGCCGCCTAGCTGAATGTGGGGATTGCACCCATCCTGGCGCGCCAGAACGCCCAGTCTCTGCCTGCTCAACTGAATCTGGGCCAAGCTGAATGGTTGCTTCAGATGTCATGTCACCACCGACATCCTGCAGTCACGATGTTTTCTCTTTTCGGGGACCAGAAAGGGACGTTTTGCATATCATTACTATCTCTACTGCGCGAAGGAAAAGCGGTCGCTTCCGAGATGTTCCTGACAAACCGATTTCCCAGCACACCGAAGCCTCGCTCGGGGGTGCGGCCTCCCTGCGGCCTCCCTCCGTCCTTCACCCACGCGCTCTCGCATTTCTTTCATAGGTGTTCCGTGCTCTGGCTCAAAAATGGAGTCTCATCCACACAGATCCACACCCACTGGTAGCCTTGAAGAACCTTTCTTCATATGATAGTCAACTCTCGGTGCTTTCTACCTCCCAGAAGACTGTCAGGCCCTCTTTCATCCCCCCCCCAAAAAAAGGCACCCTATGAACCGGTGCCTACGCAACGCGTTGCGCCTATGCCTATATCCCATCTCCCCGCGTGGCCCACACCGATTCTCCCCACACTCCTCAGTGAGGTGATACTTCAAGGCCACGGGAAAGCAGGTCACGAGCTTCACCGCCCTGCGCTGCCTCGGAGACGCCAAACGACCCCAAGGGTTCGGGATTCCAGGAGCTCTTGAGGCTCCTGAGTCAAGTGAAACATTGCTTTAACAAAAAGCGCTTCCTGTTTGGGTGTGGTATATCATGACCTATAAGCAGTGAAGGGTTGTCCATTGGTCACCCCTTGGAAGCCGGTTAGAAATTGGCTCGATTTCGGAACCACTTTTGAGGCAACATGGTGTAGTTGGGCCAAGTGGCTTCAAAGTGGTCCCTTTTCTTCCAACAAATGGGACCCTTCGTCACCGGGAGGCGGGATCCACATGGGAGCGCTTGGAGTCTGGAGTGGTCCCCAATGGGAGTGGAGGCATGTACTGACCTTCACAGCAAACACTTGTAGCTCAAACCAATGTGTTTTCTTTCTGGGAAGGTCAATTCCAATCATGTCGCCACAGAAGCTTCTAAGGTGCTTGTCTTGGCCCAGACTTCCCCTTGTTTGTGGCTTGTTTGGGGCTCAGGTCCAAGAACGAATCCTCAAAGGGACTTCCCCATTCCCCGATCCGAAAGGCCATCCGAAAAAGCCGATTGGTCCGCCCAGAAACGCTTCGAAGACCGGCGTGCACAAGGTCCCGTTGCTGCTGGGCACCCGCAGCAAGATGCGGCTACAAAGGGCCCGGCTCTCCTGGAACGGATCCCACGGAAATCACTCTTCCAAATGGCCTTTGTCTGGACTTCGAGAGTGAGGATCTAAAATAGATCCAAAAGTGATTTAAAACTCTACCGCACAGAGCACTTCTCCGACAGAAGATTCCTTCTCCTCCTCAGACGTTTCCTCTCCGGAGTTTTTGAGAAAACAAAAGCGAAAAAGGACGGAGGGTGGAGTCAACCTGCGTCTCACGTCGTAAGCGGCTCACCAGCGGCGTCGGTTCTGTCGTGGTCGTGTCGGTGGCGTCGGTTCAACTCGCGAGCGACTGCGTCAGTCATTTCGAGAAGGAGACGACAGCTTCGAAGCTTCACTCAGCTTCCGAAGCGGCTTTTTGAAAGCTACGAGCTAGAAGCTACGAACGCAACAAGGGGCTTTTGAATGATTTTGAAAGGTCGGTGGCCAAACAGGCCGGAGCCTTCGGTCGCGACCAAGGTGGAGGTCGGTCTGACAGCCTTTGGATAGGATGAGCATCCGGTCTATCCAGTCTATCAAGTCAAGGGTCAGAAATGGCCAATGCCTTTTCAACAGGCAACCTCTGAGCTGCTAGCGACCGCGCCGAGTTTCAGCACAATTCAAGCTTCCCCCTTCTCTTTAACTCAATCAGTATCAAAAATCTATGTCCGAAACTACCGTCAGACAACCCGCCAGTCGCCACACCAGTTGCTGCCAGTGCTCTCTCAGAAGATGTTCCCACAACGTCCGCCCTTCAATGAAGCGCTCATACCTCAGCTTCCGCAAGTCTCGAACAAACTGGGCTCAAAGCAAATCTGGATCTCTGTGTGTCCAAGTGCTAGAATTGGAAGAGCCACTGAGACAAATCGTGGTTTGTTAGCAGGGTTGACAAGCGTCCTACTCCACATGCCGGGCGTTTCTTCCATGTGGCGTTCCTAAAAACTACACCTTCATTAGAAGGTCCACCGAGGACCAAGCCAGGAGTGATGATTAAACCATACCCAAATTGGTAACCAAAATCCTCTGGTGTGTCCCTGTCTGCAACATCAGAATGTGCATGCTTGCAAGACCCTCAAAAACCCACTGAAAAAGCCGCTGGAGGCACAATGTGCCACCTCAGAGGCCCATCTGAACAGTGATCTTCTACCCCTTGCTTCTCCTTCACCTTGCTTCACCGGCTTGACCATTCCACTTCTTTCGTTCCCACCTTTCTTCGCCTCCCGACCCACTCTGCGTCTTGAAGGTGATCAGTAGACCCAAGGCGAAGGAGGGCATGGTCACCGTCACCTGAGAGGGCCGAGGCGAGCATTGGATGGAGCCGAAGAGAAGGAGGCGTTTTGCGGGGTGCAAGCAAAGGGATGTCAGGAACCAAATCCAAAAGATAGCTACTAAAGGAGGATACTCAGTTCAGGTACAGGACGCACTGGAGTTTAATCAGCACTATCATCTGGAAAGGTGGCGCAAGTCGTTTGGTGGTCAATTTGAACGTCACAAAAGGCACCGTGCTTGAAGCAAGAATGATCCGGTAGCGGTGATTGTTCAACAACGCTCTTTCGCCCAAGATGTTGTTTCCCATTGGTCTCTTCGAATGCTGTTTGTCTGTGAGAGCGCAGTAATAACATCTGCTGGCAAAGGCACTAAGGGCACTG
Source organism: Durusdinium trenchii (assembly GCA_963970005.1). NCBI lineage: Eukaryota > Dinophyceae > Suessiales > Symbiodiniaceae > Durusdinium > Durusdinium trenchii. The sequence goes on along the minus strand of CAXAMN010025806.1, from coordinate 1,881,581 downwards.
AGAGTATTGGTGAAGCCGTGGCCATCAAATGTACCTGGCTGCAAGCTGCGTGATTGGTACCCTATGGTCCCTTTCACACTGATTGTCGATATCCAGACCACTACCAAGCCAGACCGGTTGATGTGGAGACGCCGCGGGGCGAACTCGTCCCCCAAAGAGTCCAGATCAATCAGAAGCGTCGCATCTTTCCCACCTTTGCCTGCAGGCGGACCGCCCCGCCTGCACCCCCTGGACCTGTTTTCATAGACGAGGACTCCAGGTCGAAAAGCACGATCAGGTGGGGTCACCGATGGAAAATGTCGTCTTTCAAGTCGTCTCCAAACGGTGATCAACCATGTGAGAACGGCTCGTGATTCTCCATGACATCTCTAGGGCCTGGTTCAGTAGAACGGTGCCAGTTCACTCTCCCCGAGGGAACCCATGGAACCCATGGATTCATGTACCCTTGTGTGGGCAGATGTGGGCCGTCTTCGGAACTCAGGCCGCGCCGCTCCAGTGAGATGGGCCACGCCGTCGGAGGATGTGAGAAAATGGCACCATCCCCCACCTCAAGACTGGTCAAAAGGAGGGATGGCGCTTTTCCTGACCTGTGGGCGGGTTGCAACTGGTGCACCCAGAGTCGACCTCAGTGCCCCACAAATAGATATAGAGGTGTGTCCCTGCTTATCCCAACAACTTGTCCACGTGTTCCAGACCTTTCCAACCCTTTTTCCGCCCTCTTTCCAACCAAGGGGTCAAGAATTGGCCCACCTCACGACGTGTCGCACAAAAAAAGGGCCCCCCGCGACACGAACAAGCCCGGTGGCACATTGTAGAGGCATAGGAGGCTGCTGTTCAGCCCAAGCCAGGCCAGGTCCGGGAAGAGAAGTCGTCGCAGCAAATCCCACCTCGGTCCGAGCTGGGAAGTCGAGGCTGTGCAGTCCACGGCAATTGGAGCATAGGGAATGAGGGTGGCTGACCCGAAAAATGGAGATGAACAAGTGAATGCAGCCACTCGAAACTTACGGAGAGCGAAAGAGCCTTCCATCTCTTCCATTTGTTCTTGAGGTCTTGAAGTGTGTCATATCTCTTGTAAGACTAGTGGGCTACAGGGTCCTCTTGCTTCACCTATTGCCTCCGGAATCAAGCAGACCGGACGGACCGCCGTGGCGGCCCTTCCCCTCGAACCCTCAAAACAACGCACCGGATCGTGGCGGCCTCAAGGCATTGCGCGGCGACCAAAGAAGGATATGGCGCGTGGCCACCTGGCAGATCCACGGCAGATCCACCATGGGCGAGGACGGGGGTTGAGCGTTCCCCAGCTGCTTGGCTGGGTGGGTTTCCTGGTGTCGGAGGCGGGTCAACCTCGTTCAAAAGGTCCCAAATCCATGGGGGACTCTTTTTGACGCTGAAACCGGAGGCTCAACGGCTGGACTCGTCCCCCGCGCTCGGGCCGGGCTGCTCCACCTGATGCTTGCGCCAGCGGCGGAAGTCGTAATTCACGTCGATGGGCGTGCCGCGGAGCCAGCGCATCATGGCATTACTGCCTCGGTTTTTCGGCCGCTGGCGCCGGCGGCTGGCTTCGGCGCTCGGTTTTTGGGTCAGGTCGTTGGGTCGTTCGTCCCAAGAAAAAGGAGAGGGTGGGGCTCATTTTGGACCAGGGGGAAGAGGCAAGCAACTGGGATGATGGATTCGGATGTGATCTTTGGCTTTGAACTGCAAGTCTTGATGTGGTGGCAGGGAGCAATCTTGGAGCATAGGCAGGATGGAAATGCTCTGAAAGAATCAATGAACCACCAAATCAACCAGTGTTTTTGATCTCGTTTGCCCCAATATGTTTCCTACAAACATCCACAAGATCACGGGTTTTTCTTTGCAGCATACCGCCCTTTCCTGAGATGTTTAACAACCTTGTTGGAGGAGGAAACACCTGACATCCCTCATATGTAACGCGTTTTCTGCAAGATCGGAGAAGACCAAACTATCCATATAGTGTATCTGTAATCTACTCATTGTTTCTTGTTTTCTTTTTTAAAAATTATTTCTTTTATGTCTGTCTTTGCTTGTTTCTTTCTGTTCTGTCCTTCTGTTTTTGTTTCCTTCCTTCCTTTCTGTCTGTCTGTCTGTCTTTCTTTCTGTCTTTATTTGTTTTTCGTTATTTTTTTCTTTTCTCTCTTCCTTCCTTCTTCTTCCTCTTCTTCTTATTCTTTCTCTAAGTTCTTCTTCTGACCAATGAAAGTGAGAACAAATGCCCTTTACAGTATCACTCTTCTCCGTCTCCCACCCACTTTCGTACAAAAATGTCTCCACCCACTTGTCCTTGCTTGTTGTGCTCCCCCCACCAACACCAACACCAACACCCCGTCCTTCGATCTTTCCGGCCTTGTTCTCGGCAGTAGTCGATCGACATGGCCCGCCGGGACGCCTCGCTCAGCTGCCGCTGCCGCTGCAAGTCCTTCGCGGGTCGTGACGCGTCCCGCGGCGCGGGTCGGGGCTGCGGGGGGGTCTTGGTGAGGAGGTCGTGGAGGTCATTTGTGCTTGGAGTGTTTGCCACTGTTGGTATCAATGATTAAAGGTTGAAGCTTTCTCCATGCTCTCAGGACTTTGTTGACCGAGTTCCACCACTGGGTCAAGGACGGCCGGTGGTTTCCGAGGGCCGACCCTTCAAGCGGGCATAGGCATAGGTATTGGAAAAAAAATATTTACTGAATCAAAAAAAATATTCGTTGTGCGATGAAATCCCTGGAATTCCCAGTCGTGTAGGTGGCCGGTCCTCTGGTCCGCTGGTCCCCTGGTCCTCTGGTCTGCTGGTCCGCTGGTCCCCTACAGTCCGCTGGTCCACTGGTCCGCTAGTCCCTTGGTCCTCTGGTCCTTCGTGGATTCGATATGAAGGGCCATTTAATTTTGGATTTTTTTGTTTTCTGGTGTGTTTTTTTTGTTTTTCGTGGCTTCTGGCTTCTGTGGTCTCTGGCTTTTGTGGTTTTTGGCTTTCGTGGCTTCTGTGGCTTTTGGCTTTCGTGGCTTCTGCGGCTTTTGTGGCTTTTGGCTTTTTTGCCTATCCATCTATCTGTCTATATCTATCTATCTATCTATCGTTCGTTCGTTCGTTCGTTCGTTCTTTTCTGTTCTTTTCTTTTCTTTTCTTTTTTCTTTTCTTTTCTTTTTTCTTTTCTTTTCTTTTTTCTTTTCTTTTCTTTTCTTTTTTCTTT
>CAXAMN010025806.1:1865869-1877746 GCA_963970005.1 Durusdinium trenchii | reverse complement strand
CCGCGCCACGAAATCTGCACTTCATCCCCGACACCCGCGCCTGCCACGAAATCAATATTTTAAGGTGAACTCCCCGGTGCAAAATGTTCTCTCTATCTCTCTATCTATCTATCTATCTATCAATCCATTTATCTTTCTATCTTTCTATCTGTCTTTCTGCAGTTCAACATCCACAAAGTACTACACCTGCCACGAAATCTGCACTCCAAGGCCCACAAAGTCCTGCACCTGCCACCAACTCTACACTTCCACATCAAAAACTCCTGCGCCTGCCACGAAATCTGCACTCCAAGGCCCACAAAGTCCTGCACCTGCCACCAACTCTGCACTTCCACATCCACAAAGTCCTGCACCTGCCACGAAATCTGCACTTCAAGGTCCACAAAGTCCTGCGCCTGCCACCAAATCTGCACTCCAAGGGCCACAAAGTACTACACCTGCCACGAAGTCTGCATTTCAAGGTCCACAAAAAGTCCTGCGCCTGCCACGAAATCTGCACTCCAAGGCCCAGAAAGTCCTGCGCCTGCCACTGGCCACCAACTCTGCACTTCAACATCCACAAAGTCGTGCACCTGCCACGAAATGTGCATTGCAAGGTCCACAAAGTACTGCACCTGCCACGAAACACTATGACTACCACTACGATACTGCTGCCATTATAGTACTGTTGCTACTCTTACTGCTACTGCAATTTGGAATATATCTTTTTGAGTCAAGTTATTTTAGTGATGCGTGCATAATATGTTTTATTGATACGTTAAATATTTTTTTGGTTGATCTCTCAACCCTTCAAGCGCAGCTCATCTCAAGCTGCGCTTGAACACGGCACGCGGATCCGATCTTCCCTCTGTCCCGACCACCTTCAAACCCAGCAATGACCCAGAAGACTACCCAGAAGCTTTGAATACACCTGGAACAAAAGAAACAGAAGGATTTCCCACCCATACACCAGTTACGGGTGCTCAGTGTGGCTCTTGCAAACGGCGCTCGCGCGCTCCATGACTTGATCCTGATCTCAACACAAGGGAGCTGAAGAAGGAAGCGCAAGTTATCTCCTAGCAGGAGCTTGTCCCAAAACAAGGGAGCTCCCTATGTCGTTGTCATTTGGTCTTCCTATACCTGGTTCTTGCTTTCGTCCCTCCTTTGTGAAACGCGCTTGCCTAGCAGTTGACAGCAGCTGGTGTCTGTCTCGGATGCATAGCTCCTCCGCCTCTCCAGCGGTGCGGTTTTGTTGAAGTCGCAGCCGCGTGTGCAATCGACCTGCAGATCGGATCGGTGGAGGAAAGCCCACCGTTTCGCTCTCTCACGGTTTTCAGCCCACCGTTGAGCAACCCGAAGAAAAACCCAAGTTACACAAAGAGACCTCGCATTTTCTCCCAAGACGTTCACCCCAAAAAAAATGAAAGCAAATGAAAGCAACAGCAATTCTGTGGCTTTCTTCATGCAATTCGGACATTTACAGTACCTTGTTGGAAACAAAAAAGAAACAAGAATACGACTCCCGGTGGCGCGCGTGGCGCTGATCCCTTCCGTGTCCCTTCCGTGTCCCTTCCGTGTCCCTCCCCGGCCTTCCGCGCCGAAGCAACGGGTCGCGACGCCGAGGCCGAGGCTTCGGCTTCGCTGGTGCGAAAGGCTCGGTGTGCAACGCAGGCGCATGGCGAAAGGTCAAGGACTGGATTTGCGCAGAGAACATGCAAACATGCGAAGAAGGCGGAAAAAGCTTTCTGCGGATGTGCCCGGTTCTTTTGGAGCGGTTGGTTTCTGGGAGATCTCCCCAAAGCAAGAGAAAGATACAAGTCTATTGTCTATATATGCATGTCTATACAGCTAGCTATTTGATAGATGGTTCAATACAGAAACAAACATTAGGTGGGGGGTCCTCCTAGTCTCACACAAGCCGATTCCGTTGGAACACCGGTGCAACTGCATCAAGGTATTCACTCCTTGGTTGAGACGAGCCTTGGTGGCTACCCTTTCTGCGAACGGATCTGGAATGATCTGGACATCCTGCAGGCCACCTTTGGGCCGAAGAACAAGCGCTGCGGCGAGTGGTGGTGCTCTGGTAGGCATCTAGCACACCCCACAAACCGTTTCCCCGCCTGGCGCCAGGTGAAACCATCACGCCACGAGCTCGTCTTTCTTTCGGGGGCCACGCGATCCCAATGTGCCACGCGATCCGATCTACAAAAGGCCTTTGTCGTCGGAGTCCGGAAAAGGTCGAGCCAAACTAGCAAGCCTACTTTAGCCATTGCAGTCTGAAACACAGTGCTCAGAACTTGAGAGACTTCTTTCATCTTCTTTCTCAACTAGTTGGGCTCTGAATCTATTTTACGAAACACCTTCCATGCATGTTGTGAAAGCCTCGCCAGGGCAGAAAACCGAAAACCTCGGCAGGGCCTGGGCATCTCATTCGGACATGCAACACATCAGTTGCTCTATTTATTTGCGCCTCCATAGGCCACACATCCATCTATTCGCTGCTGTCCCAGGGCCTCCGCCCGAACATCCGCCCGAACCCTTTGCTCGCTCATGTCGTCCGTAAAATTCAGCATGGTGACGGCGCGAACGGTGGTTCCGCCAGCGGTACAGGGTTGGGCTGGTCTGCGCTCTTCAAAAGATGTAACTCACTTGTTGAGAATCGAAGTGGCGCAGACTTCAAGGCCTCACAGCGTTTTCTCGCCGTCTTCAACCCCCTACCACATGCCCTTCGTTCGTCGTCCAAAAGTAGGTGGAGCAGGTCGCAGCAGGTGGAGCACTTTGCATTCCACTGCCGACTGCTTTGGGTGCTCGAACGGCCGCTAGAAGGGATGGTCCAAGCAGGTCCCGCAAACATCTGCGATTCTGCGAAGCTTTTGTTCCAAAACAGGCACTTGTTTCTCCGAGTTTCACCTGCGAAACCTTCAGGATTGGACGGATGTTAGCCATCCCTCATATGGCCCGACGTGTGGCCACGTGCCACTGCAGGCTTTGGGGGAGTTCCTTTCATCTGGACGTTGGCTTACGTATAGTCTTAAGTCCAGACTGAACTAGAAACTGTGTTTTTCTCCCTTAGCCTCAAGCAAAAGGTCCCGCAACGGCAAGACGTTTTGGTGGCACAGCCCCTGTGCGGCTGTGTAGTGCTTCCTGGTGCTTGTGTGCACCTGGCATGAATTCATCAGGGCATTTCGCCTGGTCGGTGAAAAGGCCCGTCCTGAGCGGAAGTTCCACCGGTTTTGTGTCTCGTCTACCCGCCCTGTAAGCATCCACGACCTGAAGGGCCCCAACGTTTCAGATGTGCTGGCGCTTGGGATTCAGCCATGTACAAGAAGTTCAGCCATCTTTTTGGGGGGCATAGAAGGAGCAATCAAGTACATTCACGCCATGAGCATTACAAAATTGAACCTTGACCCCATCTCGCTTGGACATCTTGCTGGACTGCAGGGGAAATTGAAGCACTCGAGACATCCAAAGACTCTCTTGTTCGGGACAACAGAAGCGGTACAACCCATGTAAAAGCTACTAGTAACAAGGGCATCGCTACTAGTAACAAGGGCATTACGACTAGTAGCAAGCAGCTACGAACGTCACAAGGGTATCGCTACGTGTGTCTCCATTGCTTTGATTCTCCTCCAAAGGCCCAACCGTCCATCACCGTCCATCGCCCGGTGCCATCGGTCCAACCTCGTTGGAACGACCCGTGGCTTCGTGTCCAGCGCCCCGGGACCGGGAAACCGGCGGAACCGCGGTGTGCGGTGCTTCCGCGGTGGTGAGAGTTCACCCCGCCCCCCCCGCCGGCCCCCTCACCTCCATCCTCACCTCGATGGGAAGCAGGTGATTCAGTCCACTAGAGTCCACCTGGACTGAGGCGTTGGACGTCTGACACCTCTTCGGCTGAGACATGTAGGTTGAGACAGGTGAAGTGACTTTATAGGACCCGTCACCTGGGAGACCGGGATATCTATAGGGTCCTTCAACCTCTGTTTTTGGTAAACTGGGACCCGAACTAGTGGTACATACATGATAGGCTTTGAGGCTGTTCAACCTCTCTTTTCGAAGGTTCAAAGGTAATTGAAAAAACGCCAGCACAGGTGGCACAGGTCGATGCAAGGAAGAAGCCACAGGTCCTCGAAAAGGACGGGATCCAGGACTGAGTCGAAGGAATGAGCTCTGGATCATGAAGCTCCAGCATCACGGAGTTTCGGGCCTTTCTTGGATGGAAGAGTCACGGGTGGGTGGCAAACGGTCACGTAAAGAAGAGTCCGTGGTGCTACAGGATCTGAACATCTGTGAAGATGATCATGGTCAGCCCAAGGCTCGAACACGTCAAGAACACCGTCTCCAGTGGTCCAGGGCTGATGAAAACAGGTCATGTTCCCATCGATGTTCCAATCCTCAGAGAATCTGAAGATGAAAAAACAAAATCCTATGACAGGGAGCTTCGTGGTTGACCCATCCATGGACCATCAAGCGTTTTGTTCTCAGAGTCGGTGATCATCCGCCCACGGCCCCACGACATGCATGACATTCCGGCACCTAAACAAGACCTCAAATAAATAGACTTCATAAAGATTCGGTCTCCCATGTCAACATCGTCAACATCAACATCCAATACAGGACTTCTGCAGGGAGACTCGGTCAGAGGCAAAGCCTTCCGATCCACTGAAAAGCCCGCCAGTTCAACAACACGAATCATGACAGGGAGACTCTTCCTCGATTTCAGAGCGCGGCCTCAAACCGGCGAGCTCTGAATGGAGTGGAACCTACTAGTATGTTTTCTTGGATTTGTTGGAAGGCATTAACCTCATCACATGGTCGTCGTCTCTTTAGTACCGGCATGTACCGGCCATTCTGCAGTCAGCTGAGGAACTGGAAAGATAACAAGGAGTGAAAGGATTCATTGAAGTACGCACACCCTGTCCAAGAAAAGAGGGTTGTCGCAAAAGTGTTCCACGCTTTGGACAAAAATCCCCTGATGATCAGAAGAATCACACGGCACGGCTCGATAAAAGAAATGATGGCATCCTTGACCGGCACGGTGTATTCTAAACTATTTTAATGGGGAGGTCTCCAACGGGCGAGGGTTCAAGAAAACAAAAATGAATCAAAAACTAATATATTACAGGGGATCAAGAAAAAAAACAAAAATGAATCCATTCGAAGCAGTGATAAAAAATATCGCAACAAAAAAACAAACAGGAAATCAACCTATATTTAAATACAAAACTCTTACAAAGCCACCGAAAGCCAAAGCTACCAAAAGCCAAAGTCCACAGCCACCAAAAATCGTGTCTAGAAAGCTATACCCTTTCTACGATCAAAAATTAAAAGCGGCAGGGGGCGCGGGGGAGGGCGCAGCGCCACCCCGGCAATGTAACTTGGTATGACCAAAAAACAGATATCATGGAGTTTCCCCAATGAATCTTCCTTTGATAACTGCAATGGTCTCTGCGCTGGGCATCTGGGAAAAGTTTTGCAACATCGCATTTCAATTTCACAGTGGAAACCACAATGGTCAGGCTCTGGCCCTCTCATTTGTCCAAAAAGCCACCGAAAGCCAACCTTCCTTCCTGCCCTCCTTCCTTCCTGCCCTCCTTCCTTCCTTCGTTCCTTCCTTAGTTCCTTCCTTCCTTCGTTCCTTTCTTCCTTCCTTTTCTTCCTTTCTTTATTTATGTCTATGCTTTTTTGTTGCTGCATTTTCTTGTTATTGATGCTTTGTTGTTTGTTTGATGCGGTTCCCGTCTCCAACCCATGGGTGGTCCGTGTCCCGAACCATCCAGAGGGCCGTTGTCTGGGGTGGTCTCCCTCATGCCGACATCTCTGACACCGCAGGTTTGGACGGAAAGTTGCTGAAGCTGATTCAGTAGCATTTGGGCCGCTTCACGACCCGTCCGTGAAGGTCCCAAAACACAGAAGGTGGATGGAAGAAAAGTGCGTTCAGATGTTTCAGCAGGGTCTGATCAGCAGGTCCCCTTCTCTTGAAAGGCGATGATCCATGTTTGATCAGGTCCCATGCGCAACCTCCCTCCGACCGGTCCCAAGTCGGTCGAAGGATGAGTGGCACCGAGTTCGGGGATCGCACCCAATATGAGCTAGGCAGACTCCTTGAAGCGTGTGAACATGGCTCACCCTGGGCCACCCTGGGGATGTCCTAGACCGGAGAAATTCACACACCCATGGCTAAGGCTTCGGAACAACTCCCATCAACTCCCCACATCCCCAAAACGCCGGGACGTGACGAAACGGCCTGGAGACATCCAGGAACTGGGAAGATGCCACCTCCTGCGCCGGTTCGGAGCGGTTTGGATGGGTTTGGAGACTCCGGAAGCACCCAAAAGGACCGCCACAGAACCGCCACACAAAACAGAACGCAGGTGCTGGAAGATTGGCGGTGGAGTTTCGCACCAGAAGCCAGACTTGCAGTCAAGCAATTCCTCACTTGAGAATGGGGAGTGAAGATTATACAAGATTTAGAATGCCAGCTTGTTTTGTAGGGCTCAACAAATTTGCAATTGAATGCCTAGATTTCCACCTTCACAGAGGGTTGGGAGAACCAATAGCGGTCATTCCGAAGGTGGACACCCCAGATCCTCCAGTGGCAGCTTCGAAAAGAACTCCAGATCCTCCCCAGTCATCCCCACCACCTTGAGGCGTTGTGTCGAAAGGTGCCTCCTCCTTTCCTTCTTCCTAGTAGCTTCTTGTTAACTAGCGATGACCTCCAACCTAATAAGCAGCTTGGCCTCCAACCGAATCATTCACGCCGCGCCCACAGACTGCCTCCGTCTCCGCTCCGCGAAAGCCGCCTCCGTCTCGGAACACGTGGTGGACGTCTCCGTGCCGCAACTGTTGAAGTCAGCGAACACCCACCTGGGCGGACCGGAGTAAGCGCCGGACCGCGCGGGCGGTAAGCGCGTGGGTGGATCATCCACGGTTCCGGGAAGGTGGAAGAGACGCGGATGGCCCAGTTGGGGGGAGTGGAGGCCTGGTGTGGCTTGGTGCTGAAACGGCGAGGACAGCGGAGAGAGCTGGAGAGAAGGCGTTTGTTCCCCAAAGACATGGGTGACGGTGATGTTTGGGAGTCCAAGCATGTCACAGTTCTTGGAAGGCCATGTTCCTGTGCCAGGGTGGGTGCTGTGTTCGTTCTCAGGATGTGGGGTTATCCCAGATGCGAGGAATTTCACCCGCAAAGGCGAAGGAATCCAAATACATTCGTCAGCCCCGATGGTACACACCCCGCGTTGCGACCCAAAAAGAACCAAGCTGCTGCTTGCGATCGTTTGCAAACTCCGCTTCAAACGCCTCACGCGAACGTCGCGTCCGTACGGCTTACAGCTCTCGCAGTCCCAGAGGTGAGGAAATCCGATGGTCAGCCCGTACCTGAAAGCAACAGCGGGGTCCTCACCAGGAAGGAAGGAAGGAAGGAAGGAAGGCCTAGAAAGGGAAAGGCCTGTTCTTCCGGCCTGTTCTTCCTTCCTTTCATTCCAAAATCCTCAACTTGCTGTTTTTAGGATTTTGAAGGCCTCAGTATAGCGCCCGAACAAACCACGGAATTCCTCTCCACGGTTCCGCATGTGCATCGAAGGCCCGATGGTCTGCGCGGGCCGTTTGCAGCGACCGCCAACATGGCCCGTGGCCCATCCTGAAGCTCTGCATAATGCTCGTCGGCCTGGGGCAACCGACGGCGAACCACACCACCTGTGGGTGCATGGCCCCGTCCCTCTCAAGGTGCAGACCCCTCTGATTCATGCAGAAACTCATCAGGTAAGTGATTGACATCAAGGATAGTCTCTTGAAGAGCTACTGATCCACCATCATGTTGACATCACAATATTTACTATTTGATTGGTTCATGGGCTCGAGCTGGCACGTTGGCCGGTCGACGTGTGAATCCGGACACGGCAGATCTCTCAAACAGAAATGTTAAATAAAAAGACTATATTTATTAATAATAAAATAAGATAATGCTTTTAGAACAAAAACGGTAGAACCATCCATCTACAAATGAATCAATCGAACCTCCTGCACATATCATCCACACGGTCTAAATCCAGGCAAAACTAATCCAGATGTGAGTTCCATACCTGGATTTCTTTCTTAAGGCATCGCGGCATCCCAACGACAGGTGCACCATCCGCTCACGACAGGTGGCCTGTCCGTCTGGCAGCGATCCGGAAGCAAACAAGCCTCCAAGCCAGTTATAGTGGATTGAGAGTAGATAGCACAAATGTCCAAGTTTGGTGTTTTATAGTGGTTTATAATATGGATATGTAGCTCAAATAGGGAGACTTGTTTAGAATACACACCCCTATGGAACTTCCGGTCTTTTCGACCTCTTGGGATCGAAAAGAATGTATATAACTTACTCGATCTGAATGGCATCCAACCAGATCGGAACATCCAACCAGATCGGAAGCACCGAAGCCAGACCTACCCAGGAGCGTGCGCAGACCCCACCCCTCTTTTTGGAAGCTGTGCAGCTGAAGCTGAAGCTGGCAGCTTTCCTGGGACATATGGGCCTCCGGACCACTTTGAGGTAGTGGTCCAGCATTTTCTGGTCACCTCCGGCCTGCGGCGCCGCCGCCGAATCCAGAGGGCTTGTACGAGCCCAGAAAACGAGAGACGACCCCAACACGACCCCCGCCAGCTTCGGAGGTCCGCGTCGCCCCGGCCGAGCGAGACGGTTGGCGTGGCCTCCACTCGACCCAGCAGCGCAATGATCTGCCGCCGCTTGCAGCGAAGCACCTGCGACACACTGAGAAGCACCGAGACACCGGGGGCCGATGAGTATGGGGTCACACCTGGGTGTGGTGCTGCATGTTCACCGATATAGTACAGTAATGCATTGCACCAGTGTGTCTTCATTTGATGATTATGGTGTGATACACCTATGGGTGGCAACGATGTTCCTCTACCAAACGCAGTAGAGATGAGTGCTTTTGGTCATACGGAGTCATCTACCTCGTGCACCACTCAAACGACCCTCAGTCGTGGCTGGACCAGGCTGCCTGCACAAGCCTCCACCGGAGTTCATCTCCCATGTTGATCATCACTATGGTCACTCTGAACACACGCTCATCTCATGTTCAGATTTGCCCTGCCCACCCCACCAGATGATGCGCCCGGACCCCTCCAGGCCTCTTCTGGCACGACATCTAACTTGGGAGCTGTTCTGACATCATAGGTATCCAGCTCTGGATTGTAACCTCAGTCATGGCTGTGGCTCCAAGAATGTCGCCGATGCTGGAGCGCTATCCCGGGCTTGTTGGCCATCCGTCCGCGCTCGCGTCGACCCTTTTGCTGCCATCGGTCTTCATCTGGACCTACAATGCTCCCCCGCGCGCTTCACAATCATCTTGGCAGAGCTGAAAACAGGGAGAGGATCGGTCCCACCGCAGGACTCCCACAGCCGCAAGATCCACGGCCGCAGGGACTCGCCGCAGGTCGGTAAGTACTCCCGTCGGATGAGGATCGACCGACGTGGTTCACTTTGAAAATCTGTGATGTCGCAGTCCAGTCGGCACAAGATGGAAACGTTGGTGATGTCGCGATGTGATTTTTTTTTCAACTTCAGAATCGACCCTTTTCTCTGGAAGCTTGAACAATTGGAAGCCCCAAGGTTGAAACATCGCCTCACCCACTGAAAAACAAAGCATCTCAGCCAGGACCAGTAAAGAAGTGTTGAATCTCCAGTCACGGAGGCTACGCTCATGGACTTCAATCAAGCCTTCAAGTGTGATCCCATGTTTGTTGGGGCAAAAATTGGGGCAAAAACCTTTGCGGAAGTATCACCACAACAAAAAAAGAAGAAAAAAGATCCCCCACATTGGAGAAGGTGATGTTCGGTGGGTTCTTGACCTGGCTTGATCCGTGTTTTTGGGCCTTCTCGAGTGGTCACAGTCAGACTGCTTACTTCTGGACTGCTCAACGTGTCCAGCTTCGCAGGCCTTGCATGGTTCAGGAGCGCTTGCCAGCATCTGAAAGAGCACATAAAAAACATTTGGAAGGCTAGGGTAGCAGAATGCAAAGATATATGAATGTAATATGTCTATAAAATAACAAGACTGTATTATTACATAAATACGATGCAGCTAACATGTAGGCATTCAAGCTCCCGCATGAACCAGCTCTAGTTCTCCCCCGCGCGATCCGGGAGAGCAAGGCTGCGATTGAGTGATGTTCGGTCGTGGCGGAGGGCGTGCAAACAACACCAGTGCACAAGATGACACAATATTCCATCATATCAAAATGCATATATAAGTGAAAGAAAATGAAAGAAGCATTGAGATACACTGGTTTCGGAGATCACAATTTCTGAGAACTCTTTTGGGACACTCTTTTCTTAGGTGTCTTCCGTCTTTCCTCGCCATGGAGGGGTCAGGGACATGTTACGCCCCTGCTCCCGCTTCGTCGCCACGACCACATCACCGGAGTCTTTCAGCGAAGTCGCTCTGTGCGCTGTGCGATTTCTGCGTCGATCTTCGCGGTCACCGGGCGCCCTCCCGAGACCCGCGAGACTCGTCTGCTCGGCGCCGGCGGAACTGTGGCCGAACAAAAGGCCGTGGGTCATGGCAGACCGACCGGTTGACCTACCTGGTGGACCTACCTGGTTGACCTACATGGGAACTTGCAGGTGCTGAAGTGGAACGTTTCTGGCAAAGCTCGGCTGCCGAAGGCGAAGGTTGCGAACGTCTGCGGACGGTTCCTCTTAAGAAACCACCGCAAACGCGTCGCGCGGTGTCTTCGTGTTCCTAAGGTGTCTTCTTCTGAAAACGTCTCCGTAACGTCTCCGGAATGGTGAGGATGCATACATTCGAAATACCTCATGTCAAGTAGAACCATGCGACCATGTCATAACCATGCCCATACATCACTGCTTATGGCAACAACTTCGACGGTCCGTCACCTACTTGCTGCACCAGAACTTCACCATCCACGGGCGATGCAAAATGTCACCACCTTCTGCAGTAACTGTTGTAAACTGGCACCTGGAGGAAAGGCGGAGGGCATATTTTGGAATCGAAGCTGGTGTGGCTAGCAATCGAAAACAACTGGCGCATCTTGTTTAGCGACCGTATGATGCTGCAAAAGCACCAAAAAAGAAAATCCATGTTGAAATGGGTACCATTGATTTCTTGTTGTTTGATCCATCCTTTCACGAAAGCACCAGATCAGGTTCATTACCCAAACATCCTTTCGCATCCATCCGCATTTCGGTGCCGTGTGCCGGTTGAGGTGACCAACCCGATTTTCACCAGCCAACGAAAGAACAAACGAAAAAAGCACCAGCCAGCAACTAACTGAAAAAACAGCAGAAGCACCTGAAACCCAAAAAAAGGTGTATAATTCATTCAAAAAACATCAAGGGAAGTGGGGAGGCAAGTCAGGAGGCAAGGCAAACAAAAAGCCCATCACTCAGTCGGACCGAGACAAGTCAGGAGACAAGGTACCCCTATAGCCTTCAGCTCTGGGGAAAAGCATGAATCCCTTCGCAGAACCCTGCGACGTCTTTCTTGATGGTCTTTCTTTCTTCTTGGGGCCCTCCGCTGCTCCAGGTGTGACCTCCACTCCAGCTGCGAAGCCGTCTTTCCACGGGGTCGCCACAGGCCCGTTTGCGCCCTCCGCCCGACGCGCCGGTCGCGCAACTGCCCCCGCACGGCAGCACAGCGGCGACGCAAATCATGACGCGCGGACGCGGGCGGGGCACAACTGGAGCAGGATGCCACCGAGGCCGCGACAGAGTCGCATCAAGAGAGGCAGAATCAGTGTCAACCAAGGAGTCAGATGGCATTTGAGAATCAGTCAAGCTTTGTTTAAAGAGTTCCCAAGTTCTAGTCTTGCGGCTGGAGATCCTCAATTCTGAAAATTGAAAGAAAGCTACTCGAAGGGGGAACTGCGAAGGAC
>CAXAMN010025806.1:1825589-1865859 GCA_963970005.1 Durusdinium trenchii | reverse complement strand
ATTGAAAGAAAGCTATTCGAAGGGGGAACTGCGAAGGACAGTTGAAAACAACAAAGGTGGATGAGTGGATGAAGTGAAGTGATTAACAAAGTGTATATATAACATCTTGAGGTTTGGCTTCATGACTGAGACTGGCCTCCACGACACGACAGATCTCGAATTCTGAAGACACATCAGTGTGAGACTTCCAAGCTCAGGGGGTTCTCATGGCATCAAGGTGTCTGTGACCCTCTAGTGTTTTCTAGATCAACCGGGACAAACGCTAAAAATCATCACAGAATCCCTGCATCCCAGCATCCGCTACTTTAGGCCCAGAAGCCTTTTTCTGCACTCCAAAACTGGGCACAGTGCTACAACATCGCTCCTTAGATGTCCCATGCTTATAGCTATAGCATGCTTATACTTACTAAAGTATGATACGATATTAAGCTACTTTATACCACTTATATACATCATAAGCTGTACAAGTGCGCTGAGTATAACAAAAATAGAAAGTAAGTTCTTTGGAGAAAAACACGGAGGCTCTGAAAAAAAAAAAAAGAAAAAAGAAAAAAGCACCGGTTCCATCCCAAGCCAGCCTGGACCCTGACATCCTAGAGGAGCTTCGGGAACAGGTATTTGCAGACAACTCTGCCGTATTGGATGGCATGGAAAGGAAAAGAAAAGGAAAGCGGGAAAAGGACGATCCACCTCGGTAGTGCAAGCAGGGACAACACCCTTGCCAATGTGTCTGCGAGAAAACTCTGTTGGAAAAGAAACACACACACAAAAAAGGAGGAGCTTTGTAACTAGTGTAACGATGTTATTTCTGCTGGCTATAATTAAGAACTATGCTTATAAGTTATAAGTATCCAAATCATTTTACATCAAGAAATGTAACTCTTCGCCAACCTAGTACACAAGTTCCACAATTTATCTAAGGTGTATATGTTTACATAGACAACTTACGGCTTGTCTTAACCGATTGATAAATCTTGTTGTGCAAGTTATAGCCTTAGTTGCAAGCATGTGACCATCCAAGTAGCCGTACACGAGGGCTTGGTCTAGAAAATGGATGCAATAGAAGAAAACAGAAAAGAAGCTACTTCTATATAGTCACAGGCGAATGGTATTTACTAAATACTAAAAGATGGAATCTGTCAAATTTGCTGCAGAAAATGTTTAATTTAATCATGCTTAAACTAAACATCCAGCAACATCACCTCCCAACATCACCACCATGATAGTTCACAACCGTTACTGCCTTTGAAAACACAAACACCCCTTTGTAGAGGGAAGTGCTTGAAATAATGTTTAATCATCAACACTCGTACACGCCCAAAAATGCCTTTCGTTCGGTGGATGTGCCGGAGCAACTGCCTTGCCTCAAACCCTGAGCTTCCATCTTTGCCGGCCCAAACCCTCTTGCCACACCACAGCAGAATCACATAAAAAAAACACAACACCCGCAAAAAATGACTCTCAAACCAGTGCGGAACATCCTGTCTTTCTCCGAAATCGAATCGATCCTGCTCAACCAGGCGGACGAGAGAGAGAGAGAACATCGCTCGCCTGCCTCAGATCCAGAAGGTGGACGAGACGACCACTGGCATCAGGTTCTTCTTCTCTTTCTTCCTCTCCTTGGCTTCGATCTGAATCTCTCGGCGCCTTTGCTTGGCCTCCTCCGCGGTGCAGAAGTGGCAGTGGGAGCAGGCATCCCCTTTGAAGCATCCGGTGGGGCGAATAGCAAACGCCACACAGGGGTGGCATCTGCGCGCGAGGTGCTTCTCCAGGTTCGTCTCCACGATCTTATTGCGACCCGAGCGAGGGAGGGAGAGTGTGGAAGCATCCATCCCAAGCAAGTCATACTCGAACATCGACTTCGACATAAGTCTTGGGGCAATTTTTGGGTGCTGAAAGCCTAAGAAGATCACTGGTGCCTGCCGCTCGAGCCCAAAAACCATGCCCAGCAAGTCTGCACAAGCCACAAGAACTCATTCCCCCACCCTTGCGCGCCCGAAGCTGATTGACCAACTGAGACTGACCGGCGGCCTCTCAAACCATCCAAGACCTGGGTTGTCCCTACAGCAAAAACCATGGCGTTTGGATGGGTTTTGAGGGGCCGGGTGTTACTCCCCCCTTTTGCATGTACAGGATATACAGTACCATTGGCACTCTCGAAGGTGTCGCCTATGAATCGCACATAGAACGTGCGAGTGTGAGTCTTGTGTCACTCGACTCAAGGAGTGCAAACACATTGGCTCTCCTGAAAATCCGCATACACATTCCTCAATCCGTCTGGACAATGAAGAATCCGTCGTCCTCCAAAAGACCCACAAAACCAGACCCACCAAAAAGAAGAGATCGCTTTGCTTCCTCTTTCCTATCCGCCAACTCAGGTTGACCCCATGGATCTTCCCATTCTCTCGCCCGGACCGCCCTGGGGCTTCAGCCGCCCTCGAAGCGAGGGTGGTGAATCTTCTTCACGGGCCTCTGGGCTGGCGTCGGTCCACGGACGGACGGTTCGGCCAGCGCTCGGTGAAGCCGAAGAAAGGAAAAGAGGTTGGGAAATCCCATGTCTTGGTGGCCTTAGGCCATCGGTTTTTTGGAGAGATGATCCTCCAATTTTTGGGGTGTCACTCAAGTTCTTGGTTGCGTGGACCAAAAACTCATGGGGCATTGAAATTGATCTATTTGGCTGTCTGAATCGGGCTCCTCAAATGGGCCTCACGAACTTCGTGACACCCGCCCGTCTTCTTCGGTCTGAACCCATCGACCGCGCCCTTTCTACGAAGCGGGGCTTCGCCCATGTCTGGCTGATTCCGCAAGCCACACCGAGTCTGATCTGCCTGCCCCAAAAACCATTCCATACACTGAAAACTCATACCAATAGAAGCCTTTCCAAACCGAATCGGTGCCTGCCAAGCACAAAAGAAGACAAAGACGTGAGCTGCCAACACCATCCACACCCTGGGGCTAAAAAAAAAACACCTGTTGGAGGGGGTCCCTAAGTCAGTGAGAAGTCAGTGGGGGTCCCTTTCGACGTGCACTCCAAGTCACTCACATGAAAGTGGAGTGAACACCACCTGCTGGTACAGAATACCGTGGATTCTTTCAGGGACTGTAAAATCAGCATGGATTCTTTCCGTCATACCCTGCGGGTATGCCGTACCCAGATGGAGAACTTCACAGTTGGTGCCCTCTTCTCAAAAAGCAGACACGGCTGTCCCCACTCAGCTCGCAACACCACGGGCACCTGGGAAGTGAACATGTTCGATGGAACGAGGGGCACTGCCATGTCTTTCTGGCTGCGTTGATGTCCGTGCCTGGGGAATTTGGGAATCATTGAGGGGGGCAGTCAGTGCCAGGTACCTTGAGTCTTGATTTGTACGACCTTGCTATTTTGGGTGTCCTGGCTGGACTACCCCACACTACCTATAGGCTTCCATTGGGCACCCCTTGGAGGGTCCTGGTACCTAGATCTTTCTTCACTTCCCGGTGGTCTCCCCTGCCCATCACCAAGGCCGGCCTTGCACCGATGGCGGCTGACCCAGTGACCCGGTGGGCGCTATTGCAATGCCCGCAGGTTTGGAGACACCACGTTTGGAGATCAATGAAGATCATGGATCATCATGGGATCTTTAGGATCTTCAAGAAGTATATGAAGAGATGTCTATTCAAATATACCAAGCCATCCTGTTTTGAGGTCGGCCCGCCCACATTTGGACGGTCCCGAAGTCCTTTTGGCTCTACGGCCGGAGTGGCTCTGTTCGGCGGACACCGACGTTCGACCCGAGGCCGGAGAAGGAAAGAAGGTGGAAGATCATCCCGTCAAAGAGCTCAAATACCATGCACTTCATGAAACACCGGCGTTTCCGTCCCACCCCACAGTGATATAGCCCATCTCCTGCGTCCTGGGCTGGTTCCTTAAACCCTGTCAGTGTCAGTGAGGAAGGATGCATAGAGAGCACTTGGCTTGTCAAACACTCAGAATGAAACATGTTCCTCTCATGTCCTGTCCTCGACAATAAAGAGGATATGAGCCGACCGACTCTTGTTTGATACACCTGTCTTCTCTATGAACGTCTGAAGGCTCTGTGGCCCAAAAGTGACTTTCACCCGCGGTTCCAGGCGGTTCCACAGGACTTGCAGGACGCCTGCGGAATGCTCGGACGCCAGAAGAGCAGCTTCACCTGTGGGCGTCCGAAGGGAGACATCCAGTGCTTCCTCAATGAGTCGAAAACCGTTGCCCTCATGGCTTGCGCTTTCACCCGAAGTGAGAGTCGAAAAACCATAGGGATTGGTTTGGGTCTGGACCCCTCCATATGAGGGTACAGCCCCTACTAGCAGGGTCCAGGGTCGCGTCTGGCACGCTTTGTCCGTCATCGGTCATGGCCCCTTGGTTTCCATCTCTCTTCGGTGCGGGATGCATAAACGCCCCCCCCAGGCGGACGGTGGGCGATGCCCGGTGAAGCCTTGCTTCGCTCAAAAAACATGGCCCGGCCGTTGGAACGCGACCGAAAGCCGCTTCGGACGGACGCGCGGGTTCACGGCGTGGTTCCTAGGGTGCATCAGAAAGATGAGATGAAGGTACCAGGAATACAAAAGTTGCAGAACATTGTGCACATGAACTAGAACAGTGACTCTATATATATATATATGCACACCATTTGCCCACTCTTTGGTACTCTTCTGGAATCCGGCAGTATTTCCGCGTCCGACATCAAACTACTTCACATCAAACTCTTGGTGGGATGAGAAGGTCGACTCTGAACCCAAACATGCCAAGGACTCCTTTTCGGAGGCCACTCCTTCTTCAAAACTCGACGCGTGAGGGTTTTTGGCCACACCGCGCCTGCTGTACCATTTCTGGCATGTTCCATGGCATGCACGTCACCATGATCAAAAGCTTAAGTGAAGTGCTTCTAAAATCAAAAAACAGTTTTGAGCCTCATCGCCCACGGGTGGCGTTTTCTTCACCGCACGGTGCATCTTGGAGTGGGTTTGGGACGTTGCGCCTGGTGAGAAGACCGAGGAAGACCGAGGAAGCAGACCAGCCGGAACGAAGACGGAGGGCAGAGCAAGCACCACAGCAGATGGCTCAAGGCCTACAGTGCCTACAGGAATGCACCCAAATTCCAGAATACCTCAGCCTCAGACCTAACCATCCCAACCCAAAAATGAGATCAAAGTCATTGCATCAAAATGGGGCCGATGATGAGCAGAGCAAAGGTCAGAAGAACGAGATCTTAGACTTTGGTGCCCAAGTCCAGCGCTTTGAGGCGCTTCCAGACGAGACTTTTTATCGCAACTCCACGGTCACGATAAACCTCATGGCTGGATGCAATCCGACCTCCTCAGAGGCATAGAAGGGATTCTCGAACCACTCCACCTTGGCTCCCTCGAGCTTGTACATATCAACCATGTTCAACAACGTCTGTCTCTCCTGGGCCATCTTGTCAGTCCTTCATACTACTTCGTACCCTGTACCAGTGTCGGCTCCTGGTCCCCAATCACTCTGCAAATCACTCCAAACAATCAATCAATCAATCAATCAATCAACCAATCAATCAATAAATCAATCAATCAACCTGAAAAACAACCTGAACCCCGGTCGTGACACCTACATCAACAGCAACTGTGAATCCTCCCGTCTGACAGTTATTTGTTGGACCATCGAAACGTGATCTCTTCCTTTCTTCAAAAACGGTCGCTGTCGGCAAAGATCTGCCGTGCACCACATGCCCTCTCAATGATCTGCCGGAAGATCCGATTCGCTACACTCCCTGGATTCATCCATGGCAAAGGGGTGTGGATGGGAGAACCAAATTTGCCCTTTGAGGGTTCGGGTTCGAAGGGCCATGTTCAATCCATTTGGACCAAACAGAAGTGGTCCTTGGATTCACTCCACACCTGATGGTTCCAGGAGTCTCCCGGTAAACCCGCCGTGGCTTGGTAAACGCGCCACCAAGTCTCCGCCGGCGAAGCGCATGTGTTGCATGACCTATGACCCCATCACGTTCCAACATCTAAGAACCCGTTCCTTTGGAACAACATCACAGAGTAGGGTTCTTCATATGTTGGCTTCGATGTTCCGAACTATTCTTCTCTGCCTTCCATGTCCAACCCTCTCCTCCTCATAGAAGGTGGCAAAGGTGCAGAGACCAGTGCAGCTCCGGAGCAACGATCCAATGATGCCTTAAAAGTCCAACGAGAATCACTCACATACCACCACCTGTACTCACAGAAACCAGCCCTTTCCTTCCCTCAAACCCAACCACACCAACCCCCCCCCAAAAAAAAGAACGAACCAGCAGAATCCATACTCCACCCGCACCTAGACACCTCACGGACACTTCACCAGCGGACCTTTCCTCCCAGATCCTGGAGATCATGAAAGTGCGTCTTCTTTAAAAAGTCCGGGGATACAGCGATTTTAGGTTAGAAATCGAACCTGAAAAACAAAAAAACTTGTGTTTCTGGAGCAGAAAGACATCTTCCAGTGGTCCATTTTCAGATTCCATGTTAACTTTACTGACTTTACAGGGTGAATTTGGTGTTGTTTGCTCTCTCTGCCGAATAAGGGACGCCACCAAGCTCTGGCTCCCCAAATTCCTCCCCGATTCCCCAAACTCCCATGCCCTTCGCGCCTGAAACCCTCTCGCCACCCTCCCTCCCACGAACCTTCCCTCCCTCTCCAGGGTCGGTGTCTCCAAGGCGCGAAACCAGGGACCGCCCTTGGTCACCTCCGGATGAATTCCAATCACCCACTGTGCCGTCGGAATGGGCTCCTCCGCCAGATCGCCTTGCTCCACACGGCACTCGATGCCGTGCTTGCGCCACAAGTAGCGCTCGGCCAGGGCCCAGTCGCGGATGTAATCATCGAAGAGCTCCATGCCGAAAACGGAGATCTTCCCCACCTCCAAGACTGTTGGTGTATGTTGGTGCTAAGGAGGACTAGAGCCAAAACAGGGAAATCATCGGAGTCAGTATCACATGTAGAGGAAGATCGCACCCATCGACACCCATCGACACATTCCCACGAGGGTGGAGATCAATTCAGGGTTTACAGGGCCCGCTTGCAGCCCAAGCTGCTCCTGGCACTGCCGATGCGCTTTCAGCCAGGAAGTTGCCCAGAGTGACATATTCATGAAAGTGTCCGCCTCAGGTGAAAAGGAGGCAAGGGTGGAGATCTGCAGATCTGCAGGGGCAAGTGGTATCCGTACGGGTTTCAAGGGTTTCAAGCACCGGTTTAGATTGTCCAAATATATACCTTCTGAGGTACTTGGGTATATATTTATCATAATTAGACCCTAGCAAAGGATTTGTGAGGCACATGCGCACTGCATACTTTCCACCGCTTGAGCGCCCAAAATTGAGGACAGTCCGACCTGAAAGAGCCTAGCAATCCGCTTCACCCGCTGAAGCTGCTTGTGGATGATGGACAACTGTGTACACCTAGTCTACAACCTCGCATCAAGGTACCACGGACGGTACCACTGTAACACTCCGGACCAAGCCACAAAAGGGAACGCTGACATGAAGAACACCCTCGGGATCTGGACGCAGCCGATCAACATAGCCCTTGCTTTTCAGAGCATTGAGGATCTGCTGATATTGACCGGTGGTCCAGTCCGGCTGGAAGGGTGTCTCTGAGAAGGGTGGCAAAACAGCGCATTGCGCGAAGGCCCACTCGTCGCCCTCTTGTGCCAAGGTCACCACATTGTAGGGCTCCACATTCTCAGGGATCGTGAAGGACAGGCTGATTTGGTCTGATGGGCTCAAGGTTAGTACGTCTCCCCCTTGGCACTCCTTTGGCACCACAAAGGAAAAGCGCTTCTTCTTGACGACCACCTTCCAGGAGAGGTCAGCTCGTTGAAACAAGGAGAGCCAATCACCTTCAGCACACCTCTCGGGTAGAGGAACCTCCAATTTACTGCCGTCCGGCATTGGGATTTGCAACATCACATTATCGCCACCGTCCGGAAGGCTTGGCACTTGGAACTGGATCCGCCTTCCGTTCAGAGGGCGCCACTGGGGGAGGCTTCGCCAGCGCGCATTGCAATCCGCAGCGGTCAAGGTGCAGACTGGCACCCCAATCTCACGCGTGACGTATTCGTAGCGAACGGCGGCGGGCACATCGGACATTGCAGGTGTTGTCTTTTTTTCCGGATGCGCTGGGACGAAAATGTGTCTGGCACAGGCAGTGGTTGTTTGGAACCAGAAAGCACTTCTATGATTGATATGTTCCACATAGTTGTTTGGAACTGGGATCCCGGCATTCCTCTAAGTTTCTTTATTGGCAAGGTAGTTGACCCCGCAACGAAGGTATGTGCAGTGTTATGTGGAGGCAAGCCTCCGGAAAATTGGGAGCAACGGACTGTCATCATGACGGGAATTTGGGAGTGGAGTCCTGTTTTGTGGGGGAATCACTCCAAAAGAGCTTGCTGAAAGGATGGGAAGATTGCTAGAAAAAAAGATGGATTGTGACTGGGTGAAAAAGTGTTGACAGGTCAATCCATTTGTGAATCGAATCTCGCTCATGTAATCGGCCAGCCTTCAGAGACAGCGTTCGATGCATCGATCTGCCAAATCGACGGCCGTTCCTTGTGTCCCACAGGCACCGCCCCGCCGGAACGTACTGTTCGAGACCGAGACTTTTTTTTCGCGGTCGCGACTGTATCGACGGTCGATACGGTAAATACATGGGTTGGCACGGTTCGCCAAAGCAACCAAAACACCTCAAAACCTGGCCAGCTCAGGCTGACGCCCCCGCGCTTTCACACATGCCGTGGGTGGTGTAGAAAGCCGCGTCGAGTTCGAGTTCGATCACTTACGACTCGTAGACCCTCGTAGACTCGCATCGCTTTTTGCTCGATTCCTCGGTGAGGCTACTAGGAACAAAGGGCATTTCTACTAGGAGCAAGGACGCTACTAGAGGCTCCTGGCATCGCAACTAGTAACAAGTGCATCGCTACTAGTAACAAGTAACAAGGTCTACCGCTTTTCGAATGGAATTCCTCGGTGAGGACCGTCGGAGAGTCGAAGAAAGAACGGCCTCTGGGCCGTCCCGCTGTGAAAAGACACAGGTCGTTCCCGAAAGAGGTGACAGACTTACACGCACGCACCGGCGCCACATCTGGATCTACCCCCAAAAAGTCCTCCTAATAACCATCGGGAGAATTCAGCATTCTCGCCTGGCCGCCCCCAACAAAGGCCTCTCTGCTCCCCCATCATCCCACGCACCACCCCCACACCTCTCTGCTCCCCCTCCCGTGACGGCCCAAACGACCCCTTTTTGTTCCACCTCAAACGGCCAAGCCCAAGGCTCGGCGGATCGCCTCCGCCGCCACTTGGGGCTCGGGACCTCGTTTCGGCGGTCGGAGAGGGGGTTGGTCGATGGTTTTGGTGAAAGTGAGGGCCCAATGGGAGACTTCTGGAACATGCTGATCCAACAAAACTTGCAACTGTGTGTCTTCATGTGTCTTCCTCTCTCTTGTAGAAACCAAACTAAGTTCATGTGCCAGGTAGAATGTGCACAAAACAGGTTTTTTTTCGCTGTGGCCTTTCTTCTTTGGACACAAAATGCTGGTTCTGTTCGATCTTCTTGGCTTCCTCCTTGCTAGACCCCTTCCGCTCCTCCTCTTCCACCTACTTCGGCCTTCAACGGGATTGCACCCGGGTCTGATCACTTGATCATCTCAAACGAAGGGCCTTAGTCCTTCACCATCCTTCACAGGGGCGTTAAGTGATGCGATTCGCCACCCCAAACACCATCCGCGTCAGACCCGGCGTCAGACCCAGCCTCGGTCTGAGCGCTCGTCCCGTTTCGTTTGGTCGGAACGGCGCCGAGTGCCCGCACCCAGCACCAAGCGGGAATCCTCGGTCGGAGGGCCCGCCGCCGCGCCCGAAGCCCAGGACACCAATGCCCCTTGAGTTCTAACAACAATTGTCTTAATGGTCTTGAGTCTTTACCAAATAACCATTGTTTTACAAAGGATTTTAGTTGGCCCTTCTGAAATCCGCAGATTCTTTGGGATCTATTCCTTGGCTTCGTGATTTTCAGAACCACTATCTGGCTTGGTGCTTGCTGCAGGGACCGGCATTCCCCGAAGTCCCAAGCATAGCCATTGAAGGACTGGTGGAGTGGTCTGAGGACCTTTCCGGGTCGCCGCACCCACTTCTGCGCTGGCCCGACCGTCGCCTGGAACGCCTGGAGAACGCGGTGGAACGGGGGACGACGACGGAAGGGTGACAAGCTCGGGGTCCTCGGTGAAGCGATTCGCCAAGGAGTCTCTCCGTTCGCCGAGAAGGCTCGGGTGAATTGTGAACTTAAACTCCACGACATGCTTTGGGCAGCGGTAGTTCCCAACAAAACCGGAAGGGGAGTAAGGGTGTGAAAGAGCTAAGGATGTCACTAGGAGCGATCGGAAGCTATGAACGGGGCTCCTGGCCTTACTACTAGGAACAGGGGAGCCAGTCGACTAGTCCATTGGCCCTTCGAGGCCGGGGGTGCAGAATGCGGACCGAAACTTGACATGGCCGGGAAAGAAACCATGGTATCTGATCATATCTGAGTCATGTCAATCTATTCCAATCTCTTCTCTATTCCACACTTCGAACAAGCAACGGTAGCCTGAATTGTCCAGTGGTCACCTGTCTCAAGCTGCCCAATGGGCCTCCCAGGTCTCTTTGCCCCGTTCTGTCATCACCTCAACCGGCAAACTTGGGGAGCACTGATCAATGGAACTTGTACGTATACACACCTGTGAAGCGCCCCCCTGTGGGTTCCACAGAAACAAGGCTCTATATAACTTATAACTGCTGGGCAGCTTGCAGAAAACAAGGGGCTGTAACGACAGTCTTGCTTCAAAAAGGCCATGTCGGGAGCAGAGTCAGTCTTTCTGCAGAAGTCGGCATGTCTGGCCCGAAGAAAAATATGCAAATGATCGCGGACTCGGAAAGGTACTAACTAACTCCTATGGCAGGCCTAGGCCTGTGGTGACCACGCCATCGACCAATACTGCTGAATGTGCAGCATCCGCGGAGTCGATTGAGGCCGCAGCACAGTAGTTGCGCCCAGACTGAGCGCTGGCTTGGTCCTGCCCAAACCCAAGGCAAACTTGGTCAATTTGGTGATGACTCTCATGTCGAGCCAATAATCCTCCGGCGCAAAAAAAGGACGATTCTGTTCTTTAGGGCGCTTCTATCATCTTCCTAGCTGCGTTCACCCGCTGAAGCTTTGGCACAGAGGGCAGAAGAGCGAAGCGACACGGAACGACGGTCGTTCCGTGCCCCCGGTCCATCAGCGCGAGAGGCTCACCGCCTGTGGCGGAAGAAAGCAGCGGAGCCGTAGAGCGACGGTCGGGTCAGGGGTCAAAAGCAGATGGACCACCAGTTCTGAAGAGACTCGACCTGAGAGGTCAAGTGCAACGAAAAGGGAGAGCGCATCCACTTCTCAATCTATTTTGGAGGCGACCACTTTGTACACGCGCAAGGCCCATATACATGTGTTGGTCAGTTCAGGAAAGTCGATCAAGTCATCCTGTTCCATGACACCCTTTGAAATTGCACCCGAAGTCATCCTAAAAACCTGAATTCTTGAATCCCACCCCCCTGCGACCCCAAGCAGCCGCGCGCAGCCGCGCGCAGGGCGCGCAGGGCGCACGCTGTGCCCTTACAACGCTTCCACCCCACCTCCTGACGTCTCCTGAAGATTCAGAGAGGCAGCAAAAATGTTCCCCCTTGATTGTAACTTGCTCTGCAGGAAATCATTTTATAGGTGCAAATGTGCTATTAAACATGTTTATAAAAGGAGCAGTCTAGGGGATCAAACATTCACCTGTGACCTGATGACATTCCGTTCCGAGGGAGACGAACCAAGGAAGACCCTCCGGATAGACCCTGATCGACAAGGTTCTTCTATGTTCTTCTTACGTCCTCCGGTTGGTCCCTCCAAACGGTACGAGAACTCCCTCCCCGTGACTGGCGCGCGGGGCGCGGCCCATCCCGCTCTTTTTTACCAAGTTCGATCCGCATGGCCAGACACCAAATTGGGCAGACGGTTCTTGTATGTTCTTTTCATAGGACCAACGCTGGATCACCTGGCACCCACCTGGGAGTGGTGTATCCTACTGGTCACAAGAAAACCCATGCCGCGGCGCGTCCAAGCCGGGTCAAAAGGGCACGGTCAGGTCAGGGAGATCTCTACATCCCTCAAAGACGTCCGACGTCCACACCTCCGGTCAAGCTCCAGTCCGACTCCCATCACTCGTCCGTCCTCCCCCCCCAAAAAAAAGGAACTTTGTCTCACCACCCCCTGATGTTTTCCACGGCTAGCGGCTAGTCACTCAAGATATTAAGACCCCTCGCCCTAGATCAGCCAGGGCCCCAGATGGGCTAGATCTGGGGAACGACTCCATCTCCGGCCCCGGACGAGGACGGGGACCGGCCCGTCCTGCTGGGGTTTTCGGTCGCGCGGGACGCCTGGGAGCGACGCGAGGGCCGTCGAAACCCCAGACTTTGGCCCTATTGATACCAAGTATGTGTGGTGAAAAGGATGGTGTCTGTGGAGTGCCAATGGAGTTCCGAAAGGATCTGCCAAAATCCATACCCAAAGAGAAAGCCGAGCAGATCCGAACAGAAACTGGCACCACGAACAGTGGCATCCCTTGAGACTCTGAAGGTGAAGCAGGCTGCACCAAGCAGCTTGGGCTGGTTCTTCAAGAAGAAGGGATGGTGGTGAAGCTCTGAAGATCTCTGAAATACTGGGCCATGAAAAATCGGCACTTAAAAGTTATTTCGTGTTCACTAAGGATCACAAGGATCACAAGTGGCACATGCCGGTCTTCTTTTCAGGTCTCCATTGCCAAAACAAACACTGGACCAAACCGAAAACCCGCAAAAACGGCTGGTCAGTCGTGCCCGATTGGCCAGGCTCCCAGACGCTCGGCCTTCTCGGACTCCTGCCGGCTCGACGGGGCTCGGGGCTCGCTGGAGCAACGACGGTCACTGGTCAACCCTCCGAGACCTTCTGATTGCGGGGTACCAGGTACCCCCTAATCGGAGGCCCGACTTGCGTATTTAAAAAGCAACGAAAACGTGGAAGGACGCCGCGCCGCCGAACCGGCCTCGGCATGTTGCCGCCTCTTCCTCAGATCGCCCAAAAAGAGGGGACAACAGGTGCGGGACAAGTGGCCGGGCTTCGGCTCCACGGGAAATCAAGAAACCGTATATAGCGCGACTTGCGGTCGTCCGTCACGGCCTTTCATAGGCAGTGAAGAAGAAACAGTATATAAAAAGAAAAAAACGTTTGTCCACCTCGGTTGCTTGGCGGCTAGCTTGAGTGAAAACCCACCGAGCGGCCGAGCAAGATTTTGAGGCAGCTAGACGTGACGGAAAATGTTGGTCAGTGAGGCAACATACCCTCCAGATGCTACAAGTCTCAGAAGAAAAAGGTTCACCAGCCGTTCAACGGGAAAAACGATCGCTTCCGAGCTTGCGAGAGATGCACGACTATCCCTTTCATTGAAACTGTAAGGTGTCCATGTTCGCAAAACGTGAAGAATCATGATGCACCAAGTGAAACCTTCACCAACCAAACCGCTTTTGTCTATCACCATGGATCTCGACTTCCCAGCATTCAGTTGCTACGTAGCGTCTACCTAGACTACCTATAGTGCTAATAGCTAAGCAAGCTGGACTTCCAGGAGTCTAGACCATCCTAGACCCTATCAGTCAAGTGTCTAAAGTGGAGGTCAAAAGATTGAATTCCCCTCTACCAGGATCGTCACTAGTTACACATGCCTGTTTCTCTCAACCCCCGTGACCCGACCGAACAAAAAAAGGGTCCCAGCGGCACACGTTCGTTCAGCTCCATGAACCATGGTCGGGCAGCCTCCACAGGAAACCACAAAGGATGGCAAGAAACGTCCAGGATCTGGAAAAAAAACACGAGGTGGAGGGGATCCGGATCATGGTGTCCTTGCAAACCCTACAGGTGTCCTTCCTGACTCCACAATATTGGAGATGCAATCTGCCATCTCTTTGAAGGATCAGTCCACGATGTGTCGCTTCAACACCACAAGCTGCCAGCACCTCCATGTTAACTCCAACCGCAGGCATGGCGAGAACCAACGACCGAGTCTCCGTTCTTCCAACGGCTGGAACACCGTGATGACTTCGTTCGGCTTTCATGCGACTATACAAATTCACACCTGAAAAGCTGGTTGATTTCGAACGATGTGGGCCAAATAAAGACTTGAGTAACTTCAGCCATCCAAGCCTTGCTGAGAGCCATCAACCCACATGAACAAGCAACCGTCACGACCGATACAGCGGCGCGGAGGCCAGACCGGGAAAGATCGACTCCTCATTCCAAGCACAGTTCTGGTCTGGCAGGGCTGAGGTTTAACACGTCTTCAAAGGTTTGATCACTCGAATAGCACCCCTGTGGTGCAAGGGTGTCGGGTGTGAATCACCACCAAATCGATGAGGTCAAAATGACCCAGCTTGGTCTGAATCCACTTGAGGCATCCTCCTCTCGTCATCTCTCATCGCTCCCCCGAGAAGCAGAAGATGACCTTGCATCAGAGTTGGGTCGGGCTCTTGTTACTCCTATTGCAGGCGGAACAG
Source organism: Durusdinium trenchii (assembly GCA_963970005.1). Lineage (NCBI taxonomy): Eukaryota > Dinophyceae > Suessiales > Symbiodiniaceae > Durusdinium > Durusdinium trenchii. Next base: position 1,851,246 of record CAXAMN010025806.1, on the reverse strand, counting down.
ACCGGAACAGGCATCCGGTCTATGAGTCCGTTTCTGTGTCAGCTACCACACAAGCAGACAGGGCCCCTGTCTGGGCCATGGCGGCCATGGCATCAGAGCACGAAAACTGGGCGGCCCAACGGCCGGAAAATCCGATGTCAAGTCTTGGACTTGGAGTGGACTACAAATACTGTAAGGCAGATGCCAGTTTAAAGTGGACGATAAAATACTTGCATGGATTGTAAGGCAAAAACTGTAAAATGGATGGACTATCAAATCTCGTGCTTCATGTTCTTCACTTTTATTTGCGACCCCACCTGCTCTTGCGTCGCTCGTCCGCGGCGTGGTCCTGGGGAACTTGCTGCCAGATTGACTTCCCCTGAACCTTCTCATAGGACACGTCCATTCGAAGTGCATACTTCAATCCAGATGTCACCATGCCTCCACGATGGTAGAGTTCGTGATCAAACACGATCGCACCACCCGTCGTTGGCTCGATTGGCACCAGTCCGTCGGAGATAAAGGTGGTCCGACCCCCTCCAAAGCCTGAGTTCAGGTACAACTGGACCGTAAGAAAACTTCTGCTCTGCTCATCCTCATGCGCACAGTCCGTGTGATCAGCGTGGTGCATCCCTGGCCCGTACTTCAAGAAGCGCAAGCGCTTGTTCACCCCCAGGAGCCGTTGCCCGGATGAGGGCGGATACTCCTGGGGTAGCAGCTGCCACAAACGCCACGTCAGAGCTTCCGCCACCAGGGGCGCATCGAGCAGGCAACGTTGGGCAAAGCGAGTGAACGGGTTGAAGCCCCTGGAACCTGGTGAAAACCACGCCATCCCGACCATGACCATGCCCGAAACGACCCCCTTGCTGAAATACAGAACGCTGTGTAAAACATGGGTTGAGCCAAGACGGTCTTTCCTACTATGCTAAAATGCGTGTTTGTCCGTAAAACATTCCCGCACTTCAGCCTTAAACTGACAAGAACACATAGACACAAACAAGTTTCTCGGGGATCATAAGAAGCTGACGTTGCACTCTGAGCCCTTTCAGGAAACATGAGGGAAGCTGAAAAACACTCGTTGCTCTAACCCCAAGCCTGCGAGGCCATAACCCTCCTTCTCCGAAAGCTCGATCAATCTTTGACACTCCTCCTCTCGCAGCAAACCCCGAAGTGCTCGCGCAAACTTTCCTCCGAAGATGCTGGGCTTCTGCGACGGAACGCCGAGCGCAGTCTCTTCTCCCTGGCCCAGCGGCACTTGTGCCTCGACACGGCCCAGCAGGGCCTCGGGCATCTCGTTCACCAAACCTTCGTTCAAGCAAAGCGCATAGCGGTGGCCGTCCAGCCACACGGCACGGCGGCCATCCACATACTGCACCGGACCACAGGGTAGTTCTGGAACCTCTGGACCCAGAGCATCTGAGACTATGGAGGTTGCAAGTCCCAAAGCAGAAGCTAAGGATTTACAGAGTGAAGGCCAATCCTGAACCTCCTCCTGGGTGAAGTTGTCCGAGGACCGCCCACCTGTCTCACTCCCTTCCGGAGGCCCACCCTTCGAACCGGAGCGCAGCAGTTGCACCAGCATGCGTTCACGACAGGGCCGGCCGCGGCGGTTCACGTCAACGTGTTCGCTGCGGAGGCGCTGCTCCCAGGCATCGAGGTCGCGCAGTTGGCCACACAGGGCGATGCAAATCTTCCTGCGTGGAAGCACCACGCAAGATCCGGCCAAGCTGGCCTCCGTGGCGATCCGTTGGATGCAGGCGGCGTACGGCGCCGGCAAGCCGTCATGCAGGCATTTCACCGGCCAATCCAAATGGAACAATGCCACGGTCTGCTCCGAAGCCGTCGAGGGCGGCTTGGTCTTGGACTGCACCAAAGGTCGGCTCAGTTTGGATCTCAGTTCCATGAGTAGGATGCCCAAACGATTTTCCCCCTTCTTGGAAGGGATGTGATAACCCCAAATGAGATCTGGACTGCCTGAGTGTCCATCCACCAGCTCTCGATCTCCAGTTGAAAGTAACTGTTTCCGTAGGTCAGGGTTTTCGAACTTCGCCAAGAGGCACTCAGCCATGACCTCGCAGGACACCACACCAAATATTGAAACTGTATCTAGTCCACACTGGTTAGTGGAAGGCGGACACCAAAAAACAACAAAGTACCACTTGTTTTTGTTACTTCCATGGCAGTTTACTCTGCTCATTAATTCGGTGATGTTGGTTGCTTCTAACAACCCTTACCTGGCAAAATGGGGATGTCCGTCTGACCTGCTAAAACACCGCCGGACATGGCTATTTTCCGTCCGTTTACGCAGCGCCCAGCGAAAGGAACGAAACGAAAAAACGGGCCACGGCCACGAGTTGTTGGGTCAAAAGACTGATCTTTCCAAACATTGCCCCAAGAAAAAAGGATTGGAGGAGGGGCCAAAAAAGTTGTGGAAAGATCAGTCTTTTGAAAAGATCAGCACAATCCCTCCTTCCAAAAAAAGTCCTCTCATGGAAGGGGGGCTACGCTGTCTCTGAGCCATGTCTTTGCCATGTCTTTCTGGCCAATCCGGGGCCTCTTCCCGGATCTCCTTCCAGTCTTTCCGCAGAGCCACCTGGCGCCCTAAGCGCTTCGCTTCCCCGAAGCTCAAACTAGGACTGGTGAAGCCATAAGCGACACGCTGCTGGTTCTCCACGAGCTTGGCTGCCTGGAAGGCATGCTCCACAGATGGATATCTCAAGCCCTGAAAGTCCAGCTCGGACCAGAAGAAGTTCGACAAGAACTTGTATGGACCCTGAAATCTCTCCACTTTGCCTGCGACCCATCCTTCTGCAGCGACAGGACCCTTCGGACCATGGTCCCTGCGTTGGCTCTCATGGCGGTCCTTACGCCATGACCGTCTCCCCGACATGTTTGGCAGGTTTCGGGTTTCTTCGGCTCAACGCAACTGGGCCAGGCAGCGCCGACATGTCCTAGACCCTCAGGATGACATCGTGAGGAAAAAGACAGCTTCATCATCCCAAGTTCATTGGCATATGCTCATATTGCTGGGATACTGAGCAGCTTGCTTTTCTCCACTACGCTTTCTTGGAACTACTTGTCTCAACCTCTTGTGCCATAAGCCATGGGACCAGGAGTGTCATAGCTACAACAAGACAGGTGTTCTTCCATCCAAAGAAGGACTCGCCACATTTGCGAGGCTGCAGTAGCTGGTGGATTCGCTCCAGTCAGACTCAGTGGTTTCCAGAGCTTCCCAGAAACCCAGAAACCCCGGCAGAATCCAAAGCTCCTTCCATTTTCCACACCGAGCACCGAAATCGCTTCTGGAGCCGAAGTGCCGTCTTTCTCGACCAACGCGAACCCCGACTTCTCGGGCGCACGGTGGTGTTCGGTGTTCGGTTGGGCCTTCCGGCGTTGGAATCACCGACGTCCATAGAGAAGAGAGAGGGAGAATAGTATGCGTACCGTGATTGACACACACAACATGCATCAAAAACACACGGCTTTTTGCAAGATGGGCCCATGATGTCCAATGATTTCAAAGCAACTGAGTCCCTGGCCTTCAAAAACCATTAAAAGAATGGTTGACCTGGTGGGGTTATGTAAAAAAATCCTTAGCAAGACAATGGCTCTTTGGTAAAGACCGTTAAAACTATGGTAATGGTAACAGTGATTGTCAAAATCCCAGGGGAATCATAAATCTATCATCTCTGATCATCTCCACTTGGTATCGACCTTGGCCAAGCAAGCCACACGGGCTTTCACGACTTTGTGATTTCCAAACCTAATCGGAGAAAGCCCAACCCTCTACGGCGCAGCAAAAAACATCACAGCAGTCGAATTTCAGCCGTTTCAACATACGAAGGTACTGAAGTGGCAGAAGTTCTGGCGGGTGCCGGCGCCGGCATCGCCTTCTTGGCGGGCCTTGGCATTGCCTTCTTGGCCGGCCGCGGCATGGCCTTTTTCTGGGGCCTCACTTCCCTCACCTCGATCACATCCACATCCACCGTCTCATCCTTCCCGTTGCTTCCCTGAGGCCTCTCCTTCAACAAGCTCTGAACCCTTTTCAGCAAATCCTTGCGCCACTGCACCGAGCTGCTCACCCGCGACTGCTCCGCCTCGCTCGCGGGCCTCGGGCGGAGGCGCACCCTGCGGGGCTCCGGGCTGCGCGGGCGGCGGCCAGGCCGTCGAAGGGGGGACCGGCTTCGGAGGCGCACGTCCTTTCCATCTGACTTGGTACTCATTGCACTCACCACCTTGGCGTTGAAGGCACGCTGTTCTTCGGGATCCTGAAGGGTGTCCAGCTGAGGGAATGGGTGCACGATCACGCGGAATTCGACATCATGGCCTCTCTCGTAGGCTTCCTTGTAGGCACGCAAACGTCGGTTGCCCATGATCACGTAATGAGTGCCATGCCAGCGAATGACCACGATTGGTGGAAGGTTCACTGCATCAACATGCCCAGCAACAAGGTCGTCCACCAATCGACTGACCAGCTCACCTTGGTGTTCACCTTGAGCAAAGCGTTGACTGATGGCCGCGTGGGAATAGCGGATATCTTGACTGGCTCGGAAGATGCTGGCTCTGAACCTCTTCTCTGCCTCCGGACACACGGAGGGGTCCAGCTTCTTGATGATTCGGGAGTGCCGAAGCTCTTGCTCTCGGCACAACTGCCCCTGCAGCGTGATGCCCGGAGCCCGGCTCGAGCCCGGCTCCCGGGCGCTGTGCAACGCCCGCGGCGCGCGCGCCCCGCGCGCGAGGCGAGCACGGCGCCCGCCACGGGCGCCCCGTGGGCGAGGGAGTCGGCCTCGGCCGAGGGATGCTGACGACGGCCTTTGGGGTTTTCCACGCACTGGAACGTTGTTTTTCTGGACCCTCGATGCCCCAGAAATTCCGTTTTTGACTCATTTTACCTTACCCGGAAGTCATTTCGACTCTCAGGGCGCGCGCAATGTACAAGTGAAGAGTTCTACACCTAGAGCATAGGCAAAGGAATTGAACCAAATAGAAATGGATTGAGGTAATATCACTTGCCAACCAGGAGCTTTTGGCACTGTGTCTGTCAGCACTCGCCGTGGGTGTCCTCCGCATCTGTTCACTTTGGTGCGTCCTCTTTAAAGAGTGGAATGTATGAACCTGGCCATTCTTTTCCGCGGCCTCGAAGTAGAGGAGAGGTTCTGACCAGGGCACAAGACACATGAAAAGCAACAGGCGATTCTCCAGCAGAGCACTTCATGGCGAAAAGGAAGGCCGTCTGTAGACAAAGAGATAAAGGCCAGGACCAGCCCTATAGTACAAACATTCTTAAACATTCCTACGCAAAAGAAAAGACAACCAAACGCATTCCCTCATCACATCCAATTCCTCCATCACCTGCCCATCTGGGCACTGAGCCGACTCGCCAGAGTGTCTGGAAGGCGGCCTTTTCTCTCCCAAGTCGCCACTTCAAATGGGGACATCGCCACCATGTCTTGACCAAACCAGGTCGCCCGATGGTGATATTCCAACATGGCGAACACGGTCGAGAGAGTTCTGGTTAAAAACAAGCCACTCGGTCCTTGTTGGTCCAGGATGTTCCAGTCCATCATCAACCGGAAGGACACCAGGCCAGAACCGATGATTTGAGGCATCTTCTCATGGGCCGCTAGGATCCGCGGCCAGGGCAGGTAGGAACCTACCAGGTCCAAGGACACCCGCTGCGGCGAAGCCGGCGACCTCAAGAGCTGAGGACGCGCCATGATTATGAGTGCCATGGAGGTAAAAGGAAAGAGGGGCACATCCCCTCCGCCAAACTTCCAAGATTGCGGGAACCTCAAACAAATTGCCCCACATTGCCTGTGAAAGCCCCTTCTTAAGGGCTCGGCAATCACCTTCAACTCTTCCAAGTTGCCAAGTCAGATCATAGAAACCAGCTTTATTTTAATATGTATGTGAACCATCTAGAATGATGGTGTACTGTGTGGATATTGGATTCTAGTACAGGTTTTGCGTGTGGCAAGTGGCGAACCATCAGATCCTCAGCCCCTTCACGACCCGATCTACCTCCTTGCCCCCATTTCTTCGGCGGCCTGAGCTTGTCCCGGAAGGTGGGCCGCACCAGGTCTAAGATCTGCTGGAGGCAGTCTTCCTTCATGGGCTCCTCGGCGTGCTGCACTGGCTGCGCAGCTAGGCGCGCAGCCGAAGCGCTGCGCCAGGCGCGGTCCGGCGCTCCAGTGGTCTTTTTCGGGTCTTCGGCACGCGAACCCCCCGTTTCTCTGATTTCTCTTCCCACCCGAATTGGTCTTCGCCTAACGTGTGCCAATTGCTCCTCCACTCAAAAAGGGAAAAAAAAAATCCCAAAAAACACCGCACATTCTTTCTCGGCTCACCGAGTACGACACAAGGGGCGCTCACCGAGTCGCCAGGTGAAGCGGACGGACGAACCAGAACAAAACACTCTGTTGATAGAGGAAGAAAGGGTCATCCGCACTCAAAACCCACGCAGTTTCCACTGATTCGTGATTTCAGGGAGTGCAGTGTAGAGGGTCCAATGCCCAGGTGAGTCCCACAGATGGATCACTCCCACAGTTCAGTCGCAGCAACAAACATCACACCGGTGCCCAGGCGCGATCTCTCTTAAATCCTTCCGTTCCAAAGGCGTCGCGATCAGTTGGTCCTCGGAAGAGACGATGGCGAGACGTGACGATCCTTCCGTCGATCCTGAAACCGTCGCAGTTCTGAGGTCCAGCGACGAAGGAAGGCGTTACAAACCGCACCTTCGACTCAATTCGACTCAACTCAAGTGGGGAGGTGAAGGTCGAGATGGCAGCCCCCTTAGCCTTAGCCGGGGGTTTAACTGATGGAATCCAACATTGCCTGGTCAGCACCCAACACCGCAATTCTGCACCCTCGGCCAAAACCGCTGAAGCCCACATTGAAGCAAACACACCCACTGACCTTTGGGCGGATTGGGGGGGACCAGACACCTGGCAACCCAAAACGACCTGTTTGAGCGAACACCCTGTTTGAGCCCAGCCCAAAGCCTCCAACTTCGACCCCTGGGAGTGCAGACCCTGCGGAGAAGCGCTCCACCGGGTCACAGCACTGCGGCCGAGGCGCATTGCTCCACGTGGCTGGGCCCTGGGCCCAGCACTGCAGAGCCTCGTCGAGCCTCAGGCGGCTTGATCGATTCAACGGTGCCCAAACCGGTGCCTGTTTAGAGGTTAAGAGGACCAGGAATAGAAACAACTTCCAATACATTTTACAAGCACATGATGTCCTGTTCTCCAGAAGCTCTGTGGGTGTGACCTTGAATTTCTGGAGAGGCTAGCCCATACGCGAAGCATGGTCAAAACCATGCTCTTCCTTCTTCCAAGTCACGTGACTTGCGCCTCCGATGCGCTCGGCGGCGCGGAACCGTGCCGCCCCGGCACGGCCCGGCAAGTCGAGGACGCCGGCACGGGGTCGGTCGCTTCGGCAGGAAAGGCGTGTTGAGGACCAGGGCCTTTCTCCGGCCTGGCGAGACCATATATATATATATGTGTATTATCTTCTGTTTCTACAGCAAGATTTACAACATCCTACATATGTCATCAATGCAATCAATTTACTTTCATTTGGATTGGGTCCGTGGGGGAAACAGCTTTGGATCACCGACAGGTTCGTTCTCTGTGCGAACATCTACCGCTCAAGGAGTTGGAACACCGAGAACTGCTCGGTGGGTGTGTGGTTGAGGTCATCGAAACCAAACGGAAGAGTTTCGGAAGTGTTTTGTTCGGGATGAACCGAGTCACGGACGCTCAACTATATACCTTTTTGAAAGCGCTCGCGATGTCTTTGGAAGATCGCGAAGATCCAAGGGGAGAGGATTTGGAAAGCAGTCCGACAGGCTTAGGAGGGCTTGGATCTACACCCCGTTGGGACTTCGCCTGGCCCGTATTTGCCAGCAACCTTTACTCCCGCATTTGCCAAAAAGAACCAGGGATTGGGCCAAAGATGTTTTTCTTGGGATGAGCCTGGAGGATTGAGTCATCCGAATGCCTGTTGCTCAACCAGTTTCTTTGAGGAGATGGGCTTTTCGCAATGTTGGGGACTGATGGCCTGGCGTCAGGAGTCCATAAGATCGCAAAGGTTGCTGGTTTCTGTAGCCTTCTCAAGACAGCTCAAGACAGCCCAAGACAGCCTGTCGCTTTCAGTTCCCCCCAGTTGTTTCATGCAAATGGCCATCGGTTCGGTTCGGGGCAAATGACCTGTTTTTGACATCGGTCCGTTCGGACATGACCTGAGATTGGGGGTGACACACACCAACAGGCCTTCTATGTGAGTTTGCAGTGTATGGATATAGATGGGTACGTGTCACGGACGTTTCGTGGTCCGGTCCAACGTCTGCCCTTTTTGATTGCGGACATGACCCATGGAAGCTCTTTCAACGTTATTTAGCTTTTGGGATGTATCTACCACCTCCCCACCGTCTGAGACATCGGCGAATCGGCCAGCTCGGCGACGTCGGGGAACCGATCGCCGATCGACTCTATAGGGGCGGCCGAAGGCGCCCGACTCTGCAGGTCGTGCGAGGGTTGGGCCAAAAACAAAGATCAGGTTTCAATTGGTAACCTGTGGGAGGGTGATGGCATGAAGTATTTTTTTGTGACATGATGACAATTCTTCTCCCAGCTCCCCAACCTCGCCCCGATGCTGAGCATCGCCACGCGCCGAATTGAACCCTGCGAAAGAAAGCCCTTAAAGTTGGAACATTTAGGACCACGGAACCTGATCGTGGTCCGTGGAAGCAAGCGAGCAACTTTGGCTGCTTCTTCGAATGGAGCTCCTCACCGTCTACGAACGGCGTCCGGACGAGGCGTCCGAACGAGGCGTCCGAGCGAGGCGACCGGGCCTAGGGAGGTGCCATTTCAAGTCAAAAAGGGAAAGAATGGACCAAAACAAGCAGGTCGATCGTCGATCAATCCAGTTCAGGGTGAAGAAAAACACTTCAACCCAGGGGTTGAATGCGGTTGACTGGTCGAACATAGACCCATCACCGTTCACGCAGCGATTCTCACTCTGCACCCCCATGACCATAAAACCATCCACCTTTTTTCAGATTTGCCGGTTCCTTCGGGTCCGGTACCTCGAAAACATGGGGATGAAGGTCATGGACCAGCCAAATCCTTAAAGACAAACGGCGAGCGGAATTGGCTGACTGCCCTTCCAAATGTTAGAAAAACTTGAGTTTCTGTTTGGGTGGTGCCAAAAAACTCCTCTACAGTACCTGTCAGCTCCCCTCGTCCTGGGCCAATGTAGTCCTGCCACTTCTGCTCGGCCTTCTCGCAGGACAGCAGGGCGCCCAAGGTCAAACCCAGCAGCGCCGCGCGTTCCTCAGCTTGGTCCAAAATCTGAACCTTTGCCATCGCAAAAAAGATAGACAAAAAAGGCTCAAAAGCATTCTATATAATCGGCTGCCATGATTAAAATTTGAAACAAATCATTGCTGTGAAACTGTCTAATGATTTTGCCATGCCAAAGTAGATAGTTTCGCCATGACCAAAACCGATAGTTTCACAGCTCACATTTAGTCTACAGAATTCTCTCATCTGCTTCTAAGTTTGGGGTGGCTTGAACTCAACATGTAGTCTGTAACCCACTAGCCATCACTAGCCGAGGGCGTGTGCTAAGGTCAAAGTGTTATTCGGAAACTAAAAGGTGATCTTCGGAAACTTTACGGTTTTCTTCGGAAACTAATCTTCGGAAACTTTACGGTTTTCTTCGGAAACTAATCTTCGCAAACTATGCGGTCTTCTTCGGAAACTTTACGGTGTTCTTCGGAAACTTTTAAGTGGAAACTTTGGAAACTAATCTTCGGCAACTAAAAAGTGATCTTCGGAAACTTTAAGGTGTTTTTCGGAAACTATTCTTCGGAAACTAATCTTCGGCAACTAAAAAGTGATCTTCGGAAACTTTAAGGTTTTCTTCGGAAACTAATCTTCGGAAACTCTACGGCGCTACGGTGTTCTTCAGGGTAACTAATGTTCGGAAACTACAAAGAGTCGAAGAGCAACATCAAACCTGCTCGAAAAGCTTTCTGCAGATCGAAAAACAAGCATGTATATACCGTAGCCGTCACAAGGTACGTCAATATCCCAACAACCTACCCACCCACCCACCACCCACCCACCCAGTGCTCCTTCATGCAAATTGGCTGCAACATTGTAAAAGTTCTGAGGAATACATTCTAAAGTTAGCTTTCTGAAAATCGCAAAATAGTTTCTGAAGATCGCAAAATAGCTTCTGAAGATCGCGAAATAGTTTCTGAAGATCGCGAAATAGTTTCTGAAGAATGGACAGTTGCGGAATAGGACTTTGTTCCTGTTCACACCTGCACCTGCGAAACTCTTCCGGAACCAAAAAGAAAAGGGCTCAACGCGCGCGAGCAAGAGGAATTATGCACTGACCGGTGGATGAGACGGGGACCAGCGTCAAATCGCCAAACCTGGTTGGGCTGCAAACTCGTACCCAACGGCACCATCGCCCAGTCACTCACCTTGGCTTTCCGTGAAGGACACCTGCTACGTACTGAGAGAGAGAAGGCTCGTTTTCCATCGCTTTTTCGCTTTTTCGCCCAAGTCTCTTGGAAGATCTTTCGGGGTCCCACGCCCAAGGAGTGCAAGACGTGTCCGTCTCTGCGCGGGCGATGCGACATGTAAATCGCGCACGAAGACCATCCGGCCAGGGAGGCCTCACAGTGCTTCAAGAGCTCCTCCAGCGGCACGAGCGACTCGAAGGGCCAGGCTTGACCCAGCTCGGAGCACTTCGCCACGTGGAGCCTCACGCAGCGTCTTTCTGGGGCGATGGATGGGTTCTGGGGAGGAACCCTTCCCTGCTTTTCAAAGGAAAAGCGAGCGCAAAGGACTCTGCAAAAGAGTGGACTGCCAGTGGACGGCTCTATTCGATGTCCATTGGATCAGTTGAAATCAGGCGACATGTGGCTGTTGGATTGCTCCGGGTGCTGGGAGGGACGGGTGCTGGAAGGGACTGAACCACTGCAGCAAAAGAGACTTGATGAACGTGGCCATGAGAAATTGGAGCGCTTTATACATGGAGAAAAGGAAAGGAAAGGAAAGGAAAACTCCTCATAACTCATAACTCATAACAAAACGCTGCCTATTATGCAAGGATCGTCTGAAGCCTACGAGCCTGCTCACAGGCTACAGTTTGCGAGTGGACCCATTCCAACCCTGGTCGTCTATTGGCCGAAGCTGCACTGTTTGCGCAAAGGCCGCGCACTGATCCAGGTTCTTCGTGTGATTGCTCTCTCACCACCACGACCTGTGTCCAAAAAGCAAAAAAATGTTCCGATAGGCATGGGGGAACACGAGAATTGTAGTCCGAAAGCGCAAGTCAAGCATTGCAAGATCGGACCGAAAAGGACGCGAGGTTCGGGGCAAAGGTCAAAACGCAACATCCCAAAAGACAACGACGGGGTGGGTTTCCTTATCCCGGAGGCTCATATCAGGAGCCATCATCACGAAACCTAACATGTCATACTTTTTTGCTACACACTTGCAGACAAAAGAAACATGAGACTTGTTCTAATATTGGAGGGAAAACAAGACCAGCGAATTCATAGAGGCTGAAAATTAATGCTGACGGCCGACGTTCCGAACATCTCCGTGGATGAACACGCGGAAAATCTTCGGAGGATCATCGTCCAGGGCTCTTGCCATGGCATGTCGCAATGGGAAAAATAGTCACCTGGTCAAAAATGTCAACAAATTTGTTAATTGGCCAAATTAAACTGCCCCAAACACAATCTGTCTTTAACCCATCCTTACCCCTACATCGATCGTACAAGGCACCTTGGTCCCCCCTAACTTCACTTGCCCACCACAAGGAGCACTTGAAAAGATGCTAGGTTCTTCATTTTGCAACACGCGCATGCCACAAGCCCGATGGCTTCGAAACTTGTTGATGGCTAAATGTTGTTTGGAGCCAAAAACGGGCAAAGAAACACAAGATCGACCGAGTGCTTGAAATGTGTGTCTCGTTAATAAACCATCTGTGAGTTTCTACGTTCTTATACAATGGCCGCACAAAGTTTTTTCCCACATCTGCTGGCCAGATTTGGTCGGCCAGTGACATTGGAGCTTGTCTGAACTTCAGCCAACTTGCATCCTTGCACCTGCCGGGCCAGGCTTCAATGGTAGTGTTTGAACCAATCTTTTTTGCAGGGGAGGCATGCGTCGTCTTTGACTGGTTCTCAAAACCATGACACTTCCCTGTCAACAGGTCCATAGACACCATACTCCTAATCCTACACTCGAAGGTTTCACCTCTTATATTAACAACACTGGGTCATCCTGGGATCCTGCGCGCCAACTGCGCTTCCGCGAGCATCGCTTGTTCTGCAGTAGCAGGGCAATGACCTGCTAGAATCCAGGTGATTTCCCAGTTAGTTTCTGAGCTATGATGGGGGCTGATGACTGAGATGAGCCTATAGAATGATGGCTTATATATATATATATGGCACACCCCCCGCCCAAAAAAAAGTAAACTACCCTTCAGACAACTTCATGTTTGGGGATGATAATCTATCAGTCAATTGAAAGGAGAATACCATATATATAATACAGAAGAGGACTTTACACGGGTGTGTGTTTTCCACGTCTACGAAAAGCGCCACTTTGGACAAGTTTCCACACGAATCGAAGAGAATGCAGCTAAGTTGGGAAGTTCGTGGCCCACAGACTTGCGCAGCCAATTGTTTTTCCAGTTTCTGGACTTGCGTGACAGCATCAAAGCACCTGATCTTCCGGGGGGTCGGCAAAAAAACTGGCTTGCTTTTTTGGTGGTAGCTGTTTATATTCTTTTGGCCGACTCCCCCCGGTGATCCGATGAACTAGAAGACTACTACTCACGAATAAACACCAACGACCAAGGACTAACCAAACCATTGCCTTGGAAACTGTATCTATAACAACAACGTCTCGTCCTCAACGTAGACGCACTCGGCGCAAGTCTTTATATGTTTGCCTCTGTCTTCCGCAGCTAGCTGTCAGTATCAGGTAAATGTGATATATCTCCCTTGTACCTCCATGTCACTTCCAACCCGACTCTTTGGAACTTGGAACGTGAGCTGGAGAACATGATGGAAGATATGTCATCACAGCCACCGGTCAAGCGCCTGCGCGGAGCTCAACTGTGCCTTGTCTTAGCTTCCGTCTGTCTCTGCTCCTTTCCATAACTCAATTGCTCAGTCTCCATGGGTCTCACTAAGGTTCCGTTCTTTCCGATGTGCAGAGCGAGTCCGTGAACTCTCCTTGCCTGCCTCGTGCTCCAACGTCGAACAAGAGTGACATACCGATGGAGTGGGACGGCCTGAAGGCTTGGAGCGCACGGACGTACCCGACCCATCGCCAAGATACTCGCACACTCTTCGACATGACCAAGTACATTGCGAACATGAATGATTCGAACTACACGATGCCCAATAAACAAAAGCTCTTGCTCATCATGTTGGAGGACAGCGCCTGGAATACGGATCGAGGTCTGGGACATATTCCTTGCCCTGGGAGGCCTATTCCTTTCTATTGCTGAGAAAGGCAGAGCTCTCATGGAAATGGGCGGACATTGAACAGCACGTGAGCCTTCTCCTGCAAGATCCTCAGGCAGACTACCCACCAGCCCTGTCACAGAAAGCCAAAGACTCAAGCGACCGTCCTCCAGAAATCTACTGGCAATAAGGCCTGGCAAGCTTGTTGGCTCAGGCGAGTCGCAGATATGCTGGTGAATTTCCGAGTTCAGTGGGACAATGACAGGGCGCACAGCATCTCGAAGCTTTCCCTGGTCCACTGGGATACTCCGTTGCCTCGCTCACAGGGTGTATGCTTCACAGACGTGTACCTGCACGGTGATTGGTCGGTGTGTCCTAAGAACCCAAGCAACAACTGTTATTCCGTTCCTTATCCCTATCAGTACGAGAGTCTCGCAGCCTCGGACAACGGCCTTGACATTGTCCGCTACAAGAACCAACTTCGACTCTTCTTGGAATCTCTATATTATTTCCAGAACGAACATGTCTTCCAGATCAAACTGTCTAGCTTGCACGCTGCCGTCCAGAAAGTCTCGACCTCGAAGATGCTGATCGAAATCGGGAAGGGCGGGGACGGCAAGGGCATGGAGGCATACTTGGAACGAGGACTTCTAGGCGAGCATCACTCCAGTACCCTCGACTGCAGTCTCTTCCTGGACCGACAAGAATTTCGCAAGTCGGGCCACTTTGCTTGGAAAAAAGGGTACCTTAGCTGCTTACAGCTTTTCCGGGTACTGAGAGAGGTTGCAGAACCTTGTATAGACTATCCGACAAGTACTCAACACCGTCAAGCTCTGTTGGAAATCTTCTAATTTCTTGTACTTTCCACGCCGTCCTGCCCAGGAATATCCGGATCCAGGAGATGGACCATCACGATCGGTTCATCGCAGATTTGTGGAAGCGGGCTCACCTGCAAACGTAGATTTAAAGATTCTATGAAGTCCAAGAGCTCAATTACGAGAATATCCCCACAATCGAGGAAGCTCGCGACCTGACAAAGAGTTGTCAACAAATCAGAAGGCGCATCGTCTGCCTCAGGATGCGCAACTCCAATGGCATCTACTCACTCATCCCGCAAGGTGCTTGTACCGTTCCTCAGTCATCCTCTGACTTCGGGAGATTGTGGCGCCTCCCGTTTTTTCAGGAGAACCCCATCGCGGACTGTCTGCAGATGATCTCCGCTCCGTGCACTCTGAGAGAGAGACACTGACTGCTGGCGTCCCAGTCGTCAGGATCATCTACAAGTCCTCCTAAAAGCAAACTATGCAACAAGTCGTGCAGCGAGTCCATGAGAAGCTTGAAGACCCCCGTGAAGCCTGTGATCAAAGAGTATCTCTTGCAGAAAGTGGACGACCTGCTGGGAACCATTTCCTCTAGCAAAGGGCGTAGAACAAAAGTGCAGAACTTCATCGCAGCGCTGCCCAGCTTTCTGACATCACGCAGTCGCACGGTGGTGAGAAGGTCTTCGGCGCCTGGCCATTATGGGGTAATCCCTTTGATCTACGCCATCTTCAACAACATTGGGAAGATAAAGCATTCCGTGAACTGCTCGCCTGTGACCGCTTGATCCAGGACATCAACCCCCACGCGCGCCACTGTGGCTTCCTTGATTGAGAGCGTCTTCTGGCACAGCTGCGGGCCTATGCTCTACAGCGCCAAGACAGTCGTCAGGACCTTATGGAGGCTTCTTACATCAACAGGCATGATCGGTGTGGTGAAAGGTCTGGTGATTTGTCACAGATTGCGGTCGAGTACTACCGCACTACCTTGCACCAGGCTATGGACGGCTCCTGGCTCGAGATTGTGTTCTTGTGGAGATTGATGCTCCGTGTTGCCGTCCTTGACTCCTTCGCTGGCACCTGCAGAGGTTGACTTTGTGGACCGCTGGCGACTATCCCGCGCTTCAACTCTTCTGCGCAAACTACAAAGCGTGGCGTTCAGCTTTGGCTGCCTACATCCAGGTTGACATGGACGTGGCCAAGAAGGGGCTCATCCGCATCTTCTATGGGGGCAAGCCGTCTGTGGACATTCCTTGGCTCAGGAAAAGCCGCGCAAGCATTCATGGGCCATGAGTCCTCTATGCGATGGTGGCACATGTACCAAGATCGCTCCAATCCGGAATTCATTGTGTGCATTGACGAGGCCTCCCTGCTCGATTTGTTCCGCAAGCAGGTTGGTCTCCACATGGAGGTTGCCTTGTGTTGGTTTAAGAGTACCCAGTCGAACTGACTCCGGTCTCTAATTTGCCTGAGATGCGCTTTGAGAACTGCTTGCTGAATGAGTTGCGATTCGCGTCGCCTGATATGGGCTTGAGCATGCTTGAAGACCAGCTTCAAGCAACACCGGACGCAGGTCTCAGTGCCAATGACTTCAATATGCTTCCCAGCGCGCAGAACCGTGCAGTTCCTACCGGCTGCGCAGCTCCTCGCAGACACTGAAGGCATGACTGGCCCAGTTATTTGTCATGAACGGCTCTTTTTCTCACTGCCTCAGCTACTGATGTTGTTGCTTGCGTACTCTGTGCTATAGCAGTACGGATTTGTCTCATTTCGTCCGTTTGTCCTGCACACCAATGTCTTTCTGACACAATCACACAATTTATTTTTTCCTTGACACAAAAAGGGCTGCAGGTACATTCTGCGACGTAAGTGATGCTGTGCACATAGGCTGTGATCTACATTGAAACGAAACATGTTCACACATGTGTATATACAAATATATCAATTCGGCCCCTGGAAACAATGAAGTCTAATTCTAACCTCCCCCATGAACCAGAACTTCGGCAAACCTCCTTGGGACAGCGCTTTCGTCACAACCGGCCTACTAAAGCTAACACTGGACAGGAGCCGACGATCGGCAGCGCTGCTTGGCGTCGCACGATGAGTATGGGGCCTCAGCAAAGGCATCAGAAGGGCCTGAAGATGTAGTCTCAAGTGTGTAGAGCACCTATCTATGTCGCGTTGACTGTACCAGATCGCGCATGATTTCTTGGACATCTGTTCGTTGGCCAGCTGGGACTATACTTAGGGGTGAAAGGTCACACAAGGTTTCCAAGGCAATTCCCTCGCAAGCCTTCAACTCTGCTGGGCCGGCCAACCACTGCCGATTCAAAACAAAAAAACTCCGATTCTTTAGATGTCACGGAACGGCCTAAGGCTTTGTCTGGCGAGGCGCACGGAAACGGCTTGCCACAGCGGATCTACTTTCATGGGAAGCGCCCACCCTTCAGCCTTGAAAAAGAAAAACCAACATCATCCCAAACAGCAGCGGCAGCTTAATGTTGTTTTGCCCACCTAGTTTGCAGTTGTAGTCCCCAACCCCAGTGAACCAAAAGCATAACAGACACGCCGGGTCATTCCCTATTCCAAAGATTGAAGGATTTGGCTTGAACATCTATGAAAAGCCGTGGGAGACAAAGGGAGACAAAGCAGAATCATCTCAGCCAAGCATCCAGAAGGGCCATGACGACAAAGGGCCACAAAGCAAAACCGTCTCAGCCCAGAACAGCCATGGAGACAAAGGAGACAAGGAAAGACAAAGGAAGGCAGCATCCAGAAGAGTCTTGGGAGACAGTCGCGACACAGGTAGACAAGGTGAGGCAAGCAAAATCGTCTCAGCCCAGCACCCATGGGAGGCAGAGGGAGGCAAAGCAAATGTTCATCTCAGAAGCATTGAGAACCCAAAGCCGTTTGGGTACAGGTTGACACAACTCAGAGATGTTAATTTCGCAGCAGAACTGCTGCCTGTCTCTCCCGTGATCTGTCTCTCCCGCGATTTGCCAAAGCACTCCTCCAACGGCGCCGCGCGGCCGTCCTCACATTGCACATCTATCTGGTTGGCGTTGTTCGCATGGCCGGTCGAGATCAAAAAGGCGTGAACGTTCACACCATCCTGAATAAAGCCAAAACCTCTCACGATCTCCCCAAATTCCTGTGTGAATTCGTTTAAACGACAAACCACGAGCGCAAAAAATGCTAGGGTGGAAAAACTGAAACCGCTGGCCTGGCGAAGGCGCAAGGTGCTCATGAGCTCGTCATAATGTCGCTCAAGTCGAGACTCATCAGGCCCGAGTCTGTTCCCCAAGACATTCAAGATCTTCCGCGTAAAAATTCCTCCTCTCTCGATATCTCCTATGTCATATGTCAAGGTCAAAAAACAAATGCTTTGCAGGACAGGTTCAGTCGTTCTTAATCTGGTCTCAATTGGCCGCGCACCACTTTAAGAAGTGTCAAGAATCAAGAGTCCTGGCACAGAGCGTCCGGGATGACAGGCAAAAAGCATCCACGCTTGCGCCTCGCTGTTCGGCAGAAGACGTCGACGACTGGACAGGCGAAAGTCCTCCTGACTGTGGCTATACCTCAAGCACCAAATGAATCGCTCAAGAGGGCCGGGAATCTCCATGCAACCATTCAGCATCACGTGAATACGCGCTTCCCCGCATCCAACAACGTCACTCAGCCTCCTCACGAGGCTGAAGATGGACACTCCATCACCCCACCTGCCAGCATCTACTGGCAGAAACTGGGGACAGCCAAACACCATTCGGGAATGGCACGATATATACAGCAATATCGTTGGCCGCCAAGCTCCTCGAAGTCTCTTTTCAAGAATTTCTAGCAAAACGCTGATGTGGTCCTTCTTTAAGTCATTCCAGCCATTCAGCACCTGCAAGTCTTCAAACCACAGAAGCCAGCGCTACAACACTATGGACTACAGAGTACGCAGGCTGAACTACACAAAGAAGAAACACACGCGCCAGTCCCTGTAGCAGCTAATAACTTATAACACTAACAAATTTGGCGACCAATCAATCATTGGATCAACCACGAGGTAAAGAGAAGCATGAACCACAACGTACTGCATGCGTAAGCAACAGTTGGTACACTGAAAAGGCCAATGCGACAAAGGTATACTTACCGATTTGCGCTGCTGAGCGAAAAAACATGGCAAACGTCCTTCTCAGCCAATAACATGAGTGGTTTTGTGGCCAGTTTGGCATGAAAGGTGCGGCAATGCGGAAGGTGGCTCAGCTATGCACGTCGTGAACTTTCACCTAATATTTGTTTCTTCCACCTTGCGAATGTGGGCCTGCGGCTTTCGCAGTGAAGTTTCAAGAATGTTTCGTCGTTGCTTCCGAGCCTTGCCGCGGCGCAAACTGCGCTCACATCTGCAAAAAAAATTGTGGACGTCGCAGCTCGACATCTCGTCTTCTTTACAGGCGTTGCCAAATAGGAATCAAGTCCAACACGAACTCGGCTTGTGAGGTGTTGTTGGAAAAGTCTGCAGCGTCAAGGCAAATACTTCCATGTGCCACATTCAGGATGGGTGAGCGGTGAAGTGCAACTTGAAAGCCGGACACTTGCACTTCCTCCAAAGGCCATGGAACACTTGATTCGTACAGGTGTGCTTGCGAAGCGCTGCTCCGATTCAGTACGAATGGACCGCCAAGCTTCCTTGCGCTTGGCTTGACAGCGGGTCTCTTGAGCGTCTTTCCTCCCAAAGCGGGCAGGGTTCCACTTCTGCGCTTCGGGTCGCGGTCCTTTGAAGAGGGCGTGACCGAAGGCACATTCGCCAAGCTTGCGCTTCTGCAAGTTGGAGAGGATTCGTGGCGACTTGTATATCGAGCGATGTCGCTTGCTTGGTACTAATAAACGCCGACCAGATTCAGCGCGCGCACCTGCATCGCAAATGTCGGGGTATTCTTGGCCATCCGGGATGCGTCAAACTCAGGACTTCTGCGCATTAACACTCTCCCCAACAAAAAAGGTGGCCGTCCTGACAAAGCTGTTGGCACAATCCACCAAATCCCTCTCCATCGCAAAGAGTTTCTACTTCAGCGCGTCTCCCACTATAGTCCAAATTTTGTTGAATTGTTGAAGATACCAAGAGGCAGCGGGACGCCAGCTTGCTTTCAACCCGAATCAAGTGTCTTAGTTGGCTTGACGGTGTGGCAACCGCCTTTCTTCCTTCCTTCCTCCCTTCCTCGTTTGGCAGCTGATTATTTGCCAGAAGATCTTGGCGTCATGAAGGCGCTTGCCCAACTGACCTCCGCCGGACGGTGGACTGAGGAACGCGCCGAACGTTCCAAGCTATTCCCTTTCAAGGCGTTAGCAAAATTTTCACCGCTCCCGCCGTGAAAGCCGTCAGCTTTTCCTTTGGCTGTCTGGCTTGTCCTTTGAAGGTGCGCCGGGGCAGCAACCATCTCCTTTCAGTGGAGCTGTTGCGGCATCACAAAAGGAGACGCTGCAAGCAATAGCCTGCATCGGTCGGTCAACACTTCCACATTTACAGCTCATCAGCATCATTCTCTCCCTCGCCATCAATGCCTGGGCCAAAATCTTCACCAACCACGCCGGTCACAACACGTCTGGCGCTGCCTGCCTTCGCTCTTGCACTGTTCCTTTTCTTGTGGGCTCGATATGGATGGTGTTCTCAAAATCGCTTGACCTGTCAAGTGTCGCGAGAACGTAATCCCCATATCCGCCATATCCCATAGCTTTAGCATGGTACGTGGTGGACACGTCGATCCACACAATTATAGTAAACGCACCGGAGCATCCATTGCAGTATGCACTGACTGGTTGCCGCATAATTTTTGTAGCGATGGACTTGCTGCAGGCCTGCGTTTCATCCGCTTCACTCCACGCATCACTTTTGGACGAAATCTCACATGCGCCTTTAAAATTTTGCATGCGCCTGCCGGCGATTCTGCTATGCCCGTGCTCTCTGCTTGAGCGAAACCTTTTCCCTTTTTTTGGATGAAAATCCTCAGAAACAGGTCTTTTTTTTTGCAGCGCCACGAGAAGGTCAAAAAGACATAAGAAAGGGCACTGGCTTGAGAAACCACCAGGAGCGTCTTGCGTGGGACTTCCTCCAGAAGTGACAGGTGGCTGACAAGGATGCTGACTGGGCGAGCATCCGGCTCTTGGGGCCTTCATCCACAGTCAAACTCATTGCCACTGAGCGGATCGTCAAGAGGGCTGGGTCTTTCCCAATCACCAGCTGCTGGTTTTCAGTCACTGCATGCAAAGGTGATGCGACTGCATTCGATGTTTTCTTGCTATTCTTGTTTGGGCTTCGGCTGTCTGGATCAGCTTCGGGGCCTTTGGCAATTCTGCTTGCGGAGGGTCTTCCTTCAGCATCACCGGCCCACCTGCAGTAAAATACGCCCATGCCCCAGTCTGTGTCACACGAGTGGAGTTCTCCAACATTGCACAGCACAAGCAGCTCGCCAAGGCTATAATACTCAGCAATGCCACACTTCAAACAAAGCCATCTGGCTTCCGAAACTGTCGGCCTCGATCTTTGCCCTCCAACGATTGCCGCTCTTGCAATGCCCAATGCCAACTTGATGAAGAGTCATTGTCTAACTCAGCCAGAGAGGCCTGAGGTCCAAGCTGTGATTTGTTCCTCTGCGTGCACTAGACTCCTGTTGGCAAATGGCATTGTAATTATCATCATGTGTGGAGACAGCCACATAGGGCTCCGCTACCGACACAACGTATTGCATGCGTTGGCAACAGTGGGTAAACAACGCAAAAAGAGGCAAGTCAAATAATGCTTTGCTATTTGCGCAGCTCTGCAAACAACATGGCGGACAACCTTTTCAGTGAATGGAACGACGATTCGGAGGGTGGCCTAGCTCTGCAAGTCATGATTTTTCGCAGAACGGGTATAATCTGAGCTGCGATCATGTTCAGGCGCCTCCCAACCACCCGCTTGAAGTTTATTGGCCAGCTCTTGCAAGTTTCGATCGTACACTTCATCCAAGAACCAATAGGCCTGAAAAATCTGCAAATCAAGAAGACAATCTTGCTGTTTCGAAAGCCTCTTCAGGATATCCCTAGAGAAAATCTTGAGGCTATGACATGCTATGCTCAAACATCTGTCCGCCCTCTTTGTTTCTGCCCATCCTGGATGTTGATCGGCACAGCAATGCGCAAGCCGCTACTTCTACTCTGTTGGGAAGCAGCACGAGGATTGCGTGAACGTGGGCAGCAGCAATTCGACACCCTGACAAAGATACCTGATTTCAGCGCAAAGGAAGTTAAGAACAGCGCAGGAGACATGACTTGCAAAAGGAGGCGCAAGCCTTCCACCCTGGACCAACAACCATGAGCAAGCTGCGCTTTTTTGCGAGGAGAATTTTCTAAAGTGGCACAAATGAGTGCTTTGGAACTAAGCTGGTTGCAAAATGCCACTTGCATGGCCGCCAAGCTCCAGTACATCCACCAAAACCATAATGTGCCAGCTTGACTGGAAGTTAAGTGTTGCCAAATGTCCTGAAAGCTGAAGTAGACAACCATGTGAAGCCCAAGAATCATAAGCACTGGGGCAAAGAGCATCTTGAGGCGCCAACGGCACCTGCCAGAAAAATACTCCATCCCGCTAATGTTCAAGTAGAACGAAGTTTGCAGTGCAGCAGCAAGCAGGACTAGAGCGATGCACCCGCCCAGTGCCGTGCCAAAGCCCTGGTTGCAACTCTGCGTTGCAACTCTGCTCTGAGACGCAAAGCACCTCTGGTCGATCCTCCACGCAGCAGGGCTTTCCCTTGAGAAACGGAACCTCGTTGTGGGCCGGTCGCTCATACGTACGCTGACATCACGAACCACCCATCTCTGCAGCTTAGGCTCCACTAGCCATGGCGTGGGGCTGTCCCAGCAAGTGCTGCCCTGCTCTCTGCAACAATTGGCCCCAACCTAACTCATGACAAGAGCTGGCAGTTGGAAATAAACACATCAACACGGTCGTTTGATCAAAATAAACCTCTCATCCCTTCCATGGCGCCCTTTTGCAAAAACTCTCCTTCACCTCACCTGTCCTGTGTTGGTAAGAGCGTCACCTCTTTATGATATGCCGCACAGCAAGGCTGGCTCTCGAGCGTAATTCCGCAGACCTCCTCAGCATTTCTCAGAATCGCACCCGCAAGGGCAGAGCACTGGAATTGCCCAGGTTCGTTTTCACTCTACAATCGATGTCTCACTTGGAGATTTTGGGTCCCAGTGTTTCAGACCAGGTCCCAAATTGACAACCCTGCAGAATCTGGCAAGACACTTACGTCACCTCACACGGTCGAATTTCTTCCCTCCAAAGAGAATCAATAAAGAGGGTAATGCTTGACCGTCCCACACTGGCCCGCGAAATGGACTTCCTAATTGGACCGCGACAGTCAGGTCAACTCTTGCAATGAACTGCCAGAAGGCCCGCACCTCGGGGTTGCAACAAATGGGTGGCCCACCGTAGCAGGCGCGGGCAGTGAAAGGCCTCGATGCGAAATACACAGACAGGGGTCTGAGCGGTTCAACTCCATGTGTCAGGCTGAATGGATTTGCTCAAGATCGTTCAAAAACTCAAGGGCCATCCTTGGGTGGCTTGTGGTGGAGTGTTTGAGGCCCCCTTCTAGTTGAAGATTGGTTTTGTGGAGAGTCAAGACGGTCAGTTTGAAAGAACACCTGTTTCTATGAACGAGATAACCATCCTACAACACCGGGCTACCCACACACGAAGGAGCAACCATGCCTCTCACAGCACTTGATTTGACAGAATGGCGCCAATTGCTGCCCAGGCGGTTTCACGGACTTTGCAAAGCACGACCAATGCTGTTGCTCGACCATGAGAACAGGAGTTGTTGTCATATTGCAGCAGCATGCGGCATAAATCTCCCCTGTGGTGGCACTGTCTTTCATGAAGCATCTAGTTCCCTTTGGACAATTTCCCCAAGGTGGTCCGAAGCACTGTGCCGCAGACGTCACCGAAGGGGCTCCATCGCAGTCAAAGTCCACTTCCTGACAGCCGACACCGAGCAAAACCATAACATTGCAACATGTTGAGCTTGGAGGTGTGCAAACCCCCAAATAGCAAAACTCCTTGAATCGACCGCCAAGGGTCACCGTAATTGGTGCTGGTAAACACAAGCTGAGACATATTGTCAGGCACCAGTTGAAGGTCGTGGTAATCAAGGCTTCTGCCAAGGCCCATGGCAAAAACCGTAGCAAGAAGCAACAACATTCCACATGCACGTCACGGGCCGCATACATGAACCAGCGCAACTACCCCGACCACACCGACCGGATCTCCAAAGCCAAACTGCTGCATCGGTACAGGTGTACTGGCGAACCATCGTCACATGGAGCAATTCAAGCCTTTTGCGCACTTAGTTCATGGGAGAATCTGCTGACACGTACTCACACGGCAACACCGCATACAGGCTGAAAGCTATTCTTCAACCTGCAAAACATGAAGGAAATCGACAAGAACACAGAACAACGAACAATCCAACGACTCTCTCTCTCTCTTGGTTGAGCTTCGGGTCAGGCTTCACAAAACTGGATGCTGGGCACCAAAGACCTCTGAAAATATCCACCCAATCCATAGGTTTGATGAGATGGGCTAGATGCACAGGACGACAGGATGGCTGTGGCATGGCCGGTTAGGGTCGGTTTGGTTAGTTGCTCAAAGCGAAACGACGACTTTGGGTATGTACCTCTCTGAATAGCATCTCTGTAGGGCTGAAGCAAAATCGGACAAAATGGAATCTTTATGGAGTTCGAGTTCCCAGAGCAGGTTCAATGAGGTGCCTTGTGTTTCTTCAAAAAAGAACAAGAATCCGCATGGTACAGCAGCGGCATTGTAGAAAGGTTGTCCCAGGATCAGCTGCAATTGTCCAAGCAAGTTGGAGGTTAGTTGATCTCGAGATAAACCCAAGAGAAGGCTACAGATTGTAGAGGTACCGGTCTTCGGATTTTTTTGGGGTTTGCCATGAACTAACGTGTGGAGCCAAAGATGTAGCACACTGTCACGGAGACTAGCGTGTTGGAACGCACAAACGCCACAAAATTGAAATGAATCGTCAATAGCCTGTAACAGTGCTTTGTCAGTTGTCCCAAGGGGACATGTCCGGATCAAAAAACAGTCTCAAATGGTTTTGTTTACGAAGCAGGAAAAACATTGGTGAATCGCCATCTCCGTATGTTCACGGGTGCGGCTGGTGTTCAGCGAATTTGGATGAACATTGCTGAATTAATTGAATGTGGATTGATTTGTGTTTTGTTCGAGCCAATTTGAGCCTTGGCTTGCTTGAGGGAAGGTCAAGTAAACTACTGTAATCGTTGCTGAATGAGTTGGAAAAGATCCGTCGCAACAGTTCGTCAGAAGTGCACAAGGACGCCAGACACATCACATTGAGAATAATCTGTGGTGCAAACCCCCAAAGAAACAAACAAGATGGAACCCAAGAACGCGAATGCAAACACGTACTCGAAAAAAACACCCAACCAATTTTTGACACTCTTCTAGGAAACATCACTCTTGTGGGACACTCCTGTAGGACGCGTTCTTTTCAGAAGCCTTTGTGGGAGACTCTTGTTTGTCACTCTTGTGGGACACTCTTGTATGACACTCACTCTTGCGAGACTCTCTGTTGGGCACTCTTGTAGGACACTCTTGTGGGGCACTCTTGTAGGACACTCTTGTGGGACACTCTCGTAGAACACTCTTGTAGTAGGACACTCTTGTTGGACATTCTTTTGAAACACTCTTGTGGGACACCCTTGTAGGACACTCGTGTGGGACACTCTTGTACGACTTGTATGTCACTTTTGTGTAGAACACTCTTGTGGGACATCCTTGCACTCTTGCGGGACACTTTTGTGGGACACTTTTGTGGGGCACTCTTGTAGGACACTCTTGCACGACATTGCTTTGAGACACTCTTGTGGGAGACTCTTGTGGGACACTCTTGTAGGACAGTCTTGTGGGACACTCTTGTTTGCCACTCTTGTGGGACACTCTCGAAGGACACCCTGGTCGGACACTGTTGTACTTCAAGTCTGCAAGAAGCGCTTCGTATGAGACTTCCTCCAAGAGTCACACGTCAAGTCTCCAAAACGGGTGTTTCGCGCGAGACTTGTTCCAAACCTCATTCGTCAAGTCTCCGAAACAAACGTTTCACATGAGACCGAGACTTCCTCAAAAACTCACAGGTGAAGTCTGCAAAACAAGCGTTTTGTACGAAACTTCCTCCAAAAGTCACGCGTCAAGCCTGCAAAACAAGCGCTTCGTACGAGACTTCCTCCAAAAGTCACGCGTCAAGTCTCCAAAAGGAGCGTTTCGTACGAGACTTCCTCCAAAAGTCAC
>CAXAMN010025806.1:1754239-1798928 GCA_963970005.1 Durusdinium trenchii | reverse complement strand
TATTCTCTACCCTGCTGCAACTTATCCCAAATTGGGTCCTCTAGGTAGGTTTGCGTGGTGGTGTGTAAGAAGTCAATGACGCACCCAAAAACTTGGAGGTCAGTGACCGAGGCCAGATAATCCATAACCTGGTCTTCTAAATCTGTAAATCGGTCGAACTTGGCGACACTGAGAGAAACCTTGAAGGTTACCCCCGAAAGCGAAGTCAGCAACAGGGGGCATTCCATGACTGGCTCCTTTTCGATGGGAGTGCTATTCATGGATGAACTGTCAAGCTCTTTTTGCGGCAGGCTATTTGATATCATTGTGCGAGCCACTGGTGTCCAGTCTGCACATGGGCTGTTCCTACGGCCGGGGCTGTTTCCTTAAGACAGATGCTAAGGCACCTACCTTGAGCCTCTCATGGCCTGGCATAATGCTTAGGGTACACATGGTTTAGCTTCTAGTCAGAGCGGTTGGCATGGCAATATTCATGGCAGTGCAGCTCCGTAAAGTCTACCATGGACTGACATGATATTGGCAATATTCGTGGCTGAGTTCCTCGTCAAAGGCATCAGAATCTGGTCCTTCCGCGGGGAGCAGTTCCAGCCAATGAGGTTTTTCAAATTTGTCGCACATAAAAAAGGCATTGTGCTCTGCCTGCACCCACTGTTCAACGTCTCCCCAATCTGGAAGGGTAAACCGTTGCAGCTGCTCGCAC
The DNA here is from genome assembly GCA_963970005.1 of Durusdinium trenchii. Classification (NCBI taxonomy): domain Eukaryota; class Dinophyceae; order Suessiales; family Symbiodiniaceae; genus Durusdinium; species Durusdinium trenchii. The sequence goes on along the minus strand of CAXAMN010025806.1, from coordinate 1,798,228 downwards.
CCGCAGAAGGCACGGTTGCCTATGTCACTGAGTTCTGTCGGGATGACAACTTCCTGCAGCGCAACACAATTAAGGAAGGCTTCTTTTCCGATCTGTATGAGGCGAGGTGGAAGCCATATGCACTGCAACGCTACACAGTGGGCAAAGGTGGAAGAGAGCAGGGCTGTGATCTCTGTGCTCATGAGGTTGACTTCCACTAGACTTTTGCAATTTTCACAGGCCCTCGGCCCGATGTTGTGAAAGTCATGCGGCAAGCACAGCTGCTCAATGCCTGCTCCACAGAATGCGCCTTCAGGCAGTGCTCGTGGTTTATTCGTACGATCCGTGTTAAAGGTGACAGTTGCAAGCGTGAGGCAACACTCAAAAGCATATCTGCCAAGCTGTGCGCCTGGTGCCAGGACGCTGCTGTCCTCTGTTTCGCACTTGACCCCAACGCTGCCTAGGGAACAGCACTCAGCAAACACCCTTTGTCCATAGTGGACACACCCTGGTGCAGCGACCTGACGCAGCACATAGCACCCCATGAAAGTCCCTTCCGCCAGACTGACGACCGAAGTTGGAAGCTTGACAATTAATTGCTGGCAACTCTGCCAGGCCGCAATTCCTATATGTTGGATGCCAGTTGCCACTTCTACGTGTCGGATTGATGGTGCCGCGTAGAAAGCTCTGTCTGCAATTTCCCCCCTCGGGTTGGCCGGGACACGAACAGCTTTGGGGTAGCTCTCCTTGCCGTCATCCTGGAACTGCCAGATGGAATGCCCATCTACCATGCAGGGACGAACAACAATTTGGAGCTGCGGTCGGTGCAAGAGCTCAGTGCGGAATGCCTCTGGCAGGGGTCGCTGCGTTTGGAGGTTGAGCAACTCTAATTCACAGCCAAAGACATCTAGCTCAGACACTGTAGAGGATGTCATCTTCAAGCTCTGCTATATCCTCATAGTGGGTGAGGTTTGCTTGCATCGTATATTCCGTGCCAGCTACGGTAACCAACTCAAGGTTAACCTCAAAGCGATCTTGGGGGGGCGGCATTGCTATGTAGGTGCTTGGTTTGCTTGAGCCAAACAACTGTGGTACAGGAGGTGTGTCCTTTGTAATGCCATAGTGGCAACTACGCCCCAACAGAGAAGGTGACTAAGGTCACCCATCTCATGGCGGAGGTTGCGCGACACGGAGGCTGTTGTTGTTTGGGGGGACTCCTGATGAGGACTACACTACTGCCACCACCCGTAGGACCACCCTGAGGGCGAAGGTGGGGGGGAGGCTTGCTGTGCCAGGAAGACCCTGCTGCAGTTGTGGAACTTCCTGCTTCAGTGCGGCGGGCTTTGTTACTTGGATCGGCGGTTTCCTGACTGTAGCCCATGTGATCCCTAAGTGCCTGCTTATGGCTCGCGAGTTGGAGCCTGAACGTGGGGTTCCCAGTGAGCCATCCGCAGAGCTGATCCCATTTGTCTTCGGAGTAGTGGATCGTGCCATATTGGTTGTATGGACGATCTGCCATCTTCGGAGTGAGAGGATATCCTTTGCAGTAGTACACACTGAGGACAGGACTAGGGACCTTAGTCAAGCTGAAACGGGTAGATATCAGATTCCACCCTATGCGGGACATGGCAATTCTGAGCCCGGAGGTCAACCATTGTGCTACCACTGCGCTTTCTGCGCCGTTGTTCCCTTGCTCGAAATTGCCTAGCGCCGTTGCTAGTCTAGTGTAGCCTATGCCAAAACTTCCATACCCCTTGGCAAAGGCATAGCTGGGTTCAGCATTCATGGCCTCGTCTTCTGTGGCTTCGTCTGCTTCGTCTGCCTGCGTTTCTGCCATTCCCACCGGCACTGGGAGAGCAAGTCGTGGCGACCGTTCTGCTGACCCGGTGTCGTCTGAGGCAGAGTCTTCTTCTGCTGGCTGATCAGCTGTGGGATTTCTGGCTGTTGCCAGATCTCTCCACACGGGGACTTCAATGCGCATTCGCAGTTGCAACAGGGAGGGGAAAGCGAAGGCTTGTCCCAAAGACGGGTCAAGGGCTCCACTAGAGTGCGCTCTTTCGGCCCAGGAAGTCTTCGGCATGCGGGGGTATCGATCATAAACACTGTCTTTGGTGTGCACTCCCACTACGATCAATGGGTTGTCTTCAGCCCCCTCTTCTTTTGGCCGATATCCAGCGCCCCCCTTCACCTCGGCTGGCTTGAAGCCCTGTTGCTCCATGGCTGTGACCAGGTCAGGCAGGATCTGGACTGGTAGATAAACAAACAGGTCATTGGTAGGTAGCGTTTGTTCTCCATACTCCATCCCCCTGACGAAGGACATGATGACAGTGCGCATGAAGGTGAGGGCATCTACATCTTTTTCTTTTGTGGTCTGCGATTTTCCTTCCCTAGCTTGGGCTGCTCCTGTACCCTGATCTCTGTGTTGATTGTCAAAGGAACAGCACCTCGCAATGAAAGCTAGGAGGCCATATTGCCAGAAACGAGGGTTTTCATAGAGAGCAAGCTGCTTCTGTGGAATGAAAGGGCATGCTGGATGCCCATTTCTTGCGAAAGCAAAGAGATTAGACAGAGGGGCAGCGAAGGCTTCACTGATGAGGAGAAGATCGCCGATGTAGGCCTGGTTGATCTCATCTGGAATGTCTATAAACGAGGAGCCATGGAGAGCTTGCTCAGTCACTCTCCTCCAGAGGAACGTGCGGACAAGGCGATTGATTTGCTTGCTGGAGACAGCAAGCCTCGCCATCGGCCATTCTCTAGGCAGGTCACTGTAGATCTGTATGGAGGGGAGCGGCGCCTTTTGCCCGTGAGCTTCTCTGGTGGCTCCCGCTGCCTTTTGATAGTCGTACAAAATCTGCATGGCTCTCTGTTCGGATTCCAGCTGGAGATCAGTGGCGGCTGTGCCTCCGCGCTCTGCTTGCTCTTGATCACTGACAATATCAATTTCTGTCATGGCTTCTGGGCGCTCTTGCGCTGAGCCAGGGCAGTCAGGTGGCGTCTCTGGGTTTCTGCGCGCTGGGGTCTCCTGCCTTGGAGCGCTTCGACTGGCTAGATCATTTAGCGTGGCCGGCGGTTGCGCATGTTCTGGAACGCTGTCGAGCGGTTGCCTGGATGTTGAGGCAGGTGATTTGCGTGACTTTTTTGGTTGTGCTCTCCCAGTATGAGCCTTAGGCCCTGGTCTTCGCTTGATTGGGGACTCAGAGAAGTGCGACCCGGGGCTATCACTGGGATGGTTCACGTTCTGTGGGGGTATCACACTCCTTGCATCATCGCCTGCCGCCCGCCTGTCCTCTTGCTCGGGACGTGCAACAGGAGAAACAGGACGATTGCTAAGGCAATCACCCGCTTCTGTGGAAGAGCTGCTGGCACTATCAGTATCTTCCATGTGGGCATCATCGTCCTCTGGTTGCTCTGTGCTCGGGATAGTGGGCGACTCAGATGGGGAGCTGTGGACCAGGACGACGTCTTGTGTGGCTTCCTCAGCCATTGCATCATCTGTCTCTGCAGGAGAGGATGGCATCTGTCCTTCTTGAGCTTCATGTTCCTCATTGTCTGGGTCACGATCAGAGACAGAAAGGACATCAGGCGGCAGACTTTGCTGAGGCCAGTAGCAGCCATGCACTAAAAGGCCTGGTCGCGATGGCAGGATAAGATCAGAGCCTATGGCGCCTAACCTTACCGTGATGGTGTTCTACGAGACAGACCGGCAGGGGGCCACACCACATAGGGTGAGGCAGGAGCGCCTGTTGGAAAAAGGTCGTGGCCTGCGCAACTTGTGTGACTGTAAGGTCCAGGGAGCCTACGATGTTGGGCTCTTTGTTACTGTCATAGGTATGTATCGTCTGGACACCATGCAGAAGGGCTGCTAGGACTTGCAGGGCCCCAGGCATCCCTTGCATATTTAATGGACATGCCAGGATGGTAAGGTCGGTGGCCCGGCTGTATGCTACATTCGCTCGAGTGAAGCACTCCTGGTCATAGTCCAGGTTGCGTCCTTCGCCACTGAGAAAGGTTGAATCCCCATGAATGACGATGCAATGCTTGGCCGTGGCTCCTGCTACCTTGACTGCTGTCTCTGCATTCGCCTTCTTACCGGCAATGTAGAAATAATTGCGTAGATTCGTGGCCCCTTCTCGTGTGGTTGTGAGGGCCAAGATGTCATCAGCTTCAGAGCCTGCTCTGGTAAGTTGGTCTTCAATATGCTGATACACCTGAACTGTGGGGTCATTTTTGGGATTTTGTTTTGCTTGCACATTGGGCGACGCATGGCACCAGTGGATGAATCGTAAGCCTGAGGCAATCTTGTGACCCTCTCGAATGGAGGTGGTACCTATTTGCCAGGTGTCTCCCATTCGGCTGCATAACATGGGATACTGAATACCTATCAACGGCTCATACACTTCCTGGGCAACCCTTGCACTCGTTGGCAACATTAAACTCCAGCAGTGTGGGTTTGCGACTCCCGATCTTTCAGCCGCAGTTTGCGCCTGGCGGAAGTCGAGTGGGCTGTCTGGGCTGGTGGCTGCATATCCTAGACCTACCAACAGTCCTTCCGGGAGGTCCAGGTCCACTCTGGAGAGGTCTTTGTAGGTGGACTGTAGCTGACAGGCGAAGGGAGATGTGGCTTTGACCTTCTCCGGGCGAAACCAGCTGCTCCCCAGTGGCCTGTGACCCACTACTTTGGCCGTTTCTTCTAGGTCGCCAAGGCCAAAGCCTCGACTGTGCCGGAGGAGCATGTGGCAGACCCCTGGTATTTCATGCGGCATGTACCAGGTAGTGGGGGCTCGTAGCCCAAGGGGTGCTTTGAGTAGGAGTGTGCGATGAGCTTTCTGTCCATCGGCCACTCCACCTGGGCTCTGCTTGGGGTCACCCAGCAGCAGGCGAAAGAAGGGCTGCCGGGGGACTGCTGGCGCAAATGCAGATTTGAGGTCCATATCCTGCTGTGCCTCCTCACTGATAAGTAGATCTACATTTTCCATATGGGTGTTGAGCGTTGAATGAGTCTGCCCTTTCTGATCCCAGACGAGTCCAGTTGTGACGATTACTACATGGCAGCCAGGGATGTATGACGCCGCGTCGCTTGCTCTTAAGTCATAGTCAGTGCAGGCTATGTTGGTTTCTGCCTCTTCTCTGCTGACAGGCCGTACGAAGTATCTCTGGTGATCTGGTCCAAGGTCAAAGGCTGTGAGTAACTTGGTGATTGCCCGGCCTGCCGGATTCTCCTTGTGTACTACTGCGATCTTAAGGTGCGTGGTAAGAGCCAGCCAGGCGAGTAGAAAGGTCAGGGATCGGGTCTTGCCTGCACCAAAGACTCCCGCTACTGCAAGGGTAGATCTGCCAGATCTGAGGGCAAGCGCGAGGCTGGCAGCCATCGACACTATGTGCCCGTTGTCATGTCGGGCGGCAGTGCCTAGTGCCACAGCGAAGCTGGCAGCTTGGGGACAGTGTTGCATCGTGCTGCCAGAGGTCAGTAGCTGGAAGAGGGCATGCAGACTCTGCAGTAGGACTACTGTGCACTCTAACTGATACGGAATGGGTACTTGTCCGGGAATTCCCAGCACAGTGGGCTTATGCTCTGCCGCTAAGCTGGCCATTTGCAAGAGATGATCTACAGTGACGGTGTCACCTGCTTCCGCGATGGCCAGAACTCGGATCCGCGTTGCTCTAGATTCCAACACGCAGAGGCTGGGCGGGAAAGCCCATGGAGCAGAGCACGCCAGGCCAGTCTCAGCTGACGTGGGCAACGGCACAAACTCTTCTGGGAACGGCGCTAGGGCGACGTCCCAGTGCCTAGGGCTGCTCAAGCGGCGTAGCTTTTCACTGGGCGCCTCATCTCCTTTGCGTTTCCGCGAAGGAGTCGCAAAGGCTAGCAAGAGTGCTAAGACTGAATAGCACTTGCCGTGCTCCTCCAGAACTAGTCGATAAGCCTTCCCCGCCTGTGAACCCATATGAACTGTGCTTGAGGGGCTGCTAGCAAGTTGCTCATAATTACAGCTTTGGAAGTGTGCAGGGCAGAAGATGGCCGACTGTGACCACGCCGGAAAGGCTATGCGATATTCATGCATACCTTGTAACCCCGTAGCTGTCGGAGTGACATCCACAACTAAGCCAAACTTGCGGACAGTGGGACTGCTCCACAGCTCTTTCTTTGTAGCAGCCTCATCGACAAATGTGAGTTGCGGGAGGAACAGGGCTAGGATGACAAAAACCTCTCGGAATGGGATTGGTGCTAACAGGTCTCGGGCCATTTCTGTCAGCCATTGAGCACGCGCACTTTGATTACCTCTGCCAACCCGAAAGTTTTTCAGCAGTAGCGCATGTGCTTCTTCCATGGAATCAATTTGCTGCCCCGCGACACACCTCTGTAGCAGCACTAACAATTCTTGGTCAGATCGGTGGAGGTTGGACACCAACAAGCTAATGGCACCTTCCCAATCATCACTGGTCATTACTGTTTCAAAGCGAATCCAAGAGGCCAAGCGCATGGGGGGCAGCTATTCGGTCCCGGCGAGGAACCACCTCTGGGTGTGTGAGTTTCAGCGTGGTAAGACTGACCTGGCCGGCAGGGAGCTGGCACTGAAGCCAGTGCCAGTAACTATGTTTTTGCTTGCCCATCCACCTTGCAGACTCTGTTACATACGTGATGCGCAGGGATTGTTGCAACATACCAAACTCCTCCTCGGTCGGTTTCCAGTCACACAGACAATCTTCAGCAGCATGGACAAGATAGTAGTTGCGTTTGTCAGGTTCTGCAGTGGCAACCAAGGCTGCGAGTACACTCTTGGGCATTGCAATGGCACCGAGGCGCGCTGTGGTCTGACTGGCTGGCCAGAGGCAACGAATTGCTAAGGCAATCACTGCTCCAGTGTAGCTTCCTGCACTGAAACCATTCACTGTGAAGTGAATGGGGTCTTCTTGCACATCCGGTCGCAGACACCCCAGCCCTGGCAAGTAGGCAAGGAGTCGTAGTGGCTGCAGCGAGAGCAGTTTCCACCACAGGCCACTGAGGAAGGCTTGGTGCGGCAACCGTCGGTGAGCAGGGAGAAGCCTCGCTGCTTTCAGCACAAGTTGCGTGCGTTGATAAATTATGGCTGCCTTGCCATACCCAAGGTCTTCCCATTTCTGGCACGGGTTCTGTATGAGCGCAAAGAGGGTGGCAACTTCATGCACTCCGGTCGACCAGCCATAAGCAACCCCCCACTCCTGATCTTTGAGGACATCTGCCGGGGAAAGTGACGGCCCATAGACTTGACTTTCTCCCACGGGAGGGCACATGCAATGGAAGTGCGGGGGGACTTCACCTTCAAGGGCACCTCCCCCCAGCCCTCCACAGTTGATTTGGAATACTGACGGCAGTGGCGGGAAGTTGCGTCCCATCCAATATCCGTTGAGTTGGGCGATCATCCATAGGACTGTGACCCAGACGAATTCATCCTGCTGGTGGTGAGAGATGGCTTCGAAAACTTGCGGTGCGATACCTTCCAAGGGCATGAATGAGCCTCGAAGGTGACACAACAAATCGTGATTGGCTTGAAGAAATCGCTCTTTTTCTCCAGGGACAAGGCACTTGGGCTGTGCCAGCGCAGCTCGCAATTGCTCATACGGACTTGCTTCTATGTCCTTGTGGACTGCAACTACCCCTCTTAGCTTAGCGACTTGACTCCAAGGAACAAAGAGGGAAGGAGATAGCTGTTGCGGACAGGGAGTGCATGATCTAGAGTCAGGTGCCTGACTGCCCTGCTTCGAGTCACCTTCAATTGCTTTAGTGAGTCGGTCTGCTCTTTTGGCAGAGTTGTCGGACGAGGGTGTGGAGACTGACTCCACCTCTGCATCTCCGTCCTCTGCAGGAAGACAGCTAAGGCTGTCCACCTGCCTTTGTTCCGGAAAAAGCTCTGTCGCTTGTTTACGAATTGCTCGCCGCTTTACCAGCAGGCAGAAGCGCAATGCACTGTTTCCAGTTACCCCAGAGGAGTAGCCTGTAAACTTGCAACCACCGACAGGTTTCCAAGTCTCAACGGTCCACGCAGGGGGTAGGTTGGGCATACCGAGTATAGCCATCGGCAGCGTTTCCCAACCCTGCTGTTCCAGTTCGCGTAGAGCTGTCTGTGCTCCAATTTTGGCCTTGCCAAAGGCATGAAATATGGCAGGTCGCATTCGGTTGCGCGGCAATGCACTGGCCTGGAAAAGGTGTTCTCCTGGCAGCGACGTAACTGTGCATGGCCCTGTTAACATCGGGAGCACTGATAGCATGCCCTGTTCGAAAGTGGCTCGTGCCCAGCTGGTAACCCAGGGGGTTCGCTCTCTTCCTTCTGGGGTGAGCGCCCTGGGATGGGATTGCCGTGGCCACTTGATTGGACTTCCTGGACTAGACTCCTCCGGGCTAGGGATAGGCATGGGCCAAAAGTGCTTACACATGTAAAGGCCGTATAAGGACCAAACCATGCAGAGGTCAAGGGCGGACTGCATCGCTATCCCAACAAAGGGGGTAAACAAGGTGCCGCTCATGACAGTGTCGCTCGGATTGACAGGTGATCTGGCTCTTGAAACGAGAGCAAGTCGACCCGCCTGAAGGCTCTTTGCCAGGGTCTGGGCAGACGTGTCATGTTCCAGCGGACTGTGCTTGTTGCGATTGCCGATCGATACGACCAAACCTGCATTATACTCTAAGTGCGCTTCTGTAAAAAGCAGCATGCCTATCCCAGCACTAGGGCTAGATTCGGAGCGTGCGTGCCCTACGAGATCAGCCCATCGGTGCTGCTGATGTGCCAGCTGCAGTAGGTCTTGCACCTCGAAGAGCGTAACTGGCACACAGTCATTATCAATGAGTGCAAAGTGCTGTGCAGGGTACAGGAAACGCGCTGCCTCTAGGACAAAGACCCCTGCCCAATAGTATGGAACTTTATGAAGGCCAGTAGTAGCATCAGCACAGATCCACAGTATGTCAGTCCTCTCGTCTTGGGGACCCACCAGACATCTGCGTGAGGCCCACCAGGCAGCGAAAGCCGGCCAATATGGGACAGCAGCAGGTGTTCGATTGTCCACAATTAGGTAAATCATGTGATTGTTCATGATCAGGTCTCGGTGTGAGATGAGTGTCTGAATAATGGCAGTAGTATCGGGCAGCTCTCCCTCTGTTTCGAGAGCAGCATACCCCTCGTCCTTTTTGGATGGCTGCGCACGAACGTCAGTCAGACCAAGTGTAGGCCGAGCAGAGTCAAGACCGAAAGGACTGCTAAGAGTGTCTTTCATAGTCAGTGCTGCATAAGCTTCATTCTGGGACTGCGCCACACTATCTCCCGTGCCCCTGGCAAAGCAGGCTTGGCCATCCATGGTCAACCAGTCTGCATGGTCACGTGTGAAGACAAAGGGAGCCTGGACTCCATTCTCTGTGGTGTCCGTTAGGTCCAGTGAATTGCTGTCTTCCATCCACGGGTCATGTGACATTCTAGTTTCTCTGTATGACAATGCAGGTATAGCCCCCGCCAACTAAGGTTGGCAGGTGCCCTGGCGGCGAAAGCGCACGAAAAGGCAACACGAATGAAGTCAGCTAAGGCTGACCTCACTCCTGCATGCAGGGCACTACGACCCGCTGTGAGCCAAACGTTGCAGCAAAGTGCTTTCATGAAAGATCAACTGTATTAAGCATAGTGCCAGGGACACCTGTTCAACCTATACTGCCATGGAGGGAGACTCACGATTGTGTCAGGGGCATATCAGGGGCCCTGCCACTACTGATCGTGGTCATCCGCATGTGGGTGTAATAGAGAAAATAACCATGCTACGTAAACCAGGCCACACAGCTGGGTATGTAGGTCAGTCAGGGGGGTGAGTAGCGCACCCTGCACATCATGAGGCAAAGAGTCCACTGTTTGTTCAATTTCCTGTACCAATGCATGCAGACTTTGCACTCTTGCATGCAGGGCTGATTCGATCTGGTGATGCGTACGGTCTGTGTGACGCTGTGGGGGCGGTTGCGCAGTTGGTTGCGTGTCTACTCGAAGGACATGCTGTTGTTGTCTGTCGGTAGTGGACCAAAAGCCTACTCGCCGAGGAAGGGAGGCTGAAAAGGGGCGTGTCTGCAGAAAGATGTCAAAGGGGTCTGCGTTCTCAGAAATGGGCCTAGCGCTCACTGCTTCAGCCAGCACATTGAGGAGGTGGCTTTCGTGGTGCTGTATGTGCAAAATCATCCTGCGGAGTCGAGTTCGCTTTGTGCCATACATTGTGGCTCCCCTGGTGTTGATTGCAATACAGCCCTGATGATAAAGCGGGATGATGGCCCCTTCAACAGTTGCCCGGAGCTTTAGCAGAGCTGGCGGAAATTCAAACCCTTCTGTCCATTCTGGGAAGGGGGTATGTACGTTTTCTTTGACTGCATCAACCGGGAAGAAATGAAGTAAGTAGCACCGCTCTCTCCTCCCCCGAGACGAAGGTTACAATGAGGTCTAAGACCCCATATCGAAGAATGCACGGTTGCCTGTGTCACTGAGCATCTTCGGGATGACAACTTCTTGCAGTACCATACAATTAAGGAAAACTTCTTTGCCAATTTGTGTGAGTCGTAGCGGGAGCCACATACAGTTTAAGGCTACACAGTGGGCAAATGTGGAAGAGAGTGGGGCTGTAATCTCTGTGCCCATGAGGTTGACCTCCACAAGGCTTTTGCAATTCTCACAGGCCCGCGGCCCGATGTTGTGGAGTCACTCGGTGAGCAGAGCTGTTCAATGCCTGCGCCGCAGAATGTCCCTTCAGGCAGCGCTCGAGGTTTGTTAGTATGGTCCATGTCAAAGGTGATGGTTGTAAGCGTGAGGCAACTCTCGAAAGCATATTTGCCTAGCTGTGCCCCTGGTGCCAGGACGTTGCTGTCCTCTGTTTCATGACTGGCTCCAACTCGACCTAGTGAGCAGCACTCCGCAAACACCCTTGGACCGCATTGGACACACCCCGGAGCGGCCACCTCTCGCAGCACATAGCACCCTTGGAAAGTCCCTTCCGCCAGACTTATGACCGAGGGTGGAAGCTTGACAATTTGTGGTTGCTGACACGTCTGCCAGGCGGCAATTCCTGCATGTTGAATGCCAGTTGCCACTTCTACGTGCCGGAGCGAGGGTGCAGCATAAAATGCTCTGTCGGCAATTTCCTCTCGCGGTTGGCCGGGATATGAACAGCTTTGGGATAGCTTTCCTTGCCGTCGTCCTGGAACTGCCAGATGGAATGCCCATCTACCATGCAGGGGCGAACTGCAATTTGGAGCTGCGGTCGTTGCAGGAGCACAGTGCGAAATGCCTCTGGCAGGGGTTGCTGCGTGTGAAGGCTGAGCAACTCCAGTTCACAGCCGAAGACATCTAAGTTAGAGACTGTCGGCAGAAAGCAAAGAATGTCGTCTTCAAGCTCTGCCACATCCTCATAATGGGAGAGGTCTGCTTGCATTGCATACACCGTACCTGCTATGGTAACCAACTCGAGGCTGATCTCATAACGATCTTGGTGAGCCGGCATTGTCGCGTAGGCGGTAGTTCGAGCGTGTTTGCTCAGCTTGCTTGAGCCAAACTACTGCGACACCGAAAATATAGCCATTGCGAACACTATGATGACAATTAGGCCACAAGAAGGAGGGTGGCTAAGGCCACCCACCTCTTGGAGAGGATCGTGCGACGCGGAGACGGTCGCTGTGTGGGAGGACCCCTACTGTCGACTATCTTACTGCCACCGCCCATAGGACCACCCATAGGGCGAGGGCGATGGGGGGGGGCCTACTGTGCCAGGAAGACCCTGCTGCCGACGAGGAGCTTCCCGCTCCTGGCGGGGGGACAGTCCGGCGAGCTTTATTACTTGGGTCGGAGGCTTCTTGACTGTAGCCCATGTGGTCCCGAAGCGCCTGCTTGTGGTCCGCGAGTTGAAGTCTAAAGTTGGGGTTCCCAGTGAGCCATGCACAGAGCTGATCCCATCGTTCTTCGGTATAGAGATATGAGCCATATTGGTTGTATGGGCGATCTGCCATCCTCGGAGTGAAGGGATATCCATGGCTGTAGTAGTCACTGAGGACACCACCAGGGACTTTGGTCAGCATAAAGCGGGGAGACAGCAGATGCCACCCTGCGCGGGACATGGCAACCCGTAGCCCGGAGGTCAGCCACTGAGCTACTACAGCACTTTCTGCTTCGATGTTCCCTTGCTCGAAATTGCCGAGCGCCGTTGCTAATCGAGTATAACCTATGCCGAACCGTCCATATCCCTTGGCAAAGGCATAGTTGGGTTCAGCCGCCGTGTCCTCGTCCTCCGTGGCCTCTTCAGTGCCAATTTCTGGTGGTTCAGCAAGCCCCACTGGCACAGGGAGAGCAAGCCTAGGCGACCGTTCAGCTGACCCGGTAGCATCAGAGGCAGAGTCTTCTTCTGCAAGCAAGTCAGCAGTGGGGTGTTTGGCGGTTGTCAGGTCTCTCCACAAGGGGACTTCGATGCGCAGCCTCAGCTGCAGAAGGGAAGGAAACGAGAAAGCTTGTCCCAAAGACGGGTCAAGGGCACCACTAGAGTAGGCTCTTTCTGCCCAGGAAGTATCCGGCATTCGGGGGTACCGGTCGTAAACAATGTCCATAGTGTGCACTCCCACCACGAGCAAGGGGTTATCTTCAGCATCCTCTTCTTTTGGCCGGTAACCATAGCCCCCCTTCACTTCCGCGGGCGTAAAGCCCTGCCGCTCCATGGCTACGACCAGGTCAGGCAGGATTTGTACCGGCAGGTAGACAAAGAGGTCATTGGTGGGTAGCGTCTGTTCCCCATGCTCCATTCCCCTAACAAAGGACATGATGACAGTGCGCATAAAGGTGAGGGCATCGACATCTTTTTCCTTTGTTGTCTGTGATTTTCCTTCCTCTGTTTGTGCTGTTCCTGGACCCTGGTGTCTGTGTTGATTATCAAAGGAACAGCACCTTGCGATGAAAGCGAGGAGACCATACTACCAGAATCGGGGGTTTGCATAGAGGGCGAGCTGTTTGTGAGTGATGAAGGGGCATGCTGGATGCCCATTCTTCACAAAAGCGAAAAGGTTGGACAGGGGAGCAGCAAAGGCTTCACTTATACGGAGAAGGTCTCCTATATAGGCCTGGTTGATTTCATCTGGAATGCTAACAAAGGAGGAGCCTCGGAGTGCTTGCTCTGTAACCCTCCTCCAGGGACTCCAGAGGAATGTACGGACGAGGCGATTAATTTGCTTGCTGGAGATAGCAAGCCTCGCCATCGGCCATTCTCTAGGCAGGTCACTATAGATCTGTAATGCGGGGAGCTGCACCCCTTTGCCTGCAGTTTCTCTGGCCGTTCGAGCCGCATTTTGATAGTCGTATAGGGCCTGCATGGCTCTCTGCTCGGATTCCAATTCGAGATCAGTGTCGGCCGTGCCTCCACGCTCTGCATTCTCTTGATCACTGGCAATGTCTATTTCAGTCATCGCATGTGGGCGCTCTTGCGCCGATCCAGGGTGGTCAGGTGGTGTCTTAGGGTTCCTGCAAGCGGGAGCTACCGGATTGTGAGCATTCCGACTGGCCAGGTCTGCCAGTGTGTCCGGTGGTTGCTCATGTTCAGGAATGCTGCCGAGTGGTTGCCTGGATGTTGGAGCAAGTGATTTCCGTAACTTCTTGGACTGAGCTCGCCCGACACTAGCCTTGGACCCCGGTCTTCGTTTGATTGGGGATTCAGAGGAGTGTGATGTGGGGCTGCTACTTGGGGGGTCCACGTCCTGTGGAGGTAGCTCGCTCCCTGCATCATCTTCTGCCTCCAGCATTTCATCTTGCGCGGGACATGCCTCAGGAAGGGCCGGACGATTGCTAAGGCAATCACCCTCTTCTTCTGCAGAGGAGGTGCTAGCACTAGCATCATCTGCCATGTGCGCGTCATCATCCTCCGGTTGCTCTGTGCTCGGGATAGTGGGCGACTCGGAGGAGGAGCTGTGGATTGAGACTGCTTCATTTGCGTCTTCTTCAGCCATTGCAGCATCTGTCACAGCAAGGGAGGTCGGCGACTGTCCCTCTTGCACTTCTTGTTCCTCTTTTTCTGGGTCACGGTCAGAGATAGATAGGACCTCAGGTGTCAGATTTGGCCGAGGCCAGTAACGGCCATGCTCTAAAAGGCCTGGTTTCGGTGGCAGGACAAGGTCGGATTCAGGGGCATCTGGGACTGGCTGCACTCTCCACGCGTCGTAGAAGTACACCCGGTGCAGTGCTTCAAAAGTATAATCCTGCGCACTGCGCTGTTCACGTGTGCTTGGCGTTGGTTGATAGCGCAGGGAGCTTCCTACGCTACATCGTTGCCCTGGGCCAGAGCTATTGTGGAGAAGTCGCCAATGTCCTGGCTGTTGTCCATCTGTTATGACCAGCCACTCTGAGCATCAACTGCGTAGCCATAGACAAGGTTACGCAAGACCGTACCACCAGGCAGGTAGGGCCCTTCTAATAGGCTGGCAATTTCCGCCTTGGTCAAGTGCGTGAGCGTAGCTAAGACGAGACGTAAGCGCCTCACCTTACCGTGATGGTGTTCTGCGAGACAGACCGGTAGAGGGCCGAGCCACATTGGATGGGGCAGGAGCGCCTGTTGGAAGAATGTCGTGGCTTGCGCAACCTGAGTGGCCCTTAGGTCCAAGGAGCCTAAAATGTCAGGCTCTTTGTTGCTGTCATAGGTATATATTGTTTGGACACCGTGCAGGAGGGCTGCTAGGACTTGCAGGGCCCCAGGCATTCCTTGCATGTTCAATGGGCATGCCAGGATGGTAAGGTCAGTGGCTCGGCTGTATGCTACATTCGCTCGTGTGAAGCACTCCTGGTCATAGTCTAGGTTGCGTCCTTCGCCACTGAGAAAGGTTGACACCCCATGAATGACGATGCAATGCTTGGCCGTGGCGCCTGCAACCTTGACTGCAGTCTCTGCGTTCGCCTTCTTACCGGCAATGGAGAAATAATTGCGTAGGTTCGTGGCCCCTTCCCGGGTGGTTGTAAGGGCCAAGATGTCATCAGTGTCAGAGCCTGCTTTGGTAAGCTGGTCTTCGAGATGTTGATACACTCTTACAGTAGGGTCAGTCATTGTTTGGGTTTTGCCGTGCCTGCACATTGGGCGAGGCATGGCACCAGTGGACGAAGCGTAGGCCTGTGGCAATCCATTGATCCTCTCGAATGGAGGTGGTACCTATTTGCCAAGTATCTCCCATTCGGCTGCACAACATGGGATACTGGATTCCTATTAACGGCTCATACACTTCTTGGGCAACTCTTGCACTCGTTGGCAACATCAAACTCCAGCAGTGTGGGCTCGCAACTCCCGATCTCTCAGCCGCAGTTTGCGCCTGTCGGAAGTCAAGCGGGCTGCCTGGGCTGGTAGCTGCATATCCTAGACCCACCAGCAGTCCTTCCGGGAGATCCAGATCCACTCTGGAGAGGTCTTTGTAGGTGGACTGTAACTGGCAAGCGAACGAAGACGTGGCTTGGACCTTCTCCGGGCGAAACCAGCTACTCCCCAAGGGCCTGTGGCCCACTACTTTGGCAGTTTCTTCTAGGTCACTAAGGCCAAAGCCTCGGCCGTGCCGGAGGAGCATGTGAAAGACCCCTGGTATTTCATGTGGCATGTACCAGGTAGTGGGGGCTCGTAGCCCAATGGGAGCTTTGAGTAGGAGCGTGCGATGGGCTCTCTGTCCATCGGCTACTCCGCCAGGGCTCTGTTTGGGATCACCAAGCAGCAGTCGAAAGAAGGGTTGTCGGGGGACTGTTGGCGCAAAGGCAGATTTGAGGTCCATGTCCTGCTGCGCCTCCTCGCTAATGAGCAGGTCCACATTTTCCATATGGCTGTTGAGTGTGGAGTGAGTCTGTCCTTTTTGGTCCCAAACAAGCCCAGTAGTGACAATCACTACGTGGCAGCCAGGGATGTATGATGCCGCATCGCTTGCACGCAAGTCGTAGTCAGTGCACGCTGTGTTAGTTTCTGCCTCTTCCCTGCTAACTGGCCGAATGAAATATCTTTGGTGGTCCGGCTCTAGGTCAAAAGCTGTGAGCAACTTAGTGATTGCCCGACCCGCTGGATTCTCTTTATGCACCACTGCAATCTTAAGGTGAGTGGTGAGGGCCAGCCAGGCCAGGAGAAAGGTCAGGGATCTGGTCTTGCCCGCTCCAAAGACACCTGCTACGGCCAAGGTAGATCTGCCAGCTCGAAGGGCCAGCGCAAGACTGGCGGCCATCGAAACGATGTGCCCATTATCTTGCCGGGCGGCAGTTCCTAGGGCAACAGCAAAGCTGGCTGCTTGGGGACAGTGTTGCATTGTATTGCCGGAGGTCAGCAGCTGGAAGAGGGCATGCAAGCTCTGCAAAAGGACTACCGTGCATTCTAGTTGATACGGAATGGGCACTTGGCCAGGGATACCCAGCACTGTGGGTTTGTGTTCTGCCGCTAAGCTGGCCATTTGCAAAAGGTGATCAGCAGTGACAGTATCTCCTGCTTCCGCGATGGCCAACACTCGGAACTTAGTTGCTCTAGGTTCTAGCACGCATAGGCTAGGTGGGAAAGCCCATGGCGCTGGGCACGCTAGTCCGGTTTCGGTTGGCGTGGGCAGCGGCGCGAAATCTTCCGGGAACGGTACTAAGGCAACATCCCAGTGCCGAGGGCTGCTCAGTCGACGAAGTTTCTCACTTGGCGATTCGTCCCCTTTTCGTTTCCGAGAGGGAGAGACAAAGGCAAGCAAAAGCGCCAAGACTGAGTAGCGCGCGCCGTGCTCCTCCAGAACGATTCGATAGGCCTTCCCAGCCTGCGAGCCCATATGCACCGTACTTGAGGGGCTGCTGGCTAGTTGTTCGAAATTACAGCTCTGGAAGTGCGCTGGGCAAAAGATAGCCGTTTGCGACCTCGAGGGAAAGGCTATGCGATATTCATGCATGCCCTGCAATCCGGTAGCTGTGGGTGTGACATCCACAACTAGGCCAAACTTTCGAACAGTGGGACTACTCCACAGCTCTTGTCTTGTGGTGGCTTCCTCGACAAAGGTGAGCTGCGGGAGAAAGAGGGCTAGAATGACAAACACTTCTCGGAACGGGATCGGTGCCAAGAGGTCTCGAGCCATCTCCGTCAGCCATTGAGCACATGCACTTTGATTACCTTTGCCAACCCGGAAGTTTTTGAGCAGCAGTGCCTGTGCTTCTTCCATGGAGGCAATTTGCTGTCCGGCCACGCAGCTTTGTAGTAGCGCAAGCAATTCTTGGTCGGGACGGTGGAGGTTGGACACCAACAAGCTGATAGCTCCTTCCCAATCATCGCTTGTCATGACCGTCTCAAAGCGAATCCAGGAGGCCAGACGCATTGGGGCAGCAATTCGATCACGGCGAGGAACAACATCAGGGTGCGTGAGCTTCAGCGTGGTGAGGCTCACTTTGCCCGTAGGGAGCTGGCACTGGAGCCAGTGCCAATAACAGTGTTTGTGCTTGCCCATCCATCTTGCAGAGTCAGTTACATACGTGATGTGCAGGGATCGTTGCAACATGTCAAGCTCGTTCTCTGTCGGCTTCCAGTCACACAAGCAATCCTCAGCAGCATGGACAAGATAGTAGTTGCGCCTGTCAGGCTCTGCAGTGGCTACAAGTGCTGCTAAGACGCTCTTCGGCATCGCAATGGCGCCTAGGCGCGCTGTGATCTGACTGGCTGGCCAGAGGCAACGAATTGCTAAGGCAATCACTGCTCCAGTGTAGCTGCCTGCACTAAAACCATTTACTGTGAAATGGGGGGGATCTGTTTGCTCAGCCGGCCGAAGACACCCAAGCCCTGGCAAGCAGGCAAGAAGTCGCAGTGGCTGTAACGAAAGGAGCTTCCACCAAAGACCACTGAGAAAGGCCTGGTGCGGCAGCCGTCGATGAGCAGGGAGCAGCCTCGCTGCTTGCAGCGCATGCTGTGTACGCTGGTACAGAAGGGCTGCCTTGCCATACCCTAGGTCTTCCCATTTCTGGCACGGGTTATGTGTGAGCGCAAAGAGGGTGGCGACTTCATGCGCTCCGGTCGACCAGCCATAGGCAACACCCCATTCCTGTTCGTCAAGGACATCTGCGGGGGGAGAGTGACGGCCCATAGACTTGACTTTCTCCCACTGGCGGACACGTGCAATGGAAATGCGGGGGGACCTCCCCTTCAAGGGCTCCGCCCTCAAGGCCACCACAGTTGATTTGAAATACTGACGGCAATGGTGGGGAGTTACCGCCAAACCAGTACTCATTGAGTTGGGCAATCATCCATAGGACAGTGACCCATAGTATTTCACCCTGCTGACGTTGGTAGATAGCTTCAAACACCTGTGGTGCAATGCCTTCCAGGGGCATAACCGAGCCTTGGAGCTGACAGAGCAAGTCGCTATTGACTTGAAGGAATTGCTCTTTTTCTCCGGGGACAAGACACTGGGGGTGAGCTAATGCAACCTGCAGTTCCTCATGCGGGCATGCTTCAATGTCTTTGTGGACTGCAACTACCCCTCGTAGCTTGGCGACTTGACTCCATGGCACAAAGAGGGGAGGAGACAGCTGTTGCGGACAGGGAGTGCATGGACGAGGGTCAGGTGCCTGACTACCCTGCGTCGAGTCGCTTTCGATTGCTTTAGCGAGTCGATCCGCTCTCTTGGCAGAAGTATCAGACGAGGGCGTGGACGCTGACTCCACGTCTGCATCATCGAACTCTGCCGGAAGACAGCTAAGGCTGTCCCCCTGCAGTTGGGCTGGAAAGAGTTCTGTCGCTTGCGGACGAATCGCCCGCCACTTTAATAGCAGGCAGAAGCGCAAGGCACTGTTCCCAGCTACACCAGAGAAGTAGCCTGTAAATTTGCACCCTCCTACTGGTTTCCAAGTCTCAACGGCCCATGCTGGGGGGAGGTTGGGCATGCCGAGTATCGCAATCGGTAGCGTTTCCCACCCTTGTTGCTCCAACT
Source organism: Durusdinium trenchii (assembly GCA_963970005.1). Classification (NCBI taxonomy): domain Eukaryota; class Dinophyceae; order Suessiales; family Symbiodiniaceae; genus Durusdinium; species Durusdinium trenchii. The sequence goes on along the minus strand of CAXAMN010025806.1, from coordinate 1,779,327 downwards.
CTCGTAGTGCAGCTTGCGCTCCAACTTTGGCCTTGCCAAAGGCATGAAATATGGCAGGACGCATACGGTTGCGTGGCAGTGCACTGGCTTGGAAGAGGTGCTCACCTGGCAACGACGCGACCGTGCATGGCCCAGTAAGCATTGGAAGCACTGAACGTATTCCCTGTTCAAAGGTGGCGCGAGCCCAGCTAGTGACCCACGGAGTTCGCTCTCTTCCTGCAGGGGTGAGGGCCCTTGGATGGGATTGCCGTGGCCACTTGATTGTGCTGCCTGGACCAAGTTCATTCGGGGCGATAACAGGACTAGGCCAGAAGTGTTTACACATGTAAAGCCCGTATAAGGACCAGACCATGCATAGGTCAAGGGCGGTTTGCATTGCGATCCCAACAAAAGGGGTAAACATAGTGCCACTGATGACTGTATCGCTTGGATTGACTGGTGGTCTGGCTCTAGATACTAAGGCAAGGCGGCCTGCCTGGAGGTTCTTCGCTAGGGTCGAAGCAGTCGCATCATGTTCCAGCGGACTGTGCTTGCTGCGATTGCCGATCGAAATGACCAGTCCTGCATTGTATTCCAAGTGAGCCTCTGTGAAGAGGAGCATGCCAATTCCTGCACAGGAGCTAGACTCTGAACGCGCGCGCCCTAGGAGGTCAACCCACTGGTGCTGCTGATGCGCCAGCTGCAGTAGATCTTGCACTTCAAAAAGCGTGACTGGCACACAGTCATTGTCAATGAGTGCAACATGTTGTGCAGGATACAAGAAACGCGCTGCCTCTAACACAAAGACTCCTGCCCAGTAGTATGGAACCTTGTGAAGGCCAGTAGTAGCATCCGCACAAACCCAAAGTATGTCAGTTGCTTCTTCTTGGGGACCCACTAGGCACCTACGTGAGGCCCACCATGCTGCAAAAGCCGGCCAATGCGAGACATCTGCCGGCATGCGATTGTCCACTATTAGGTAGATCATTTGATTGTTCATGATCAAGTCACGGTGTGACATTAGTGTCCGAATGATGGCAGTAGTATCCGGCAGGTCACCCTCTGTTTCAAGAGTGGGATATACTGATTCCGGCGAGGGGTTGGGATTTACGGCTGCTATATTCAAATCATTTCCGCATGCTGCTAAAAAGCATTCTGCAGCAAAACAGTGTTTTCTTGGTGCAAATAAGACGGGAAGACCCACGAAGACACGAAGACCAGCGAGATCCACGAAGACACGAAGACCCGTGAAGACATAAGGATACGAAGACGCGAAGCTCTTCTAGGTCGTTCAGGATAGCTAGCACTAGACCTTTAAGTCACATCACACTTCCTCCCTTGCACAGTCAGAGCGCAAGCGCACAGTGACCGTGCCATTTTTTAACCTCTCTGCCAAGGTATGTATGTCGATGTCCTAAAGATACTTGTCAGAGTCTTGTTCCAAGGCACGAGGCTGCCAACAAAACAAAGCAGTGCCTCATATCATATCATAAGCCACAAACTGTTGTATAGCAGCCCATCAAGTTGCAACCATCAATAGTTAGTTTACAGTAAGTTGTTGATGCCAAAAAAACTATACAGAAAACCAAACGCCTTGTCAGAGAACTTGTCCCTGCTGTACTTGACTCTACACTGCTAAGTGACGCTTGCCTGAATTGCTCCACCAGGGATGCCCACGCCAATTCATCCACACTCTAACAAAACAAGTTGCCGACAAAGTTTCTAGTTACAGTGTTAGTATTGTCAGTGTGGTTGTTTGGAAACTTTGGAAACCTTCTGCTATTGCTCACTTTTGGTGCAAAACCACAGTAAAGAACAAAGGTGAACACAAACAATGTTGAGCAGCTGAGCAAACCTGATCATATCATGTGACTGCAGCGTCGCTCACTCACCCACAGCTATATAGTCCACAGAGACCAAATCGCAAATCAAATCATCACACACCATGTCCTCGGACGACGAATGGGGCAGTTGTAATTGTAATTGTAATTGTGAATTGTGAGAGTGACAGGCTGACTGACAGGTCTCTCTCGAGTCTCTCTCTCTCCTCTCAAGCATTCAGAAAAGTTTCCATTGATGATTCATTGATGATGCGTGATTGTGTGAGTGATCTCGAAGTCCCGCAAATTGTTCTTTCACGTTCTTGCCCTTTTCTTTGCCTTGATTCTGGATGCTTGCCGGTGCAACGACATAGTGCAAAGATTGGAAATTAGTATAGTGCGGAAATACGGAAATCAACATGTAACATATGAAAATATTTTATGATTGAGAAACACTATTTCTTTGTGCTGATATCACTGATATCCTGAGAGCCTGAGGGTGAGACTGCAGCAGTAGCCGTCCCGATGGTCGCTGGCCGGGCAAAGTACTTTTCGAGACACTTCAGTGGCGCTGCCTTAGCCTTGCTGCCCGCTTTTGCCTTTGCTGATGCCACTGCCGGATTTGTTTTGCGCTTTGGTTCGGGTTTGGCTTTGGCCTCGGCCCGTGCTGCCCGTGCTGGTGTGGCCTTTGCCTTTGCCTTTGCCTTTGGCCTTGATTTGGCCGCTGTCGCAGTGGCCTTAGCCTTAGCCTTGGCTTTCGGCTTTGCAGAGGCCACCACCCTGTCCTGTGCCTTTTCTTTTGAACTCTTGCCTTTTGGTCCTGGTTTTGGTTTGGCCTTTGGTGCCTTAGGTGCCTTTGCACTTTTCTTCGCCTCCGCATCACGCTCACTCTGTGAAGCGTCAGTGGCATCAGAATCAGAATCCTGGTCCCTATCCTCAGAGTCACTGCGATCATTGTCTGAACCTTCGCCTTCGCTAACACCGGCATTGGCGACAATAGTGCTCTTTGCCGCAGCCGGAGCCGCACCTGCCGCTGCCGACTTGAGCATTTGAAGATTTTTCACGAGTACTGACTCTGCCCCTTTCATTGCGACAGGCACTACCTGCTTTGCTGCTTCGGCCATTGCCATGATCTCCCGGGATTCTTGGTCCCGGGGGCTGGCCATGGAATCTGAGCCGCAGCCTAGGCCTATGGGTGCAAAAAATCCACTTTGTTGGCACTTGGCTTCAAGCACATCACAAGTCACTGCGACATCCGCTTTCAAAGCTGCTAGAGAAAGAAGGTCGCTTTCTTCCTCCTCGTCCTCGTCTGATGCGATAATCTCAACTGAATTTGCATCAGTGACAGCATCAAATTTGTTTGGAGGCAAAGGAGCAGGCGCATCAGCATCATCGCCATCGGTCTTCACCGGTTCTGCGGCGCTGCGGCATCCAAATGGGCAGCCAGTGCCTGATGTGGTGCTTGGGCCGGTGTTGGTGATGGCGCTGCTGGTGCTTCAATCTGGTTGGGAGTATGCTGTGGCATTTTCGCGTGGGTGACAACCGCTGCCACTGGCATAGCCATTGCCACTGCTGCTGCTGCTGCTGTTGTTGCAGGGTTCTCTGGTGTAGGTGTCGGTGTCGGTGCAGGCGTCGGCGTAGGTGGCTCCTCTTTCTTCCAAGTAGCCGTAGCAATGGTCAATGGCCTCAGCCTGGGTGCTGCAGCTGCTGCTTTCATTGCTCCATCCTGCAGTGCCTGTAGTTGCCTCTCCCTTTTTGACTGGTACAACTTGGACAGTGTGGTGTACCATGAAGCTGCTGCCTCTCAGGGTCACAGGGTCCATAGGCCATAGGTGATCACTAAGTTTAAAGAGATGTTAACCAATGTCCCAATTTCCCCAGTGCCTTCACATCTTCTTCCAATCTCTTTGTAGTCTGATGGCAGCAGCTGTTGTGCAAGAGAAAGTCAAGACCTTCTTGCACTTCATCACAGAACTCAGGGATGCAGTGATACCGTGAAAACCCTATCCATGTCAAGGATTCATTGACCTCCATATCATCGCCGTTGTACTCTGGGTTGGGAACGTTGAACTCTCCGATCAGACACAGTGGCGGAATCCACAACACATCTCCTGCCGTCATCACGCACCACCACCCACCATCTTTCAAAAACTCTTGGTAAGGCAAGTGCACTAAGCATTGGCATAGGTTTGGCATTGTTGGTGGTTTGTGAGCAGCTTTGACTTTCGCGATGACTGCTGTGATCTTGATGCCCACCACTAGCCTCACACCTTTGAGAAGCATTCTGCAGGAAGGAGCTAATGGCACCCCATGTGCAAAACCACAATATGACCATTCATCCCCAGAGTAGAGAAGCTTCATTGCACAGTGCCTTAGCTACGATAACTATTTGCTGATCCAAGCCAGCCAAGCGGAAGCGGCAAGAGTTTTGTGATGCAATGCATATTATTGCCAAGTAGCTTCATCAAACGGTCCAGGTCTGAAAACTGATTGGCGCTCTCTTGCATCAGCTCAAGACCAAAAAAGCTGAAGCCCAGGCGTACACTCTCTGATTGGTGGAAGACCTTAGGCTAAAAAGGAAACACGAAGAATCCAGAATCCTGGGTCAGGACCATCTAGACAATTCAGGTTAGCTGCGTTTTGAGATGCAAAGCTTTTGCTTCTGCGCTGAAAGCAATCCTCCGGCTGCTTAATGTCATTTGCCACCTGCAAAGGGGCAGGGAAGTGGCTGTGATAGTCATAGTCTCAGTCTCAGTTGCAAAACTTATGTGTTTTGCTTTGCGTTTGATATCAAGTCGTTATGTGAACCATGCATAAAAAGGACAAATACCAAGCCTCATCCTTCCTGAAATCAAGTTCTGGGAGACTCACCTTCTCAAGGAGGTACGCACTTGCACTCTCTCCCGGGTTGGTAGGGGGATCTATGCAGATTTTCCCACCAATAGTCTCCCGGATGTGAGACTTTCCAATCTCCATGAGCAAAGGCAAATCATACAAGTGCTCCATAAAGGTGGGAACTCCCAGCGTCTCATGAATTTGAATGCCATTCTCAGTCGCAGTCGATTGCATAGCCTCAGCTTGAGTGCTAACTTGGGTATCGCCACCATTGCCATTGCGGCCATCGGCTTTGCTGCTGCTGCTGTCTTGCTTTGAGTCTTTGTCTTTGTCATTCTCAACTGGAGCTTCAGCTGCTTCATTTGATCCATCATCCCGGCCCTCGCCGTCCTCGTCCCCAATTGCCTCTGAGTCTGGGCCTTCCGCAGCAGCAGCAGCTTCTTCATATTGTATTGCGCATTCCTCGGAATGGCACTCAACAAGTCTTGCCGTGGCGTTGGACAGCAGAGTAACGTAAGCGGCAAACTTCTTGTTGTACGCCTTGAATGCACCATCATCCAATTTTCCGGCAGTGAATGCATTCTTGCGAATCTGATCATCGGCTTCTGGAAGCTGCGTGGACAAATCTTTGTCCAGGGAGCTGCAGGCAAGTGAGCGGAGGCTTTCAAGCCTGGCTGAAACTACATGGCGGTGTTTGTCCAGAAGCGGAAATTCACCAGTGGCTGCCAATTGCTCGTCCACATAGGACTCCCATTCACTGAAGTTGTCAGCCTTGGCTGACTCAGCTGCAACCAGCAGGCACAAATGGAAATGACTATATAATACTATATACTATGATTCTGATAGTATGGCAGCACTACTACGTACACAAAATTAGTAAAACACCTTTTCGATTCCTGCCTACTCTACTATGGCACCCACCAAACAATGTACAATTACACATGTCCGCTTGCTTTCTCTACCAATCCAATCAGCCAAAGCAGATAATATGACTTCATCATTCGTCATTTCGTTACACGCTTTCATTAAGTTACTGTAAATCATCTCTGACTGTCTCTGTCTCTGATATTTAACATTTGTTGTTGTGAGTCAGAGTTTGTGTGGCATGATGCATCCTGACAAGGCAAGAAGCGGTTGATTTTGTAAGCAAGATCTGTTTGCGCCGGAGATCAATCTGAATCAATTCTTCATCCTTCTTGGGCACGGTGGTTTGGTTCTCATTTTCTGTGAGGTCATTGTTGATGTCTCCTTTGCCTTTGCCGCGGCTGCGTCCACGTCCACGGCCTTTGCCTTTGCCTTGTGCTCGACCTCTCCCGCTCCCGCCCTCAGTCTGAATGAAACAAATGACAATATATAGATAGATTGACGAATGGCAAACGAACCGCCTGAACAAGTTGACAACCAACAAGGCCAGTGGTCTGTGGTCAACCACGAATTGGGCAAGACACCCTGGGTGCAGTGATTGCGATCGGTACTTGGGCACCCGGTAATACAGGCATCCCTTGGAAATGGTTCAAGCCTGAGTTGCACCACAGTCGCAGAGTCACGCTGACGCTGGAGGCTGAAGTTCAAATCCAAACACGTGGAGTTGTTGTGTGATTCATTCACAAAAGCAAATCGCATCAAGAATCAAGGGCCCACACGTCCAAAATCAAAGAGACGGGTCTCTTGGTGCAAAGACCCAGAGAGAGCGTTGGTAAAGGCTTCAGCTGGATCAATATCTTGAACGTTTGTTTTTGATACCACTTCCTGCAGTGTGAACGCAAACCAGCGAAAGTCAGTGAGTCAGTGAGTGTTCTCGTTCTAGTTCACAAGTTTGGACTTTGTTTGCTTTTCATTCAACTCCTAAACTCAACTAGAATGAATGTATCGCGGCCTTCGTATGAGCCAAAGACCTTGAAGAGCTAGCAACACTTGTCTTGAGCAGGCTGCACACTTCTTCACCATAGTCATCCTTCGCCCATATTGCATTTGGATTGCTCCTTGCGCTCAACCACTCTTGCTCATATTCAGCATCAGTCCATGAGTATTTGGTCTTGAGCGTGTTGATGAACCTGAATCGGCTGGCAGTGGCAGTGGCACTAAACATGTTTGAAGTTGACACGGTCACAGAGTAGGCCCAGTGGAAGTCTAAAAAAAGCAACGATTGCTTTTAAGAAGCTGTTTCTTGGTCAAAAATGGTGCTTGGTTGCCTAGCTTGACACCATCCTTGCAACTTGCTTTCTCCTCAACATTGATGTCTCTCTTGCGACCTTTGCCTCTCCCTTTGTTTTTGTGCTCCTTCACCAGCTGTCGTTTGCTCTCAGGATTCATAGATTCCCATTCGTCTTGCCGTTGCATCTTGACAAACCATGATCGGAGGCTGCGTCTCGCTCCGTGGCAATCCAAGCATCGCCTTTGTTTGCATCGGTTGCCAATAGAACAGCTCCTGTCCAATGGCATCATCTCTTCACAATCAGGACACCTCAAAGCAATCTAAGAAAGCAAAAACACTTCAGAGGGTTTGGCAACCATTTGAAGCTCGACTGCTTGACTTGGCTTGAGCGTTTATACATAATAATTGGGTCAAACTAGCAACAATGATGATTCAAATACTCTTTGGAGAAGACACTCAAACTCATTGTCTGCATGCTTCTCTTCATCGCCGCTGGCAGCAATAGTCTGAGAAGGTTCACCAACTTCATCAGCGGCAGTGTCAGTGTGAGTCCCACCATTGGCACCGATAACATCGCTGGGCTCGTTTGGGCTGTCAGCACCGCCTCCGTGTCCATGAAGTGCCGGTGTCTCTGATGTCACCGGTGTCGCTGTAAGACTCGGACTAGGACGTGGACGCGGAGTGTGTGACGGAGGTCGGAGATGTGCATGATGTGCATTTGCACTTGCAGGTTGCTGAACTTGCACCCGCGCTGGCGGCACTGGCACTAATGCCACAGACTCTGAACCCAAGTTGGTTCTTGGAGTTTGTGGTCGTGGTGGCGGCCGTTGGTAGGGGACAAGCTGCAACTCTTCAATGGGAAATGATTTCAAAGATTGTCCCCCTTTGTGTGTTCCTTTCTCAACAAGGCGTGCTTGTGATTTTGCCTCGGGTGTTGCCCGGACACGGGGCGCACTTGTTGGCGGTGGCATCAAACTACCTTGCAATTGCATTGGGCTTCCCTGTGGTGCAAGCGGCGTAGTAGTGCTACGCTTGTGGAATTCAGCTGGAGCACTCTTGTTGGAAACAGCGGAGTGATCCAGTGTGCGTTTTGTGTGGCTGCTTAATGCTTGTTCTGACTGAATTTCAGATCCATGCCGCGTCCCCGAGGGGTGGTGGTGCTGCTCCTTTGTCTTCACTTGGGGTGTGCGGCACGGTGTGCGCACAAGTGCAGATTGAAGCTCTGGCGTGTCGGCAGGATCTTCCATGCTTTTAATGTGCGCCGCAACAGCGCAGTGTAGTGGGACGTCCAAGCTGCTATTGAGCTAAGAGTCAAAACGCTGCATCAACATCAAAACTCACAAAACTACCCTCACGAATTGAACGTATCACCGTAGTTGGTAGTGATGAAACATGTGAAGTCTGAAGCATGACGGATGTAGCTGATCCAGTCCAGCAATGGACAACAAGACAATGACATTGACTCAAACTTGTTTGAGATGTTTGAGCTTGAGCGAGCTAGATTGCTTGCTTGCTTGGATGACGCGTCTTCAAGCATGCAGGCAGGCAGGCAGTGTTATTTTGGCCACCCCGACATTGTTCTGCAGCTCAACTATTCGCTGTTACCCCTAGATGCCTGCCGCACTCACACTGACAGTTTGAGTTTGACATGTGACATCACATCACTTCACTTGAATTTGCAAAAGAACAAGGCCATCACTGCTGCTCGTCCAACCTTAGTGTCCAAATCCAGCAATCATGGCACAGTGGCACATTGCATTGCATCACTCACGTGACACCTACTCCAGCACAATCCAACAGAAAACATGACCATGGCAAGAAGCTGCTGCAGCGTGCATAGAATTTCCCGCCAGTTTGCCTTGGCCGTGCTTGTAATGGTAGGCTTGAAGTACAAGGGTGCAGCAAAGCTGTTCAATAATCCTTGATTGCAGCAAAAATGCATAAAGCTGAATGCCCAAGTTTGCCGGTTGTCACGAGATTCACACCCATGCGCCGTGCAGTTTTGCACTCCACAGCCAAACCGTGCGCAAACATCAGCTCCAGCCCATCTTGGATCAAATCAAGGTTGCTGTCGTTGCACTAGACTGAAAGCCAAGTCCCTGAATTACAACATACAAGAATTCAAGACACTTATACAATATGTGCGTAGATATGATTCAATACACAAAGCTTTGAGCTTAGGAAGCGACGAATCATCCGGTTTTTGGAAGTGCTCCACAGTGAAGAGCAACCAGTCGTGAGGGTTTGCAGGCAACCACTTGCGTTGCTCATTCGAGGTCGTTGGTCTGGATTTTGGCAACAGTCATATGCCAATCTTCCTGGAAACATCTTCATGTATTGGTTCAGTCCTTAGTGCAATCGCTGCAGACACTATCACATGTACAACGTGGAAATCACCATTGCATATGATCATGAATCATGCCTTGCCAAGAAACGCCTTTGCTTACCTCGGCACAAGGCCTTTTGTGCTCCTGATCCTTTTGGACAAATAAGAAACATGTCCAACGTCACATCTGGTGGTTCCAAGGAGATCATACGTACAACTTCTTCCAAGCTCTTCACTTGCCTCAAAAAGACACTTTTGATGACCACACGCACACCGTCACACGCAACGTTTCAAGCACGGTGCTACACTACAACAAGCAACGCAGCCTGACACGATCTTTCAGAGTCAGGATAGTGTATCTGCGAACTCGCTGGACTGGTACTCCACAATCAGCAGCCGGGTTGATGATTGATGCTGAAACGTCATACAAACCTAAGGATGTGCGCTTGCAATTCAGCAAACACACTGGAAGAACTCGTACTTGTTTTTTGCCAAAGTGACTTGTAAGCAGCTGCAGAACCTCTTGCCATGGAAACCCCTGAACGTTCTCGTGTATCACGATGTCTGGACGACCCTGCTTGATGGACTTCAGCATCAACAGTAGATATGGAATCGTTGGTCCATTGGTACCTAGGCAAGATCCAAAGCGAGAATAGTCCTTAGTGGCCAAAATGAACAATACATAGACATTAGCTACGGTCAAGTCAAGCAGTTTCAACCTAAGTGTCTGACAACACAAGGTGAACCAGCTGCAAAGAGTTTCAGGCCACTCTGGAGTCCATGGTCTGGTTCAAACAGCCTCCGGCACTTCTTTTTACATCGTTCACACCTCAATGCCCAAAATAAACAAAATGGTCCATGCCACCACACTCACTACAAGACTTTATCAGTCAAGCTACGTGTCAAATTCATTCAGCTTGACACTGTCGTCCATAATGTTGGTATAGTCCAGCAATTCCTGAAAAGATCGCCTCAGTATGACAGCATTAACACAGTTTTTGTTATATATTGTGTTAATTTGTTTTATATTATATTAAAAGGCATTAGCACATACAAACTGTTTGTATGTGCATCCAACACAGTTTGTATGTGCATTGTATGTGAAGACTTGCGCAGGTAAAGGCAGTTTGTATGTGCATTGTATGTGCATCAATTGCACATACAAACTACTTTGTATGTGCAGGCTTATTTTTTATTGATTTTTAATATACAAATTAAAAAAAACTCAATTTGCTAAGATGGGTCACTTCCTTGAGTACTCAATGGCAATCTGTGATTTATTCGGCATAGATCGAAGATCCTCAAGGTACATGAATCAAAGTGAGGGTCACTCGGAAATTGTCACAAGTGAAGGTCAATGAAACTCTGCTAGTGGCACCTTCAGTACTGCAACCGGATCTTTCTTTTTGGAAGCCAGCAGCTGGCACTTCTTGGGCAATGATCCCAAAGTATATTTCAATTGACCTGAGGGAAGAAAAAGTGTACAGCGGCTGACAACATATTGGGAAAAAGACAACACCAATATGACAAATTGAATTGAAACTCCGTAGCTGTCCTGATTTCGTCACCAAATCTTTCACCTCAATGCCCTTCTTCTTCAAGAGTGTCTTTAGCTCTCTTGCTGAAACCCGGACCTTCATGGCGCTACTCTCTTGAGCTTGCCAGAATTACTGACACATACATACCAATTACCAAAAACCACACAAACATCCTGACATTCCTTGACATGTTTCAGCTGGCCTTCTCGACGACATCCTCCGTCAACTTGTCCCGTAAGTCAGGGGGGGCCATTGCCATAATGTCTTTGAACCTACACGTGCTCTCATGGTTCATCTCCGCCATTTGACGTGCAGCTGGCGACCAATCGGCGCACGACAGGCATTCGACTGTAAGGTCCTTACGGCACAGCTGCCCAGCTGCTATTACTGCTTGCTCCGCTGTGCAGGCTCCACTGAATTCACTTCTCATCTGAATATGTGTGGCAATCGGCTTGAGATCTTTTGGAAGAAAGCCTTTGACACGCTGATTCCACGCTTGAAGTTGTACAACACAAGGACGAGGTTGGTCCATGGCAGAAGGCCTCCAATGACACATGTGTGTGTGTGTGAATCCCAAGTCTTTGGACAAGCTGCAAATGAGGAGCAAACCCTGCCTGGCCTGATGAGTTGCAAAACCGAAGAAGGCGGTGAATCATCCATGCTTCCCACGGCTGCTGTAGTTTTGATTTTGATTTCAGATTTAATGTGTCATCGTCACGATTCATACAGCACATCCAACCTAGCCCCAGCCTGGCCTGCCTAGCTTAAGCTGCAAACTTTCAAATCCCTAGCTTAAGCTGCAAGCTTTCAAACATGAAACTATTATCTTGTTTTCTTTGACATAGGGCCGTTGAGGTGTGTCAAAGTCATTGATATTCAACGACCATGTCCCGGGTTAGCAAGGTATTCTTGCAGCGGGTGGAAGAAATGCATGAGGATTGAATCTATCACCGATCGTTTCCTTGAAAACGTGCCACCAATTCCCCACAAGTTGGTGTGTATGCACCTTTCCACACACTGGGTCACAAGGGCACGCGGATCCTTCATTCTTGATGTGGAATCTGTGAGGATTTCATATAGGTGTGGCAGCGCGATTTCTACAATGGCCCTCCTGTGCATGCTGTTCCCTGGAGGAAAAAGCTCTTCAAAATTGATTCCTTGGATTCGTTGCCCTTTGCGTCCTTGCCCTTGTGCTTGACCTGATTCTGCAGCCGAAGACACACTAGGACCTGGACCATTCCCAGCAACCTCTGGAGCCTCATCCTTTCGTGATTGAGGCTCCGCATTTGCACCACTGCCACCACCAGCCTGTGAATTAAAGTCATGACCCTCCTCCTCAGCCTCCTCACGAGCTTCCTCGAGAACAAAGTTGTTGGCATCTTTCAACATTGATTGCCACTGGGATACTATTTGAGGCTGATGGAGTTCCCTCACGTGACTCACGTCCAGATCCATAGCATCAGCATCAGAATCTGAGCAAACATCAATGGACCCAGTTGGCAATTTGTTTTGCTGCATGAAGACCTTCTCAGCCTCAGCATTGTCATTGTCAGAGTCGGAAGAAATAGTCAGGAGGATGGTGTCATTTGCCTTTGCCCTTGGGATATGCTGCCTTTGCTCTAACGTCCTGCTGAAACAGTTTGGCCAGCAACAACGGCAACAATTTGAAAGCACATACAAATGTATACAGTATACAAGTGTGGATATTGTGTTTGATTTATGTTGCTACATCCTAAACCCATGTTGCACGACATGAACTGGATCTCAGTGCGGCCCAGTCAGTCCTTTTGCGCGTCCTTTGTTTTGCTTTTGGTTCATTCTCTCTTGGGTCTTGATCAGTCTCACCTGGAATGTGCAAGTGCATTTCAAAACAAGAGGCCAGCAAACACTATTGCCTCTGTCTCTCTCCCGACCACAACAGAAACAAATGATGTGCTGTTGTCACATTCCAAGGTTCCACGAATAAACTTGATGAAGTCTGAATAGAACTCCGCTTTCTGCCGTGCAGGGACAAAGACAAGTTGGTTTGGCTGATGGATGATGGCCGCTTCAACTGCCTGAAAGTAGCCGTGAGATTGCTTGTGGTGAAACCAGCCCTCTGCTTCCAAGGCTTCCAAATTGCTACAGAAATGAACAACGAGGTCATAGTAGGTGCTGTAGTTGTTTCGTACCAGGCACCGGCGGTGGATTGACGCTTGCTTGTCCTTGTCCACCATGTTCCATCCTTTCGCTGAGAGTTCATGTTCCACCTCTAGTGTACTATGTGTGGACCGCATTGTTTGTTCAAGCTTTGGAGATTCGCAAGCGATGCCATTCTCAAGACATGCATGCACCAGAACAGTGTCGCCTGAAGGAAGCTCCTGAACAACGCCTTTGCTCCGCAGAAACTTCTTCATAGCTGGTCCGCAATTCCAACCTAACACCCCTTGATTTGTAGCTGCGTCTCTGCAAATTTCCTCTGCTTTTTTGAGCACAGCCAGTTCCTTGTGCGTAAGCCCTGGAGGTTCATCGGTGGCCTCATCCTCATCACTGTGCAGCTGGTCATACAGCATAGCTGGGTCAAAGCGGTACACTGGCTGCACCTACCAACAATGGGACTGACAGCATTTACATGGTCTCTTCAAATAGCACTTGTTTGAGGTGTGGTGTGGCGATCGATTACATAATTATGTTAAAACTGATATGTTAAAACCCTGCAAACAATATTACAGTAATCCTTCTTGCCCTATGCCATCTATGCCCTGGCCCATGCCCACGTCTCCACCTTCTCAAACTTCAACAACTTCTTCCACCGTTTCTTACCGAAGAAGAAATCCATCCGGAGTGGCTGAACTTCACCTGCGAAAGATACAAAGGGCAGCAGTTGACCATCAGGGTCCGTGTGCGCTATTCCAAGCACACTGACTGCCATAGACTTTTGCCACTCCTCAGGTTTATACCACTGGCGACGCAACGAGTATCAACAAAACGACGCAACGAGTATCAACATGAACTGACTGACTGTTATCAGCTGAGACACATCAAAGGATAAATGGCAAGCTCGCTGAAGATATTGCCGATTCCCAGGTTTCAAAGCGACAAGTCTGAAAACCAAATACTCAGATTTGTTCTTTGGCAGCGCAAATACGTCACCCTCTTGAAGGTTCTCCTCGAAAACTAGCTGCAAGTGTTCAGACTGCAACGTTGCCTTGAATGCTTTGTTGGGTCGGCCTCCAAAGCACTACACCAAACGACGTAACAAAACCAACTGGAAAAACAACAAATTATTCAAGGGCCTTTAAGGGGTAGACTCACGAGATACTGACCAAGCTAAGCTACAAGCCGGGAATCAGATTGAGACTGATGTTGTTGAAGGGAGATAGAGGTCTTCTCCAGGATTGCTGTTTCAGTAGTGACATCTTCATGGAGTTTCTCCAGGCTGTAGCCGTAAACTCTCTTCAGAAGATCGCGCCTGCAAGTCCAGTCTGAGTCTGGACACAGCTCGCCAATGTTCATCATCAATGATTGTAGTTGCCTGCGGAACTCAGGCAAATGTAGGTCACTATGACGTGCTCGGCGAAGATCAGCCATGGTTCCTCCAGGCAGCAAAGCTCTGCCTCTTGAAATGTTCTGCTGAAGCAAATGATGTCTTCCCTCAAGCCTTTGCATGACCACTAAGCTGCTTCCATACCCAATCAACAGCTGGGTCAGCCTCGGTGAAAGACTTTTGCCATCGCACCAATCCATGAGATCCTGACGATGAGCAGAGTGCCCAAAAAAGTGCCAGGCTACCACCCCCAGTGATGATTTTGCACTGCATTGGTCATACTCTGACAGGAACCTTGCAGCTTTTTTCCTGTCTTCATCCTCAGACTCTTTGCTTTCCAAGATCAAATGATGAGCCATGGACAATAATTTGTGGGGCATTTGATCCCAGAATGACCATGCTTGTGTCCCATGCAAGATCATTTGATCCTTGCAGCTGTTGAAGGAAGTAATCAGTGATGTACTTGTCTCATCGTCCAGCTGTTGCAGCAGTATTGCAGCCTCAGGCTGCATCTTCACAAGCTTCAGATCTTCCAAAAAGCCTTTCCAGCAACCATTGGCTAAAAGGATGCCGACACGACCTTTCAAATTGCATGTTTCCAACTCTTTCTTTGCAGAGTGGTGCTGGCAGCAGCAGGTGTGGAGCGTTTTGCTTACTGATACTCCCCAATTGGATAGCGATTGCGCGAGCAGACTGGTTGCCCAGAACTTAGTTGACTCCACAGAGTCCGGGTTGATAACGTCCATCAACATTTGCCAGTCCGATGTTGAAATATCACTGCTGCCATCGGCGTAGCCTTTATCCAAGAGCAAAAACTGAAACGCCTCCCGTCGATGCATCACCCAGTTGAGGGAATGGTACCTCAAATTCAACTTGGTTTGCGATTTAATGTAAACTTGTGTACACGACAGCATGCATGCATTGACATGCGCAACATATACCCAAACATAAATATATATATATATACCAAAACAAAATCCTCAAAGGCTTAGAGAATCTTCCGCTGAATTTCCCAAGTGGCACGTATTGCCATCGGTGGCTTAGCAGCTGCGGACAAGTGGTCTCAAACATGGCAACGAATGAATTCTTGAGCGCCTGGTCCTGTCAAGGTCGCCCTTGCATATTTGTTTTTGGACTGGATTGTGTCTGTGAATCCGCCTAAGGCCTGCCAAACCGTGCCCAACCCGACCCCAACCCATCCTTGATGGCGGAATTGTGCTTGATGCAGTAGTTTGCAAAGCGCAAAGATCGACCCTTGTGGCTGAAGAAGAGGCAAATCGCACGGAGGCGTGGTTCAAAATATTCAAACCAGTCAAAATGCGATTCAAAGCATTCCATCACCTTTCAGCATTAGGTATTGAGTCATTGACTGGCATTTGGAATCACAATTGGGAATATGTTACTATATTCAATGCAGACTTGAACCTATTGTATGTACTTTGTCATGTGCTTGTGCCTCCAGTAACTTGTGGCTTCTGATTCTTTTAATCTTAGAAGATTGAAAAGAAAAAGGACAAGTTGAACATGTACTAAATAGGATTGGCTGCGTGATGAAGTGAATGATCATGGTCTGGCATGAACAATGATAGGCCAAAGAGGGTCTCGTAGTGGTAGTCACGCTGAAGTGTGGACAACATCTCAGCTGGCGCTTTCCACAGTCCCGATTCAACGCCAAAGTCTGTTAATATTGAGTAGCATCTTGACAAAGTCCCAGGAAGAAACTCTGACTCAAGGGAAAGCTGGTGTAGAACTTTGCGAGTTTTATGCGCAAGCGTTGTTGATCTCGAACCCAAGACTTGCCCAGGGAGAAGTCTAGTAACAAGTTTTTCAACGCCAACATTCAAGTCCTTCCAGTAGTGAATGCCATTGGTGTAGACAATGTCCAACTCTGACATTAGATAGTCGCGGGCAAATTGAGGTGAGCTGTCTGTCCTGCCAGGTGATTCAGCTATTCTACTACCTAGTACTCTTTATGACGCCAACAACAACATCAATAGGTCAACAACAACCGCTACTACCACCCCAAAGGACATGAAACACACATATATTACATACATCATATATAATATATTGGCGTCAATTGCCACACAAGACATATAGTCCTGAGGTGGCAGCACCACTGGTATTGCATAGATAGCCAATACCTGCGGCTAAAGACCATGGTGCAAAGATCAAGAGTCACTCGGTGCTCATACAGGATTGACTTCTTCGGCAAACATATTTGCTGATTCAGGATAAACTCTGCCAACGCATTGTGCAATACCAATGTGGTGGACCTGAGCTGTCTTAGGCTGTCTTACAGCACATCTGCAATCCTTTGTCCTACGCACCAGGTGATCGATGCCAATTCACAGACCCTTTTGAACGCTTCTCCAAGTGGCTCTCTCAGGACAGACTCAAGATCATCTTTCACACGCAAGCGGTCTGACAGAAGGACTGAGTCCAACATGTAGATGGGTGAGTAAGTAAGTCCACCACATGCTCTGGACTCTTTCGATGACCTAGGTTTCTGACGGCATGCGACTCGCGACTCGCGACAGAGTAAAGTGCAGTGCAGTCAGTGAAGTCAGAATTATACATTTGCAGCAGTTAAATATGTAATCCAAACCTATGATCTATGGTAGCCTATGTTTCTAGATTGCTTAGGAAAATGAAACAAAATTGAAACTAAACTTGCAATATCTGAGAAACTTGACTGTAAGATAGGATCTGAGCACTTCCACTTGTTTGAGGCCATCCTCATTCCAGCGGCAGGCCTCTTCTAATTTGGAAAGAACAATCTCAAGCTCCAATGGATGGTTTTCCTGACTCTGACTCTGAGCTTGCACAATGGTTGAGGCTGAAGTTGATTTGTTGTTGAAATGGCGAACTTGGATTCGATGTTGATCAATGAAGTCTGGACCAAAATTGACTTTTACGCCCAAGAAGTTCTCAATCATTGACAATGTCAACGAACGCTGTGATGATGAATCTGCTGACTCCATGTCCACCTTGACTTGGGGAACCTCATTCACAAAAACTACCCCAACAACCCCAGCGCCAGCGCGAGTCTCTTCCCGAAGCACATCATGATCTTCCAATGGCAGCCTGTTGCCACTCTTTCTTCCACCCGGACCACACGCATGGACACGTGGATGAAGATCGGCTCGAAAAAGTGTTTGGGAGTTCTCAACGTCTCTGACTTCCAAAGCAGCGTACCGGCCCCGCTCACGCACCCAATAAAAGACCACTAGTTGTTGTCGAGCAACATGAGGTCGAACTATTGCTTTGCCATCTGGTGGCGAGTCGTCCATGGTTGGCCAATTCTCCGGCTGAAAGTTGAAAGCACTTTTCTGATTTCTGTACACTGCACAGTGCATCTCATCTTAGTACTAGAAACTGAATCTGAACATTTGCAAAACAACAGCAACAACAGTTCAATATATATAAATGCTTGTAATTTGTGGCAGCCGTCTATTGTTGTAGTTGTATTGTGTACTGTGTGTGGTGTCACGCTGTGTGTGACGTGCGACGATATAAGTCCGAGCAGCCAACAGTCCAAGCAGTGACTCACATGCAAATCAATCTTTCTACTTAATGTGCAACTCAACATTCAGAAAAGCAAACGTGCAATAGTAACGGGCCTTTTTTGACTTTCACCATGTAGATTCCCTGATTCCCTTATCCTTTCCGACAAAGGGCCTTTTCGAGCCCTGAAGTATGTGTCGCGGTCGCAAGCTACAGTCCAGTCAGTTCAGAATCTAGCTTAGCTATAGCCTATAGCCTATAGCTTGCATCTCTCCTATAGCCGCTATAGACTATGATTCAATTCTATTATTTTCCTCGACCGCGGCAGTACCTCTTTGCATCTTGACACGGTTCAACAACGTGGTCCAGCTCCTCCTCCGGAGCCTCCGCCTCTTCCTCCTCATCCTCTGCGAAGTCCTCGCCTTCGTCATTTGATTCATGGGCTGCAGGGGCTGCAGAACCATTCTTCTTGCTGCCACTATCAGAACCATCAGCGCGACCTATCCAACAATTGCGAGCCGAACAATTCGAAATACCCAGAGCGACAAAGGATACTTCACAGTGTAGATGTCTCAATTTGCATGAACCGTGCAAAGCAAATACCTGGTACTGGTACTATTGTTTCCCAACAAGACAGCCCGCACCGCAGGCCTCTTTTCGTTTGTTTTGCATTCAACTGATTCTCGATCTCTTCTATCTTCTCAAGAAGCTGTTGCTCTTCACCTGACAGAGCAGCTTCACCTACCTGCCTACTGCCTACTAGATTGATTTTCTTGATAGTATGCTGAATCCAAATCCGATAACCTGCTCGCTGAATGATGTCCTGGACGCTCCGAATAGCTGCACGCATTTTATCATCACCTGCCCAAGTGACATTAGTTGCAATGATGTTGTTTCACAAGATGTATACCATGTCCATATATAGCATGGTAATAAGCATCAAATATTTCTTGGCCCAGAAGGAATGCCCACTACCTACCAGCAGGCAAACCTTTGCCGCACAAACAAACACATCCCGAGCCTTTCATGTGTTCTTCTTCTTGTATGTTGATAGATTCCAACAGCTCTGTGACGTTCCTTTGGATCTGAAGCTTGCCTATTTGGAGCGGAGCGCGCTGGTGAAGGTGGAGGAGTACAGTACACATGAAGACAATTTATACAAAACGGCTGGTAACACGTTGTGTTTTGTTTGGTGCCTCGCTGCCGTTGCAACGCCAATTCATCTATCAAATTGTTCAAATCTTGCAAGCGCTGGTTGACTCTGTCCGCCATGGCTGCGTTCATTGATGGATGACAACACAATGAACCCCCAAGATGAAATCACATGGATTATGGATCAGAGAATTGTTTGGATCATGAGACCCCATCTTCTGTTCCCTTTTCCAAACAGAGCCACAGATGGCCGTTGGCCTGCGCGCCATTGTCAAGTGGCTAACCGCCGCCGCGCACATACAATGCACATACACTTAAATGTTATAGTTTAAAAAATCCTTCACCAAACGCCTGTTTTATTTATTTTTTTTTTTGCTGTCCCTGACACCCGAATCGTCAAAACGCAACCTCTCAACGGAATTAGTAGTGGGATACCCGTCGTCCTTTTTGGGTGGCTGCGCACGAACATCAGACAAACCGAGAGTAGGACAGGCGGAATCAAGGCCGAAAGGACTGCTGAGAGTGTCTTTCATAGCCATCGCTGCATAAGCATCCTCCTGGGACTGCTTCACACTAGCCTCCGTACCCCTGGCAAAGCTGGCCTGGCCATCTGCTGTCAGCCACTCCGCATGATCACGTGTGTATACAAACGGCACGTGGACTCTGTCCTCCAACCCGTCCGTTAGGTCCAGTGAATTACTGTCCTCCATCCACGGGTCATGTGACATTGGCGTTGCTCTGCTCTAAGATACGAGTGCAGCCCCCGCCAGCTAAGGCTGGCAGTTGCCCTGAGCGCCACAAGCAAACGAATGGCACCAATGGTGATGTCAGCTAAGGCTGACCTCGCTCATGTATGTTGGGCGCTACGACCTGCTGCGAGCCAAACATTACAGCAAAGTGCATCTGCAGAGGATCAACTGCATCTAGCTTTTAGTAGGGGGCACCTGTCCAAAATGTACCGTAAGAAAAAAGGGGACATCATGTTGCAGCAGAGGCGTGTCACTACGACCCTGTAACTACTGGTCATGATCATCAGCATGCGGGTGCAAAAGGGAGAGCAACCAGGCTACGTACACCAGGCCACAAAGTTGGGAGTGTAGGTCAGCCAGGGGAGTGAGGAGAGCACCCTGTACATCTTGAGGCATATAGTCTACAGTTTGTTCGATTTCCTGTACCAAAGCATGTAGACCTTGCACTCTTGCATGTAGGGCTGATTCGATCTGATGGTGCGCGCGTTCTGTATGTCGCTGTGGGGCCGCTTGTTCCGTAGGCTGCGTGTCTACTCGAAGGGCTTGCTGTCGTTGCCTGTCATCATGAGACCAAAAGCCCACTCGCCGAGGGAGGGAGCCTGACAAGGGGCGTGTCTGTAGGAAAATATCAAGAGGGTCTGCGTTCTCTGTGAAGACCCTAGCATTCACCGCTTCAGCCAACACAGTGAGGAGGTGGCTTTCATGGTGCTGTATGTGCAAAATCATCCTGCGGAGCCGAGTTCGCTTTGTGCCATACGTTGTGGCTCCCCTAGTGTTGATTGCAATACAGCCCTGATGATAGAGCGGGATGATGGCCCCTTCCACAGTTGCCCGGAGCTTTAACAGAGCTGGCGGGAATTCAAACCCTTCCGTCCATTCTGGGAAAGGGGTATTTATGTTTTCTTTAACTGCATCCACTGGAAAAAAATGCAGCAATTAGCACTGCGCCCTCTGCCCCCTGTAGACGAAATTTACGATGAGGTCGAGAACCCCATACCGAATATCTTTATGGTGGAGCTCAAAGCGTACAAAATTAGTAACATCAACATACGTGCCATCATCGGTCAGAAACACTGGTTCTGGATGTGTCTGCATGGCGATTTTGAATGTGCAGTTTGGCTTCACAATAGTGTGTGTAAGCGAAACCCGGCTAGTACTATGCAAAAGAGGGCAGGCTGGCAAGTTGTTTCTCTTGCTCTGAGCCAAAGGTCTGCAGAGACAAAAGGAGACGTTTAGTAGGGCCCTTGTCAACATGGAAAGCGGGGCGTTGGGTCTCTCTACTGGTTCACTGGACAGGGCACTTCTTTGGGTGTGCAAATGCACGCGGCGGTGGTAAATGCTCATGCGTTCCGTCCTCCTTAACACGATATTGAATATGCCCGTGTGTGATATACTGGTGTGCAGGGAATCCACTGCTAGTCGCTTGTCGGGGAGGCCAGCCGGTGGCCGGTTCCGTAGTTGGCGGCATCATCGTATCCCCTGGGCTAGCAGAGGGGAAGTCTGCGGCGGCCAAAGCTGCTCCCCCTTCACCAGTGTCAGGGAGTCGTGCAGCATGCGAGAGCACAGCCAGCAGCTTTTCATGGGTAGGATCAACTGGTGTATCATGCCTGGGAGGATGCACCGGCTTTTTTGGTTGAGTACGACCAGTCGTTTTCCGTTTAGGTGAGGCTTCCTCCTTCAGAGGGGGGCTTCTGTGTCCCGTTGTCTGAAGACCTGCTTTGACTGGCGCTGCAGGAGTCGGGGCTGGCTCGTGCCCTGTCTGCTGAAACAGCTGCAAGTGAGAGGAGGAGAGCATCAAAAAATTCTGCCAGTGGTAGCCGTATGCGCAAGACCACCTCAACTTGTGGGCGCCCCTCTGGGCCCTGAGTGAGGGAACACTGATGAGGGCCAACAATGAAAGGCAGGGCCATGAGCAAAAAGCTGCTACTGATTGTCCTATCCAGGTTGGGCAGAGGCGTGCGATCTCTACTCAACTTCGAGCCTGAACAGCAGCAGGCTCTGAGTCTCATGCAGTGTGGAGCAGGAGAAACACAACTACCAGGAAGGTAACATAGGTTTATAACAAGTAGGTAATGAAACCCGTGATGCGGGTCAGCGTACTCGTTACTGACCAGCCACTAAGGATGATAGCTAGGCTCGATCTGTTCATCACTGGAAACCACTCATGTGGTGGCGCTCTGCGTCTCTCGCAAGGCGGTGAGTATCGTGTCCATTTCGCTAGCTAGTGCCCAGCACGCATTGGCCCCTGGTTGAACATTGCAGTGCTGATGACGTGTACGTACATTTTGGAAGGTGCGTTGGATGTCGCACGCTAGGGCACGCACTGTGCTAGCACGAGTGATGAGTTCTCGACTAAGCCGTGCGTGCGGCGCGTCGTGACCATCAATCATGTCCTGGTCAGTAAGGGCCTGCAAAGCATACACACCTAGCTGGGCCGGGGGGCGCACTGCAACGGCCTGGGGGCTCATATCTCCACTAGCTCTGACTGATTGCTCATGTATGGGAGTGGGGCGACTTTGCGGCAACATCCAGGGCGGGATTGGCGGTGTCGGACGAGCTGAGGCAACAGGGACCGCCGGTAGAGTATACATTTGCGAGAAAGGGAAGGAAGCTAAGGCTTCCCCCGGTTCTGGAGGTCTGGCCTGTCCTCATGGACCCATCCAAGCATGGCACTTGTACCTCTTTGTACAGCAATGGTCATGGCGTGGTCGCTGCAAGGAGAACTGAGGTTCCTCCTGGCAACCTTCCATTACCATTCTCTGCCACCCGCCTCTTTGGAGCGAAAGCTAAGGCTCTCATTCCTACAGGCTCACTGTAACGTAGTTACTGGGGCCGAAAGAATGGCTTAGCCTGAGCTTTCTTGAACCTGGCCCACAAAATTGAGGTCATTGGCATTTGGTGGCAGGAATCGGAGCCATTGGGGCTTGTCCAATTGCTCGCATTTGTCAAAGGCATGGAGCCGGGCATGTGTACCTCGCCATTTTTTGCTTTTCCCTGCACGAACTGCTCGAAGCTGCGTACAGCCTGCAAAAGCACGCCGAGCAATGTAGAGCAGAGATGGTGGGATGCAGACTTCTTGCAGCGAGGTGCACTTAAGAAAGGCTTCTTGCTCTAAAATAATGCGCAAGTTTTGGAAAAGGCTGAGTTGCTGTGGTGAGCAGTGTGACAAGGTGGAACCCAAAATTTCAATGACACTCGTTGGGGAACCAATCCACAGTTCGCAGCTGCTGGCAGCTCACGCACGCAGCCGTTCCTATCCTGTTGAACCCGCAGATGGAGCGCGACTGTGCCTGCTTCCAAGAAGTTGCAGTCCGGCAGACTCCGGTTTAGAAAAGTGGAGCCTTGCCCTTTCTTACCGAGGTTCCTTGAAACACACGGGGCCGCAGTTGCAGGGAGCAACACTCCTCGAAGGCCGAAATGTTGGCAGCCAGGGGCAATTACCACGTGCAAGGCTGGACAGCATCTGAAAGCACCATGCAGCAGGCTAACTACCGTGTCTGGTAGACCACTTGTAGCTGCCGACAGCTTCTCCACGCTGCTTCTCCTACAATCTTCACACGGGTTCAACCAGGACATGTCGAACTTCCGTGTGAAAGAAGAAGGCTTGCGGTGGGATTTTGTCGTTCTCACCTCGCAGCACTCTGATTGCCTTGGCTTCCCTTTGATCTGCTCTTTGTGCGCTGCCTCCACTAAACACGGCCGAGCAATCACATGGCAGCAGTGGTTGGCTCTGAGTTTCTCTGTATGGGATCTGCCAGGACTTGGTGGGTGTTGGAGCACAAATTTGCAATTCACACCCCTACATCCCAACGGGAGCTCTGCTAGCACGGCATTTTCAAAACTCCGAATGCCGGTGTGTGCATTCAGGTCACCTCAATGGACAGCTTCTCTCTTGCCAGCGTGAGGAAGGTGTTTTTTTTTGCACGGGTAGGGCGCTATGTGCCGAGAGGCACAAGTCACTGAGTCGAATTCAGAAAGGGGGTACGTGAGATGCTGCCGCCAGCGTGAGGAAGGTGAGGTCTGCGCTTGCACAGCAGTGAGGACTGAGCCCAGCGTAGCAGCTGGCACATCCCCAGCTTGAGGACTCTAGCTTGAGCCAAAAGAGCTGCAGTGTAGGTGTGTAGTTTCGTCACGCCCCAGCACAGAGCGTTAGTGGCCATCCACTCCCTTGACTGCGAGATGACCTGGCCGGACTCGAGCTGAGGCTCGCGCCCATCCTGGATGGATGGGACAACCACAGGCTGTAATCGCGCAGACGGTCCTTCACGGGACGGCCCGGTTCCCGGGCCTTCTCGACCCGAAGCCTCTTGGATTCGAGATTTACGACGTGGTGACTTTGCTGCGTTTGACACCTTGTTGACGGCTGCTGCTTGGACTAGACCCGTTGGTCGTTGGTACAGGTTGCTGTTGTTGATTGCAGGTGATGTTGAGAGACACCCCGGTCCAGCTGAAACAAAAGGTCGCCCTCCACGTGGCGAACTAAACCTTTTGGGCGGGTTTGCACAAGCGACCTCGGACCGGATGTGGCGTTGTTTGCAGGCCTTTGAAACTTGGTGCAAGGATGAAGTTCTTACCGATGTGTCGGTCGTGCTGGCCTCTTCAGAGTCAGCAAATCTTGCATTGAAAGCGTATGGTCTTCATCTCTTTCGCAAAGGCTTACCGCGTTATTGGTTGGTGTATGCCATCACTGCTGTCCAACAAATCTGTCCGGAATATCGCCGGGCCTTGAGTGGAGCTTGGCAAGTAGACAGGAAGTGGCAGTTGGAAGAGCCTGGACAATGCAGGGCAGTGCTTAGTGCACCTGTCCTGAGAGCCATCTTGGCTGTTGCGTTGTTGTGGGGTTGGTGGACATTTGCTGGTGTTGTCGCGTTGGGCTTCGGCGGGATGCTTCATCCCAACGAATTCCTATGCTTGTGTCGGCGTGACTTGGTCTTCCCGCGTGATACTTGGATGGAACAACACACTTTATATATTCACATAAAGAATCCCAAAACGGCCCGCTTCGCAAGGAGGCAGCACGTCAGAGTTGACGATTGGTCGATCCAGCTTCTTGCTTGGTGTGTCTTCAGCCATTTACAGTTGGAGGCAAAGTTGTTCCCAGCTTCAACTGCTTCTTTCCGTCGACAATGGAATTGCGTGTTGGATCGTCTAGAGGTTCCCAGGCGTCAGGCGGAGGGGGGTGCGACGCCTGGGACCTTGCGAGGATCCGGAGCGACTTTTGAATACCTAGAGACAGGTGACATTTCCAGGATACAATGGCGTGGGCGATGGGCACAAGTGAAGACATTGGAACACTATATACAAGAGGTGGGAGCCCAACTCTTCTTGTTTAATCTGTCCGAATCTTCGCGGACAAAGATTCAGTTCTTTAGCGGTCACTTGAGCTCCATCCTCGCTGACTTGTTCCCATCAGAAGTTCAATTGTTTGCAGCGCAGGATATTCAGGGTGGATAGTTGTCACAATACAATGCAACATTGTGCAACGTTGTGCAACATTGTTC
>CAXAMN010025806.1:1646403-1754229 GCA_963970005.1 Durusdinium trenchii | reverse complement strand
TCACGTGTAGGGCAACTTTGCACATGCGGGAAAACAAAGGCTTGAGAGAGAGAGATATATATATGGTGCACATACCCAAAGGGGATGAAGCAGTCTTTTAGAGTTTCACAGAGGCAAAGCAGATTGCCTCGGGGGTGAAAAAAAAAAGAAAAAGAAAAAGAAAAACTTTTCCAAACAACTGTACTTTGGAAACCGGACCGAACACCTTTGTCGGTAAAAAAAAAGAAAATAGAAAAGTTGAAACAACTCAAAAGACCTTTGCCCATTTTGTCCACAGCCATATTGTGTTACCCACGCAGTTTGGCTGGGAGGGTGAGGAGGGCAATGGCCCTTTTTGTAGTTTCAATCATTGGTAGTCGGGGGACAAGCCATGGACAGCGAAGTCAGTGGAGATGAAGGGAGCCATAGCCCAGGGGCCACAAGCTCCCATGTGCCTTTTGTTCCCTGCACTCCAAAAGCAGAAATCGGGTCACACACACAGCCAAACACCGATGCTTCCATGAGTTCTGCAGTTTTTGACGCAATGTTGTCTTTGAACCGCTTGCAGACGTTGAGACCTTTGGACAACCAAATGGAAGACTTTTTGAACCCGTCATGGCTTCAGGTCAACCAGTTTTTTGTGCCGCCGCAGATAGGTCTGGTCAGTGCTGTTGTCATTCCAAAGGATGCCAGCTGTGAGATGCCTCAGTCCAAGCCTTGGTCTGATTTTGCCATCAAACGCATTCGACACACCAACTTAGTTAAAACAGACGACCAAGTCAAATGGGGTGCACTAAGGAAACTGAAAACCTTGATACTTGTTGATCCTCAGGCCTCCAAGTTAGGTCGTAGCCTGGTTTCGGGAGTGAAGCTGTTGTCAGCAGAGTCTGAATGGGAGGCATCATTCGCCGACGCTTTCCAGGGTAAATCAGTGGCAACGTTGGCAAAGCGATCAGGAGCCCTTTGGAGGTTCAATGAATGGTTGATGCAAAACAACTTGCCTGTGATTCTGCATGTGACGGAATCGGTCATTTACAGATACATGGAACATTTGAAAGAACATGGAGCCCCCAGCACTGCAACTTCTTTCATCCAGGCGTTGACTTTCTTGCACCACTGTATAGGTATGTTGACGTTTTCGTTGGAAGAGCTCCTCTCGTCACGAGTTCGAGGTGCCGCCAGGTCGTGCTTGGAACTCAAGAAATTCAAGCCAGATGCAAACAGAGCAGAAAGATTGTTCGACGCAGTGGTAGGAATGCCTGAGTCAGATGATGTGGATCAGGACGACAGTGATGCAAGTGCTGATGAAATTGAACCCATGCCAATACCAAAAGGCAACAGACAGGTATGGGATGATTTGCCTTTGGAGTTCGTCAGCAGGCTCAGGATCCATGCGTTCTCAGGTGTGGTGCATGTTGCCAGAGAAGATGATGCCAGAAAGTTTTTGTGCGGCCGTGCCAACTCCAGAAACTTCGATGAAATCCCAATGGGATCAAACTACTTCGATTTGCCAGTTTGCTTGCAGTGTCGTTCGACATATGGGTAAGTCCCAAACCAAGCATATGCGACGTGGGATGTGAAAAAATGCTGCAGCCCAGGTTCATGCTTGACACACGGCAGTCGTGAAATGCTTGTTGAAATTTGTTGAGACTTTTGACACTCTTGGACAGAAAAGTCACTGGAGGCAAACATGAGTGGAGCCAGCGGCGTCTGAACCGCCATCAGCACTCAAGCCTTAGACGAGGAATCTGACCCTCGTGACTTGGGCGCGACATGTCCAAACCTGTCGAGCGGGGCAAAGCTGCTGCGACGCGCTTGACGGAAAGGGCGCCAGGCTTACTTTGGGGAGCGTGCAAGTTGGCTGCAGCTTTCATAGCAGGGTGGATAACCTGCTTCTTTTGGTTGCTGCTGCAGGACGAGCCGCAGGATGCTGATTTGTAGCCTTGACAGGTTTTGCCAAAGACGTGACGTGATGCATCCCATTTGGAGGGACTTTTTCATCGTGATGAAGATCCACGTCTTTTTGGACGTCTACGGTGAGAGGCGTTTAGCTTTGACTTGTGTAGTGATAATGGTCGATAGGGCCGAACTTTCGTTGGCTGCCACGTGTATAAGATTAGGGATCTACGACCGTCTCTCGTCGTATTCAGTTCGCGCCCCACCAGTGGCAGTGCAATAGGCATCGCACGGAAATGAAAAGCCAAAAAGACTAGCAAAACAATCAGAGCTTCCATCATTTTTGAGTACATGAGTGCTGGCAAATTTCCACTCGGTTCGGCTCCAAAACCGGGGGCTAAATTTAGCCCCCGGTTTGCGCCCCAAAACTGGCCGGCATCACCAGCATCGGCGCCACGAGGGACCCCAAGACCAAGTGGAAATTTGCCCATGAGTGCAAACATTGGTGCATCCATCCAGCAGAGACATCACCATCTTTGCAAGCTTGATGGAATCATCACCGAATCACGCAGCAGAAGAAGGCCATCTCTGAGGACATGGAGCGAAGCCACCACCAATGAAATCTTTCCAAGTCCAAAACCTTAGGACTGAAAGGGTTTTTAGACCATATGAGATATACCATAAACACTTGGAAGTATTATGCATTCAATCGAAATGGCATACTTCTCTCTAGCGTTGTTGATAAACTCGGTTCGATGGCGTCCACCTTGGAATCTGAAGCCTCATTCAAGGCCAGAGCAAAGGAGATTGGTTTGGCCGAGACAGTTGTGAATGAACTGGTCGCAAATGGCGTGAAATCTTTCGGATCATTGGCCTTCATCACCCCCTATCGACCGGGCCAGCCCGGCGAGGCCCCACTGATAGAGGCTTTAAAGAAGGTGCTGAATAGGGACCCAACAAACCCAGAGTTGATCATTTTGAGACGCTTGTTTTTCGAGAGTTGCGCATTAGCTTTGTCCGACATGAAGCAGCGCACTGAACGGGATGACACTTCAGAGCCAACAAGGATGCCAGTCGCTGAAAGAAACGCACGGTTGAGTGATCAGAAAAACCGACTTACTGGTCTCCATTTTTCTCCAGAGAATGAGCCGAGTCACAAGCTGGTCGACATGATTTGTCAGATGGGGGTTGATCAAACTCTTGAATGGATCCCTTGGGAGAAGTTGACTAGCCGTGCAGCCGAAATCACTCACTCGCAGAAGGACTTCAAGATCTCTTTCGACTCCCAAGGTGGATTGAAAGTTGCACCCAAGCATCAGACACCAGATGCAGTCATCACAGGAGAGATGAAAGTCCGTCAAGCCCTCAATCGTCGCGCCAGAGCTCTCGATCTAGCAGCAATTTGTGGCTACAACAAAATGGAGGAATGGCATGAACGTGTTTTTGAGATTGTAGGCAGAGAACCAGCTCCCAATGCCTTGCCAGTTTCGTTGCATCAGGTGAAAGAAGCGGACAAGGCCTTGTTCCGGCGATTGGCAGAGAAAACGCGAGGTGGCCTGGTGAGACTTGCAGACGGGACCAAGCCCATGGAGAAAGAATTTGAGGATTGTATGAACCACCCTGAGGTCCAGTTTTGTTTGATCCCCATGGTTCGAACAGGAAAATCTGCCAATGAGAACAATCATGTAAGTTATGCGAACCCTTCAAAAGGGAAGGGAAAAGGACATGGTGTGAAGAAGGACTTCAACAAGGACAAGGGCGCAGGGCAGCAGTTGCAGTTGCCTCCAAATTGCAATCAGATGACAAAGGATGGAAAGCCCATTTGCAACCTCTTCAATCGTGGAAAATGCACATTCGCAAAGGAAGGGAAAAGATGCCGTCGGGGCTTTCATGTGTGTTGGCGATGCAACAAGCCAAAGCCCTTTCAGACTTGTGATCATTCGTGACAACCACAGGTGCCTGCCGAGAATGCGACAGCTCAGCCTGCTAGTTGTTTGGCCGAGAGTCCGAGAAAGGTAGGTGCCAATGATCGTAGACAAAATTTTTCGCCAGAGGCTGGCGCAGGGAAGAGGCCTCGAGTTGAGCAGCCCCGTGCTGTTCACAGTGTTTTCCATGAAACCAGTGTTGCCCCATCCAAAGGGGGTGCAGTTTTTGTCGAAACTTTTGCAGGATGTGCACGGCTAAGCCGTTGCGCCAAACAGCAAGGTTTCCAGGTTATTCCAGTTGATGGTCCCAGAAACGAGCACACACCAGAGTGCCCAGTTTTGACTTTAGATCTCACTGATGAACATGCGCAGGAGTGTTTGATCCAGACTTTGAATGTTTTGCATCCCGCTGTCATACATATTGCATTGCCATGTGGCACAGGTTCAAGAGCACGCGAAAAACCAATAGCTCCATCCCTTGTGAATCAAGGGGCACCGGTCCCAAGACCTTTGCGAAATCAAGATTTCCCGCTTGGTTTTCCTTGGCTCACCCCATACGAGGAGCTCAAGGTGCACAGTGCAAACATGTTAGCCAAGTTTGTCGTCTTTCTATTGCAGAAAGGTTTAGAATGGGAGTCCATCGTGTGCATTGAGAACCCCTTGAATAGCTGGATGTGGGTAGTCCTTCAACATTTTGTGAATGAGACCCAGTGCCCGGCTGTGACACGTGCTTGGAATGCCATGTTTGACGTTGTTTTCAGCAACTGTGCACACGGAGGTGAACGTCCAAAGCAAACACTGTTCCGAGTAACTCATCCCTTCTTGCAGCCTTTAGCTAAAGAGTGCCCCGGAAATCACAAACATAAGCCATATGCTATCAATAAGACTTTTGGTGCGTGGAAGTTTGACACTGCAGGTGAAAGCGAGTACCCGCTGCTCCTTTGTCAGCGATTCGTTGCACTCATCAAGAGCCACTTGGTGTCAACATTTTCCTTCAATCTGCAAGTCGCGCAGCCTAGAGCGCACCAGCAATCTCGCAAGCATCGAGCTTTGATTCCCGAATACCATAGGTTAGTGCACTCACCTCCGACGAAGGGAGAATACAAGCTGCTTCCTCCAGTCCATCGGGGGGACACAGGCGGGGATGAAGCAGGTGATGCAGTTGAAGCAGATGGAGAAAAAACCACATATGGGGTATACCATACACCCAAACAATTCGTCAGCAAGGCCCTTGAGTTGAACCATCCTTTCGATGATAAGTTCGCTGTAGAAGATTTGACTAGGGTGAATGTGTTCTCCATGTTGACAAAAGGAAAGAGTTGGGTAGCCCACCAACGATTGAGCTTTGCTCGGAAATTAGTGACCTTATCAAAAGAGTTAGCTCCAGAAGAGGCAAGGTTCCATTTGTCATTGCCAGAGCACGCCAGAGAAGTGCTGAAAGGTAAGAGATTGCTCCTGTTCAAACATTTGCTCCAAGAATCCGGGTGCCCTGACCTGGAAGCCTTCGACTTAATGCAGGGAGTACATCTCGTGGGGGTGGCAACAAGATCGCCCTTTTTCGGAGACAAAATTGTGCCAGCTACCACCACGCCAGAGTTTGCTGTGTTGTCAAACAAATGGCAACGGAAAAAGATCGAAGCAAAGAACATCCATGCTGACGATCCCGAGCTGTCAAAAACCCTATGGGAAACGACTATGCAGGAAGTTGACCGGGGGTTTTTGCAAGGGCCGTACGAGTCGCTTGAAGAGGTGCACCAAGTCTTGGAGGCCAAAGGCACAGTGTGTAGTAGAAGATTTGCCATAATGCAGAGTGGGAAACCTCGCATAATCGACGACTTGAAGGAGAGTGGTGTAAATAGAGCTTTCACAGCAGTAGATCGCTTGACCTTGCACGACATTGATTATGTGATTTCCTTTTGCCATTTCATCACAACTACCATCAAACATGCTTTGGAATCCTCGGAGAAAACAGTAGAAGTGAAGTTGAAGGATGGTTCAATTCTTCGAGGTTCATTGCATTCAGACTTCCATGAGCCATGCGTGTGGAAGGGCCGTTGTATTGACCTTTCAAAGGCATACAAGCAGATCCCTGTCAGCAGCCAGTCCAGGAAGTTTGCAGTGCTGATGGTGCACCATTTCGAGACAGAGAGGCCTGTGTATTTCCTGAGCCGAAGCTTGCCCTCTGGGGCAAGTGCGAGCGTTTTTGGTTTCAACCGCATCTCCAAAAGTTTGTGGCACATTGCTACGAAAGGATGCTTGATGATGGGAGGCGTGTTTTTCGATGACTTCCCTATCGTAGAGCCGGAGTCCTTGTGCTCCCTTGCATCGAAATCGGTAGAGGGTTTGCTGAAAGCTTTGGGGTGGCAATATTCAGATGATCCGAAGAAAGTCGTTCCCGTCGATTATGCCTTTGACGTGCTTGGAACCAGGATTGATGTTTCAGGACTGCATGGAAGATCTTTCAGCTTAGAAAACAAACAGTCAAGGTTGGAAAGAATAGATGCCTTGCTGAAAGAAGTGCAAGAAGCAGATGCGATTTCCAAACGACAAGCTCAGGTGATCCACGGAAACTTGAACTTCGCGATGAGCTTCTTTTTGGGACATACCATGAGAATTGCTGCCAGAGCGTTCGCTGCCCTTACGATGGACAATTGCAAACCGGCTCCAGGCCAGATCACTGACCTGTGTACATGGGCCAGGGGGGTTTTGCAGTTTTTGGCACCAAAGGTCATAGATCCCAGTGGTGATCCCAGACCGGTTGTCCTTTTCACAGACGCTGTGTATGAAGATGATGTAGCGACTTGGGGAATGGTTTTGCTGGACCCTGTCACCGACACCAGAACCGCTGTGGGTGGCCGAGTTCCAGACTTCCTTGTGCAGAAATGGCATGCATTGGGGAGTGATCAGGTGATAACGCTTGCCGAAGCTTTTGCCGCGTTGCTGGCGCGAATTGTCTTCAGAAGCTATATATCTCAACGGAGAGTCTTGATTTTTGTAGACAACGAAGGAGCTCGTCACTGCCTGATCAAGGCTACAAGCCAAACGTTAGCTTTGTTGCAGATAGTACAACTTTTCCATGGCTGCGCTGAAGTTGATCGCTGCATACCTTGGATAGAACGAGTGCCGTCAGCTTCGAATGTTGCAGACTTGCCAAGTCGAAACAAGACTGAAGAAGCCATGGCCATAATAGATGGCAGTCCTTGGACCTCAGAAGTGGATGTAGAAGCTGTGGCTGAGATGTGTTGCAATTTCAATGGATTGCCCAGGATCCTAACGAAACTTACATGCAATGCCTTTGAAGCCTCTTTTGATCCACTTTTACATGACGACAACACAGGGGACTAAACGGGTCATGTGCCATGGCAACACCCAACTGCTTGGTTGGAACCAGCAAGGCACTTTCATTCCAACAATGGATAACACATCCAAAACATGTTGTGAGACCGAATTCTCCCTTGACCAATCAACTGATTGAATGCAGAAAAGATTAATAAATAATAAAATAGTATAAATCTTTAAAAGATTTATATAAGCTTTGAATATATTTAATGGATTTATATATTCAAATCTCCTGGGTATATTCTTATATGAACCCCTGAAACGAGTAAAGACGGTGCACATACCCAAAGGGGATGAAGCAGTCTTTTAGAGTTTCACAGAGGCAAAGCAGATTGCCTCGGGGGTGAAAAAAAAGAAAAAAAAGAAAAACTTTTCCAAACAACTGTACTTTGGAAACCGGACCGAACACCTTTGTCGGTAAAAAAAAGAAAATAGAAAAGTTGAAACAACTCAAAAGACCTTTGCCCATTTTGTCCACAGCCATATTGTGTTACCCACGCAGTTTGGCTGGGAGGGTGAGGAGGGCAATGGCCCTTTTTGTAGTTTCAATCATTGGCCCACCCAATTTGTCAACTGCTTCCTTGCCAAATTTTCCCTCCCTTAATGGGGGGGGGACTAAACGGGTCATGTGCCATGGCAACACCCAACTGCTTGGTTGGAACCAGCAAGGCACTTTCATTCCAACAATGGATAACACATCCAAAGCATGTTGTGAGACCGAATTCTCCCTTGACCAATCAACTGATTGAATGCAGAAAAGATTAATAAATAATAAAATAGTATAAATCTTTAAAAGATTTATATAAGCTTTGAATATATTTAATGGATTTATATATTCAAATCTCCTGGGTATATTCTTATATGAACCCCTGAAACGAGTAAAGACATATAACATATTTAGTTGAAGGGGCAATATTATCAGACTTATATAGAGAGAGGCCGCGTGCAGCTGACAGTGAGACAAACATGTCCTACCATTCCCACTGTTCCTCCTCAGGCTGTGATTCCCCTTCAGGGGCCGGCCACTCTTCTGGAGCAGCCTCAAACCATCTATCAAAAGTGCTATTGGAAAACATTTCCCAACAAACTGACTCAGGCTGTGTCGGTTTTGGTCGAGCTGGTTGTTCCCTTTTCCTTCTTGTCCTTCTTGACCTTTTTGTCCTTTTTATCCTTTTTGTTCTTGCCTTGGGCATGGGCAATACACTTTTCTCAGCAAAACTGGGGCAAGACGATATGTGAGACTCTGGCGGTTCCGATGGCTCTTGGACGCTGCGTTGGCATTTGTAACCAGGTCATCAGCCAACTGGGCAAAAAGATCAATATGTGAAAGACTAAGTGCACCAACGACCACACCTCGTAATTGGCTCGCTCCGCTTCGATGGCAGCCAGCACTTCATCTTTGGCCTTCCCTTCAAAGACCATATTATCCAACCTGAAGGCAGGTTGGTTGACAAAATTATAGGAAGGGAAGAATAAGTAGAAGGCATGGTGTTTTCATTCTTGATCCAGTCGTGCCAAATCTTGAGCTCCTGAATGGTGCCCTGCCAGCGTGACAAAGCATCACTTTACATCTAGCTCAGCAAACACCCAACGCCTCCATACCAGGAACCACGCGCAGCTCATGAGCCGCAGTGAGCACTTTGGTTGCCAGGCTGGCCACCCTGAAAGATTGCAGGTGCATGTTCACAAGCACTACACCACACAGGTGGTTAGGGTTCCAGCTTCTTGATCTCCTTCTGTAGTTCTTGCTTTTCCTTGCTTTCCTGGACATGGTTTGACATTGAGCAGGGGGTGGAAAGGCGCATTAAAACAGACAGCTGTTATTGTTCCGCTCCTGCTTTTTGGCTTGTTTTTCCGGGTCTGGGTCATCATCCTCATTGTCCTTCTTCCGCTTGTTTGGCGCAGCCCCACTAGCACTCGGCAACTGCATGGTGTCTAAGGCTTCACTCAATGCCTTCCTGTTGGATTCCTTGCTCATATCAATATTCATTTTTCCTTTGACTGTGCTCGAACACGTATTGCGAGTTCCATCTTTGATCGAGGTCCCCACATACAGCTTGTAGATTCGGCATTCCGGATCATCTCTGTACTGAGCAGATCACAAAAAGAACAAACATGCACAACTAATTGAATAAGAAAACAAAGCTAAGTCATCAGCTTCTTTCATTGGATGTGGTTTCTCCGTCTGACCTTATGTAAGACTTCACCAAACTGACCAAAAGGAAACTTGCAACGAACGTGAGGCTGGGTTGCCACGCGTTTGATCAGATCTGCCAAAAACTTCTTGCCTTCTTCGGAGGCAAACTTTTCCCTCAACTCGTAGAGAGGCTTCTCGACATATTCGGACTCCCTAGATTTCAGGGCCATCCTCAGACCAAGCAGGCAGATAAAGGAAAATGAAGAGTGCAAACTGAGGCAAGAGCTCTTCAAACTTGGCTTCCACAGTCACACCTGTCCTGACAGCAGCGACAAGTAACACGAATGGAGTGTAGGAAACGTTGAGTCGCAGACATGGATTCATCGCAAATAAACTCTTTGAGCAGGTCAAACCTTGGAGAACTGACGGTATAATGTAGACAGTAGCCAAACTAGTGTATTCATAAAAAAACTTAGGGCGCGACTTCTTGCTGCTTCCAGAAGCTGCCGACCACTTGGCAAAGAGGCCCGGAGAGATGTCTGGCCAACAAACAAACAATCAACATCAAACTCAGCACAGGACAATGAAACAAGCGCAACCACCTGATCCTTCAGGGTTCTTCTCATGGGCCTTGAACTTTCTGTCCATGGCACCGTACCAAACCTTTCGGTCCTTGACAGGAAAGAAGTAATATTGAAGAACGCCTGACCTAAACCTCTGGCCTCCACTGGCATTTGGCTTGGGGATGACATAGCTAGCACCCTTCGCTTTTGCTCATCAGTGAGTGTTCTGACCTCGTGCGCAAAAGAAGCCTGGGGGAAAAAACATGAGGACTTTCGAGTAAAACGAGGCCGACGCTCTCTTCAATCTTCCATCGTTTCCTTTGATCACCAGTCCACGTATTTGCCCCGGGCCATCACCAGCGACAGAGTGGAGGGTCAAAGTTCTCCTCATCTTTGGGGGGTCCTGCAAACGGCAGTTCAATATGGGTTTGAACCAAGAAAGAAATAATCAATTGAACTCCCCCTCCTCAGGCTCTTCAGGAGGCTTTTCTGTCTTTGCCCTCTTGGGGTGAGATTCAGTTGGGTCGGGGGCGTCCTCCCACGCCTTTGCCGCATGTGCTGGGTTTTCCGGTGCGGCCAACACCGCTTCGAGGTGTGCATTAAACTAAGCAGCGGGATCCACCGCCTTACCTTTTCCCAACTCTCCCTTGCCTTTCTCTAGTCCCTTGCCTTTCTCTGCTGCCTTCCCTTTCTCCCCTGCCTTTCCTTTCTCTGCTGCCTTCCCTTTCTCCGTCCCCTTGCCTTCTTTGCTTTTTCCTTTGCCTTTCTCACATCCCTTTAAGTCTCCCTCCTCCTTATCCTCAACCTCTTTGCCTTTCTCAGCTGTCTTCCCATTGCCTTTGCCAGCCTTCCCTTTCTCCTTCCCTTTTTCCTTCCCTTTTTCTTTCCCTTTCTCCATACCGTGGGAACCCTTCGTCTCAGAACGGCATTTGCCTTTTCCTAGATCGCTCCCCTGGTCCCCCCCACCTTTCTTGCCATCACCTTTCTTTCCCTTCCATCCACATACTGCTGTGGGAGCTTTCCCTTTGGCAGTACATTTGCCTTTTGCCGTCTTCCCACCCCCTTTGCCATCAACTACATGTCCATACCCTGCCTCAATCCGACATTCAGGGTCTTCATCATGGTCACCACCATCGCCCTCTGAATCCTTATCCTCGTCCTCATCCTCATCTTCCTCATCCTCATCGTCCTCGTCCTCCTGTTCTTCCTCTGGTTTCTTTTCTTCTTCTTCATCTCTGTAACCTGCCGGTGTCACAGACCGCAGTTCATCCTTTTCCCCAAGGCCACCCAAAAACGTTTCACGAAGTATACATCATGAGTCATGGGGGCCTTTCCAATTGGCTTCAAAGTCTTCGATCATCTCTGTTGTGATAGTTGACGACCATATTACATGTCTGTTCTCATTGGATCTCGGTGAGCCTGGCATCCGCAAGGCAGATGGTCGACCTCAATTGGGAGGCAACGCAATCTATTGCAAATTGATCTTGCTGAACCGCTGAATCAGGCCCCAGCGCATGACCTTTGGAGCCATGGCCTGCAGAAAACATCTCACTCAACAAACACTGGCCCAGGCCCCCCCCCCTTCACGGAAGTTCACGGAAGTTCACGCGGGCGTAGAGGTGTATAGCATTACATTCACGAAAGTTCACGGAAGTTCACGGTCCCTATTTTTTCAAAAAAAACAGTGAACAAATTGAAAACTATCATAAAAGTTCACGATTCTTCACCAAATATCACCAAATATAGGTGCAAAAACACAATGTGCTACTAGCAAAGGGCCTATAACAAAGTTCAGCTGCGGAACAGTAGGCGTTCTCGCATCAACGCACACAAATCTGAGTTTGTTGCGCAACTTGGAAAACTAATCCAGCACCACCCCTAGTGCTGTAGCCAAAACGCTCGTGTTCAGGTTGCATTAATAGCTATCATCACTTCATCATTGGTTTGCACACCACCAACTTCCGCGTCGAGCGAGAACTGATGTGACAAAATGAACAAACACACATTCAAAAAACCTTTCTCCCAAATGCTCATAAGTCGAATCTAGCTTGGTGCTAGGTTCGCTAGGGTCATAACACCGGAGTTGCCATCTCACTGGGCTCTTCCTGGGACATTGAACACATATGGATGAACAGAAAGAGTTCACAACAAGAGTTGGTTGGGTCATGGACCCAATCAGAAGTTGATAATAAAATTCAGCATATGCTCCGTCACGGGACCCACGGCAGCTCCATCCGAATCCATGATGTCCTCTAGACCGGAGTCATCGGACTCCGAGCTATCGAAGAACTCCAGGCCATGATCCGGCAGAATCTTTTTCTTGGCTGGCCTAATGGTTCACTCGCCAAGGCAAATAAGTAGACTATCCACCATTTTCTTTGAAACGTCTATTTATTAATTTCCTGGTCTCTCAAGTGACGTCGACACACTTTACATGACACTGGAGAGGTTTGAGGTCCCTACAAATTTCTCTGCAGCAGATCGCACACACGTAGGCCCAGGCCATAGGGATATGCCTGTGTAGAACGGAGGTGAGGGCCTCCTTGGATCCGTGGCAGGCCCCGCTTGTCACAGTAGCGGCGGACAATGCGAATCCTCTTGCGGGCTTGAAGATCCAAAAGACGGCTTCTCTTCCTGAAAGCATGGGGGGGCAATGGATGAACACCAACCACTCGGAGCACTGAATGCGGACCAATGATCAACCTAAAACACCATAGATCCAAGATTCTCGTGATCCATCTTGACACCCAACGTTGCCAGGAATGGGGCATTGGTCATGATCGTAACCCTCTTCCTTGCAATGTCTTTGGCATCAACAAACAGACCCGCAAGAAGGTCCAACTCAAAAGAAACAGTGAAAAGACTGCAAGGGCAATCTCCAGAACATACCACTATATTATTTAGGACAAGGATCACAGATGTAGCCCCATAGTGCCCCAGCGGAATGCTGATTTCTATGGCTCCAGATTTCTTCAAAAACTTCCGCATAGGTCTGTACCGCCACATCACCGAGGAACAGGGCTGCTCGATCGCGAAGTAGGCCTCCTTTTTGATGATATACTCCAGCAAGTAGATCATTCTGCGGCAAATCCTGTTGGCCTCCCCGACTTTCTGGTACTTCGAAGAGCCTCGTGGGTTCAACGCTGAGCTGTGCGTTGAACCCCGGCTCAACCAGACCCACGATGAGCAAGGTGGTGCCCACCAAGACAGTCCTCCCTTGCAAAGGTGCCTCAAACCAGCAAGCAATGACAGGAAGCCCAGACCACGCAAGATGTCCAAGTCATGGCTATCGCAAAGATCCCTGCAGATGCATACAAAGCCATGGTCAAACATGGCCCTGCTCAATGCATGCTTTCCAGCAAAGTCTTCCTGGAACTCTGTCCCACGCTCATCCGGAATGATCTCATCAAAGGTGCGCACCAGCAGTTG
This sequence comes from Durusdinium trenchii, assembly GCA_963970005.1. Classification (NCBI taxonomy): domain Eukaryota; class Dinophyceae; order Suessiales; family Symbiodiniaceae; genus Durusdinium; species Durusdinium trenchii. The sequence goes on along the minus strand of CAXAMN010025806.1, from coordinate 1,740,961 downwards.
AAGGATCGCAGCAAGAGCCGTCAACTTCATCGTTCCTCACAAATCGAGCGAGCAATCAATAGCACCAGGATCCAATGAGAGGTTGACAAGACACAAACACAATACCGATGTTGCATCTGGGATTGTTTCACGTTTCTGATGCTCTCAACCCAGTCGCGGCCGCGAGACCCTGGATTTTGCCTCCAATTCGGCCTGCACGTCTTTCAGAAAGACATGAGGAGAAGGTTGTGCTTTTTCTTGCAATCCGCCTGCTTTCTGGCACGTAGCTGTGCCTTTGTGACCAGCAAAGATGCAGGGGTCCAGTCCTGCAGACAAACACGCTCAGGAAGAGACTTTCGGCAAAGTCTTCTAGCTTGACTCATGGACAGCCTCGTACTGGATGTCGGAAACAAACTGCCAGCCAATCAAATACTTGCCAAACGGACTAAAGGCACAGTTCAAAACAAATCCTTTCTGTATGATGCCTTCACTGGTGGAGCCAAGACAGGAAAAGCCTTACAGACCTCGCAAAAAGGTAAACAGCTTCACGTGCAGCCTTTGCGGCCTCTCAACCCTTGTTGGTAGCTGAGGACCTAGCAGGCGACTCGTCCACGTAGCAATTCTTAACCTTCAAGAAGAAACAAAAAGAATGGAACCCCTAACCTCATCACATTTAATGCCGTGCAAGTTCTGCTATATTTCACAAGGCCTTGACTGCTGTCGGTGTGGGAGGTCCAGCCTCGATCAGCTAAAACTAAAATAAATGTGTGTATCTTCGACTCGCAAAATCAAACATAGGGAACGTTTCAATACACACGGCTGCCATTAAGTCAAGGGCGATTGATGGGGGATATTTTTTTGCAGTATTGGCCTCAGGGACAACACTCGTTCAGATCAATACAACGTGTTCAGTATACTAGGGAGTCAGCAGCCAAATGCCGAGGCCGAGGGAGTGTCTGGCACAAACCCAGGAAAAACAATGTTCACTCCTGAACTCTGCAAATCTCCAGTGCCTTTTGCGCAGGACGTTTGGGCTGCGGCGGCGGCACCTGTCCAATGAACATTTGCCCAAAGCAATGCGCATATCGAATGAGGCCCCGTCTTTGGTCAGGGCAACAGTCTCCGAACCCACGCTGCAGTACGACTCGGTGCCGCTCTCTGTCGCCTGGGCATGTCAAACACTAGCCCCTGTACCTGTATGAAGCAAGTAAGACTAGCCTGAAAACCTGCCTCCTGATAGTGATCGCTCTCCTGCAAGTGGATACCAATAAACTTTGTTCGGAACCCTTCAACACAAAAATGCACAACCCTCCTGAAGATTGGATTCTTCGTTCAGCTCCTGCCACGATTGGATTGGCAACGTCAATTGACATTGAACAAAACACTAGCCTGAAAGGCAGACAAGCATTGAACAAAATGCTGAATCATATTCACTGTTAACTGCCAAGTGCGGACTCGCTTGAATATGTTCAAGTTCCTTGGCCTCAGTGTCAGGTCGGGGTACTGGACTCAAGCTCCTGACATTCCAACGATGTTGTGGCAGACTTTCTGGCAGACAAAACATTGAAATTAATCGAAGATGGCCTTGACTCGGGTCGGTGTGTGGGCCACTTGGAAGTTAGGCCGTGCCCACCCACACTCATCTCAAAATGGCTACGGGGCAAGCTTGGCATTAAATTGCAAAATCTTTCAAACCCATGTTTAAGATTGACTGCATGTTCCCTAACCTGATGAGGTTCATCTGTGCATTTTTCTTCAACCCCCAAGTCGACCCCACGATCTGATCTCGATCCTCTGTGGATCAGCGATCAACCCTCAAGAAGCCATTGGTTGAAGCGACGACGCTTCAACTCTGACGCGCTCATTGATTTGAGCACGGTTTGGCAGGCATCGCTGCCACGCCACACTTCTTCAAAAAATTTGCTCTCGCCAGTATACTGGCTTCGGAACAAAGCCTTGGCCTCTCCATAGGCACTTGGTTTCATCTTTCGTGCATCCTTCTTGGCCGGTTTTGTTTTCGAAGCCTTTGTTTTCGAAGCAGTTTGTTTTCCTTTCTTCACTTTGCTCTTGCCCTCGTTCTTTCTGTCTTTGCCTTTGTTTGCCTTGCTCTTTGTCTTCTCACACTTCGAGGATCCGGCTGTAGCTGCAGCCATCTTGGCTTTTGCTCTGCGCTGTGCTGCCAGTTCCTGCTTCTTCATTGGAACCACTGGTTGATTTGACCTTTCTGGCCAGGCCCAAGCAGGTACAACAGCATAGGGGTCCTGAAGTAGAATTCAAGAACTATCTCTACATTTCAATCGTTACAAGTGCTCTGCAATTACAGATGGTCCAACCTTGTACGTCTGGCCCTTGTCACCACCATCGTCCTGCAGGATCTAAAATCTAAGATTTTTGGAAATAGTTTTACAAAACTGGCCCAGCCTTTGGATCGGGTAGCTCTGGCGTTTGAACAACTGGCTTTGCTTCCTTCTGTTCCAAGGCCTTCAAAAGTTCAAAAGAGCTAAGCGTTTGTTACAAACCTTTAAAGTGCAAACTGGCCCAGCCTTGTTTTTGGGGTTGTTGGGATCAGTTTCCCATGAATATTGCTTGTACCAATTGTCAAAGTTGGCCAGCTCCATATCGCTGGGTCCAGTCTCCTGGGAAAAACATCTGCTGATTGCTGATCAATGAAACAACAATAATTCCCACACAGGTCCTCCAAGATCTTCATGAACGCCTTCGATTCTGCAGTCATGAGCCATGCTTCGAAGTGCGACTTCATCGCCAGCACGCTGTAATGGTTCTGGACTCCCCGGCTCCGCAAAGTAGCTCGGCAATACTCAAGATAGCGTTGGAACAGCGGGTGCCTGAGAAAATGACAGGTTCAGAGGCAGTGTTGCTGCGATGGAGTTCAAAAACTGTAAGTGTTGTTCTAAGATGGATACCGATCATCAACCTCGTTGGACTTGAGCTCACGCACAAGTCCTTTGATCAATTCGTCCTCCTGTTGTTGAAGGACCTCGGTTTGAGCTCTTTAAATTCAAAAAACATAAAGTCACAGGCTTTGGGCCAGGCCCAGTATGGTCGACGCTGGACAAACGCCGGAGGCAAATCCTGATTTTGTTTTCCCATTCAAACTCATCAGAGACAATTCCATGCTCAAGCCTGGTGTGCCTGGTCGTTCCAATTGCCATTCGGATCCTGAACAGAGTGGAAAGGTGAATTCGAAGGAAAAACTGAGTTTGCACAAGGGCCCTCCTCCCAGTCAAAGTGCTCTGGATCATGATCTTGCGGGTCTTCCTGGCCAGAAGACGTCAAGTTTGCACAGGGTGTTCAAACATCAGGCCTGACCCTCCTGCTCGTTCGATTCCTCGTCGCCCCACCATGGTTCGTCCTGTAGTGTTTGAATACGCTGAATGTGTGAACAAAAAGATAGCAAACGAAGAGTCCTCAGTCCAGCCATCAACCCAGCCATCGTGTTGATACTCATGAGGTGCATGTGACTCCTCTTTTGCCTTGGCAGCGAGAAAGGCTCAAACCTTCAAAGCCGGTGTGAAAATGAAGGCAATTGATCTTGAGGCCTCATCGGGTTTGCTGTCGTCCTCCTGCCAGTGTCGCTCACTCACGCCAAACATCTGAGCAAAACAAAACCTTGCCTCTCCATAGCGCAAGGTTTTGGCCCTCAGGATTTTGGCTTCCTCCAGATGATAATTAGTGGAAAGCATCGAAAACTGTTGACTATATTGCGTGTGCCTCCTCATTGGCCCATTCAGGTACTGGACAAGTATTCTGGTAGGTCTCCGCGAACTGCGAGTCCTGGAAAAAAACTATGTTTCAAAACCATGAGCCCACCCTGGTATTGACGCAACTACCTCAACCGAATCCATGTGGAATGTCTCATCGAACTGCAAGTCCTGGAAAAGAGTTGCGCAAACTTGTCAAAACAGCACAGTTTTACAAAAACCTGTTCAAGGTCCTGCAAGTTCTTCCACTCATCATTCCCGTCAGTTTTAGCAACCTGCCAGATCTCACAAAACAACCTACAAACACCAATTGATGTGCACAAAACAGGGGCCTCTCCAAGATTTCCAAAATCCTGCACAGCAAGAACAACAGAGCACTGTAATCGCGATACATCACTGTCCTGCTTCTTGCTGCAGGCTTCAGAGATGCCACGGCAAAGGGCCTGAGCGCACATAGTCACAACAAAAAGACAGTAAACACATCAATAAGTTCCCAACGTCTCCGTCGTATGGCAAAGTATCAACTGCTTCCATGGCAAGCACAGCTAGCCTTGCCCTGCACTTTCTTACACGGGCTCCGCTTTTGATCCGCTTGGCAAGGTCCATCATTTTTTTCGATTGGGTTGCAATGTAGTCGGACATGCTCACTCCTGGTTTCTTGGCCGGCCTCAAGTCATGTTCTGCTAAGAGAACACGGATGACCTTGCGGCAAAAACCCTTTGTAAAAAGCCTTCCCTCTTCTTCCAAAAAAGACAGGCCATCCCTCCTTCCATGGCATCTCAAGGATCCTCGTGGAAAAATCTCTCCACTGACTTCAAAGGAATCTAGTTGGGAAGATCTTGCCATCCATTCATGCAACAACCGCGCATACCTCGCAGCTTTCCGATAGGTAGCTTCTTTTCTTCTTGCCCACTCTGACACAGGCATGGCGAGCGAAAAATTGGAAGCTCGAACCCCAGAGCTTCGGACCAAAAAATCCACAAGATCAGCGCTCGTAAAGATCCTGAAGAAATGCTATCGCACCCAGCCTTGTCACCACGGACCACACGCAGCAAAACGCCGCACTGCGGCCCATCTCCGGGCCCCGATCTTGCGTCAAAAATGTCAAAGTATGGTTCTCAGTGCGCACATGGCACATGGTGATGTGTTAGTGCCTGCGTTGGCCTCTTTAAATGGCCTTTCTGTCAGGAGGTTGAAACTATTTCCAAAATCTGGAGACTAATTGGGGTGGTGTGGAAACTATTTCTAAAGTGCTCAGAAACTATTTCCAAAAGGTAGCAAGGCAGTTCTCTCAGCTTCTGGCGGCACTAGTGAAAGAATTTGAAGGGATCATGATTCAGGGATAGCCTTTGCAAAGGCTTCCTAGATTCCTATAGGCTTTTAGGATTAGCTCAGTTAGCAATGCAATCTTAGCATGCACAGTGCTATGAGGTAAGGAGTCGTGATTCAGATTCGTTGCCCTTACACATGACTGTCTACAACAGTAAACAACTCGTGGTCTTGGGATGTAAGAGGGTCCTAGTCCTAGCTACTTAGAGACCTTGTGACACGTGTTGGTGTCTTAGACCTGGACTCTTAGACCTAGACACCGGGACACCTGTAGATCCTTTTTGGCTCGACTTGGTGTGGCTGAGCACTCGGGATGGCTAGCTCTTCAGAAAAAGATGCTGACAGCTCCCCTGGGGGCATCGGCTCCTTTGTGCGGAACCTCTTGTGTGAAGAGCAGCCTCTTGTTTCGCAATGGGAAGTAGAAGTAGCTGGCTGGGAAGCCGGGAAGCCAGCAAGCGAGCAAACAAGTGATTACAGCAAAGAAGCAAAGGCAGAATCAAGTACAAGTAAAGTGTACAGTACAAGCCTTTTTGGATTCAATCCCAGGTGAACATGGGTGAACTAAAGCACATGTCACACAGATGATCCTGTAGATAGAGTGATGAGTGATGAGAGTGAGAAGGGTTCACTGTTCCAAGCATTTTTTCGTGTGCGCTCCCCACTTCTTTGTGTGGGACTGGCTTTCCATGTGATCTGAGGATGGGTGATTCCACCAGCGATGAAGTTCCATCAGACACAGTGGGTCCTGAAGCAGTTCCTCATCTTCCCATGTTCAATTGGGCCCGAATCTTTTGTCAGAAGCTTGGCCTGGACCGTCTTCAAGGGCAGCTGGCAGGAGTCAAGTGGCTCGGCTCTTGTACGCAGGTGTTGGCGGGGACCTGGACAGGGGTTGAGAACAAGACAATGGTCTCAAGGGAGTGTGATGAGATGGGAGACTTGCAGATCTCTGAGTTCACCAAGTAATCTACTGACTGTACTGTACTATTACAGTTACCTGTTTATTGTTATCTTCTCTGCAAGGATTGTGGCGGCCGAAGCTTGCGCGGGGTCAGCGCCAGGAACATACATAATGCGCCTTGGCAGCCAACAAGCCAGAAATCCCAAGACTGGAGTGCCAGGTAATCAATGGTTGACAGTTGATGTAAATGGTCTAAACATGTTTAAACCATGGTTATGTGGTGAGGGTATTTGTACCAGTTGTGATTTGCGATCCCTGGCCCAACTAAGATGCATTGTGTTGCTCAAAGTTTTGATGGGTTTGTTTTGACTTGAGTCACTTCATTTGCTCTAGCAGTCTAGCAGCATTATTCAACCGGCCGAGCCCGCCGAGCTTTTCCTTTAGGAAGGAGCTCAGCGACTTCTTGGGGTTCAAGACATGGACTGCGAGCGTGTCAGAGCCAGACACAGTCAAGGGAGCCTTTATTCGCAGAAATTTTGGTTCACTGAGCCACTTGTCAGAAGGACTGGGCCGAAGTTGAACCCCAAAGCTTAACTTAAGAGTCAAAAAAATCAAAACTCAAAACCACTGTTTTTTTGATGGACCCGCCTGTCTCAGGCCAGGTAATCATTAATTGATTGGCAGGCAGTCAATCACTGAAATCGGAATCTGCAAAATGAACTGAATATTGTCTCTTCCATGTGGAGTCCGGGTATTTGCCCATCTCACTGTGGTGAAGTGATGCATTCTCGCGTGCAACTGAGTCCAGCATCACTACAAGTACGTCTCTGACCAAAGAACTGGTGGATACTGTCTGCAGCACAAGCGTGATTGCCATCCACCAATTCAGGACAGCTTTCTTTTGTGGAATTTCCGGAATTTCATTCTTGGACAATGCAGGCACGTTTCAGAGATCTTTCATTTTTCATTTTTTGTTGCTTGAGGCCGGGAGCTTTCAAACTTAGAGCACTCAGATGTCAGATGCCAGGTTTAGTAATTGGGCCCTGAGAAAAATGTCAGACTGACTGACTGACTGACTTGTTTGATTGAGTGGACCAGGAGGAGATGGAGGACGTGTTTCTAGCAGGGCCACCCTGCCAGCCCTTCACCAGGCTGTCCAACAAGCGATCCCATCCAGGGTGGAACCCGTTCGACGATCCACGCGCAGAGGTGTTTCTGGACACCAGCAGATACATCAGACTCATGTCCTTGTCGAAAACCATTTTTCTTGTGTTTCCAAGAACTTGAGAAAGTTTGTTTGGCAGGCGGCGTCAGCATCAGAGTGAATTGAATATACGGCAGTTAGGAGGTAGTAGTAGTAGTTTACTATTAAATTAGATTAGATTAGATTAGACTAAGATTAGATTAGATTACTAGAGTGACTAAACTCAACTAAATACATTAAATACACTACGGACTGTACTAGTCCTACTAAATACTATCTATCTGTACAGTATATATCAGGGTCGGTCAGTGTGTGTATCAGTCGGAGTGTGGATTAGCTTTTGACTTTGGAGTCAACTGCCACTTTCAGTGCATACTGTCACCTCAGGATCCAGGAAGCCTCCTGTGGCGATTCTGGAGGAAGCGCCCCGGTCCAAACAGGTGTTTTAAGTTTTGGAATTTACTGCTGCCGATCTACCCAGCTTCCAGATTGAACCTGACAATCTAACTAATGATGATGTCACGATGTCAGTGTCAGTGTCTTTCATTTGCATTGGACCGCCTGTGGCACAAGGTTGCTGATGTTCTGACTCCGTGGCCAGAGCACTGCAAAGGAGAGTTCTACAACACATACAAGGCGACGGGTGATGGGTGTGCGGCGTGGCGCTCGAGTAAACCGCAGTAAACCGTAGGCAGTCAACAGGCCTGCAGCAACTGTGTTGGCCACTTGAGACACTTGCGGGCTCGAAACTCCAAGAACAGGGCCCAGGTGGTGTGACATTTGCTTAGGACATGATGTATCATATCAGTGCTCAGAGGCCCCCAACACAGAAGGGAGTTAGGCAGCTTTAGGAAATGCCAAACACAGGGATGTGACTGGAACCAGGATTGGTGCGATTGAAAGTTTAACTTCCATTGGTCCATTGGCCTGTTGATTGACATTGACATTGACAAAAAGAAGGGCAACTTTCTAAAGGGGCGGCAATCCAATTCCCAATTAGACAACGTCAGAAACAGAAAGCACAACAGACTGAACAAACTTATGAACAGAGTGACACGATCACTGATCACAAGTCTCATTTTTCATGCCAAACCCACACAAAAACAAAAAACAAGATAGCACTGGACTAAAACCAACACTGGCAAGCGCGATTCCTTCCAGACAGACTCACTACCAGCTGCAATGGATCCCAGTTTCCAGCTGACAGCAAGATGAAATTTAAATGGTCCCTGCTGCTGGATAGGCTTAGATGCCCTTTTCAGACCTGTGGGACGACCTTGCTGATGACGCAGGGCAGGATCAGCCTGGAGAGGACCCAGTCAGAGCAAGGGCAGATTTAGAAGCGAATGAGATTGTCAAGCTGAAGAATAGGGCTCGAACAGAGAAGGCAAGGCAGCAAGCTCTGTTGAGCAAGTTGAAAAGGAAACTGGGTTCTGCGTCAACTGCATCTGCATCAACATCTGCAGGAGGGCCACCATCAAATTCCGATGACCCTACAGGCAGTGCCACTCACACTTTGTCTGAGGAAAGTCGGAGTTGGGCCAAGAGAATTCAGGAAGCAGTTTTTACTCCACGTTTTTTCTCCTCTGCATCAGCCACGAGTGCAGATCCGTTTGGAGATGCCGATGATCAACGATTGGGAGTAGAACGGGCAAGAGGAGCTATGAGTTTGATGCTTCAGGTTGTCAAAACACTGGTAGGCCTTCTGAGGCCTTTTGCAAGGAAAAACTCAGAAGGCCAAGAAAACAACTTTGCCATGGCTCAGCTCTTGAACATATGTGTTATGGATGACACCTCTACACGCCTCAAGGGAACTGCAAAAGGTGACCAAACCAATGTCATATACGGAGTCATGAATTCAATCCAAACAGTACACATATTGTACAAAGCGGTTGAGCCCCTGGACGAGCAGGATGTGGAACAGCAAAGTTTTTTGATTCCAACACCATTGTTTTGCCTAGCATCCCAGAAAAAAGAGGATCTCTACGCTGGATACAGTGCTTATATGTTGCTTTCTAGCGCTGGTATTGGGCACGGGCTGAAAGCAATGCAGGTCCCTGCATCAGTGTGTGAGCCAGCAAGGTGGAAAGTTCATGTTCTGGTGGGAGATGCGCTCCCCACCAATGACGCATTGTTTAAGCTGGCGCATCCTTGTGTCAAGGAAAGAGGAACGCCGGTTAGCGTTGAGAGTGAAGTGTGCACTGCATCAACTGTCTTTGGTGAGAAAGGTTGCAGTTCTGTCTGTAGATTCCTTTTGGACTACACTGGTTCGCCTCTCACATTTGTTTGAACAGTTCACTTTCAAGAAGAGGTTTTCTATGGCATTGGTCCAAATATTGAACGCACCTGGTGGGTTTCAACGTGTCATTGCTGCAGTCTAGAGTTGATGTTTTGTTCAAACTCTTTCTGATACTTTTGTCCCGTCTTTTCTTTTACTTTAAAGAATGCAGAATGCTAGTGCTGAGTCACAAGCCAAGACTCACCACACCTCCTCACACACACACATGGCGCAAACACTTGCTTACTGCTTACTTACTTCTATATGTGTGGCACACCTCTGAGTTGTGACGTGTTGCATTACAAATATACAGTACATGATACATGATACGAACAAACAGCACTTTCCACGTGTGTGACTCCATACCAGTGCCACGTGTTTGGATGGATGGGAGGGAGGGAGGGATGGAGCGATGGATGGATGGATGGATGGATGGATGGATTTGGATGGATGGATGGGTGGGTGGGTATTGACTCTTGACTATGACTTGGTAGTTGATCTGATATGCACAGGCGCATCTTCTCAATCTTTTCCGAGTTCAGCTGAGGTATACCAGTGCCTTCCAATGACAAATTCCCAGAGGAGATGAGAGAATGGCGGGCCAGGGCAGAGTGGATCCAGAGATCCTTTGACTGTCCATCAAAGGCTGCGACCGAGCTATTGAAAGAATTTTTGGAATTTGCAAATGGAGACACAACTTGTGAGACATTGACACATTTTTGCAGTCCAGGATGCTGTTCTTCATCTGAAGAATCATTTCAGAAACTTCTGAAAAAGATTGTCCCACTCCTGGCACGTGGCTATGCTGTTCCTCTCCTTTATAGAATCAAGCATTTCAGCGGGGCGGCAGGGTACATGAAATTCGCATGTTGTGCTTTTCGCCTGCTCCCACGTGTCTTAGCCCAAATGGAGAAGAATGCGGCAGACAGCTCAGAACCAGGCTCTGGTTTTGCAAGCTTGGTGGAAACCCTTCTGTCTGACCACAAAACTGCAGAGCAGCCAAGTGCAGAGGATTTCCAACGGATTGTTGACAGCTTGCTTGACAGCGATTTGAGTTACTCTTTGCAGAATTCTGTGAGACGACGCCTTGTGTCTGAGCAGTTGTCGAAAGAAACTTTTTTGCAGGGAGCCATTGTGATTGAGAGCATCATCAACGCAATTGAGCCAGGCGTCAACAGACTGTTCAAGCGCACTGGCTGTCTAACTCGTTTGACAGCCCTTGGAAGCTCTCACCCTGATTACCAAAGTTTGAAGGAAACGTGTGAAGAGTCCTTTTTACAAATAGTTTCTGGAGATTTTGCACACGATCTGATCAATCGAGTCCTTGGCCTGAAGAGAATGTTCACATGGGTTTGCAACCATCCAGACAAAGGTTGACGCTAATTTTTCAACTGGTCTGTGCGTCTGTGTCCGATTTATGGCGCAGACTGATCCAGGACTATGACAAATTTCCTTTCAAGCTTTTCGCCTTGCTACGCTGCAGCCTAGCGGACTTTGTCAAAGAATGGGACCAGCTGCTTCACACAAGGTGTTCATGCCCCACATGCCTGGATGTGGAATTTACAATTCCGCTACTGAAAGAATTTGGCCCAGAGCCGCTGCGCCATCGAGCTCTCCATTATCAGCTGATGGTTCAACAAGAAGTATGTGAGGTGTTGTCACATGTCGCAAGCTTTACACCGCTTAACTCTGATTCAGTGGAAATCAAGAACGGGCAAATGCAATGGGCAGTATCCAAACGGTCCTCAGCTATGTACGTCAAGAAGCCTTCAGCTGCCAGAGAAACAAGCCTGCTACAAGTAGCCATCAACAACCACGGTCATGCCCAGGCTGAAGTGCAGAAGGCCACAATGCCACCAAAGCGGGTTTCAGCGGCAATTCGCCGCCAAGTGGGGGTACGATCTACCAACCAACATTCAAGAGCACTTGAGAACAACAAAGAAGCTTGACTTGGAGTCAATCTTGATAGATTGCCTCATGACATGCCTTTCATTTTTTGATGTGTGGGTCAGGGACCAGAGTCCAAGTGTAGGAAATCAGTTTACTGATGAACTGAATTGGAATTACTTACTGTCGCAAATTCAGTCGGTCGGGTTCCACTTTCACTTCGACTGAGGAGCAGCGTCGCCGACCTCTAGAATCTCAGCAGCAAAAGAGGCAAAGAGTTACAGAAGCAGAGAATCAACATGTTCGAGCTTTGTCTGGCTGGAACATTTTCCAACGTGAGCGCATGCGTGGGCAGCAGCTCGGAATGGCAGAATACCAGGAGAAAGTGAATTTGTTGTCATTGGAATGGCGACGCCTGAGTCAGCAGGATAGGGAGGATTTTGTTGTGCAGGCCACTTACGAGGAGCAAACGCGGGCTAGACTTTCTGAGTGCGCCCTGCCAACCAAGGGCCAGTTGGAACTTGAACACTCTGACTCAGACCCTGCACTCCGCGTGCGTGCTGAAATGGAACAGGAAGTGGGCAAGAAAGGCTTGTCCAAAATTTCCTGCAAACGTTTGGCTGTCAATGAAGAGTTGTATCGCTCTCATGACCTTTGGTCGTCGCCTACTCAAATGGGAGATGGTTTCTTGCCAGAAGTAGTTGTAAAGTCAGAAGTCAAACCATCAAACAAGTGGGGAATTAGAAGCTAACTTGACAAACAGCGCCTACATTGCCCCAATGCAGGGTTTAAATGTTGGGGCCTGAAGCCCTAGCCCCGCTACTTAACACCTAAAATTTTTATGGAGTTTTAGGGTTTAGGGTTTAGGAGCGGGGCTAGGGTTTCGGGCCGCCAAACCCTAGCCGAGTAAAGGTTTTAAATGACGGGACCCGAAACCCTAGCTCCCGCTCCTAAACCCTAAGCCCTAATTTTACGGGAGCTAGGGTTTCAGGCCGCAAATCCTAGCCAAGTAAAGGTTTTTAATGTCCGGCTAAACCCTAAGACTAAGCTCATGTTTTTTTAGTTGTAAGTTGCAATTTGTAAGTAAAATGACACTTGTAACAATTGGCCATTGACCATTTTGCACAACGTTTCCAAAAAGCCTAAGTAGCCCATGGAAGATTGTTGTTATCAGACCCTGAACCTAGGCAGTGGAGCTTTGAAGGCAGATCTTTTTGATGTCACTTCTTCGGATGCGTCTGTGAGCACTTTCTTGCAGGGCACTCTTCACAAACAGACCTGCCCAGATGATATTTCAGATCAACTTGGAGCCATTGAAGGCCTTGACATTGATGTGCATGATGACACTTGCCTGAACGGCATGTGTCGCAGTAGCCCATTTTGGCCGGAGGTCTGCAAAATGGCAAAGGCTCTGTCATATAAGCTGGATGAGCATGGCATCAAGGCTGGATCATTGTTGCACTTCAGCAGTGATTCAAGCCCAGCTGTGGCTGCAGCTTTTTTGGGAGTCATCATTAAGAAGCCTTTGATGCAAACGTTCATCGAAGCCAAGGTGGATGACAGCCAGGCATCCTTTGCAATGGATCCCAAGGGTCGAGTTCGGGTCTTCTCTGCTCATGAGATGTTTGACACTATGCTTGGACTAGCTGCCAAGCAAGGCTTGAATCCTCTGCTCTTTGAGATCAAGGTTGAGGTGTGGCAGTGTGAGCTTTTCGTCTATGAGTCCAGATGTTTGCGCGTTCGTGTGGAAGACATTGCCGTTTTTTTTCAGTCAGTTGCAATCCACCTAAGAAAGCAGATGCAAGGAAGAAGCAAGCTGATCCTAGTTTACCATTTGGACTTGAGCTGGAAAAAAAGAAAAGGAGAAAGAGGCGCAAGGCGAAGCACACTGCCAAAGGCCAGCCTTCAAAGGCGCAGCAGCCGGCCAAGGAGCGCAAGGAGCACCCTGCCACTTCTGAAGGTACATTGCCCAGTGGCTCTTACTTTGACCCTGATGTTGAACAGGGCCAAGAAGATTCTGATCTCAGTGATTCCAATTCCAGTGGCTCTGGCACTTCAAAGTCGGATCCAGATAAGAAAGACGAGCAACTTGTCGAACCCATATCTGAGACAATGCGTGTTGAAGTCGCATCTGTGTCTGCATCTCTGGCAGACATTGCTGCAGCTCAAGAGTCCAGAGAAGAGGTGCAGAATATGTGCAGGGCAAGTGGTTCAAAGCAACCATCAACATTCTTCAGCCGAGAGGTGGGTCTTGGTGCTGAGCATGGCCCTGCATCAAGTGGGCGATCCAAATGCCATGTGTGCCACCAGTTGATCCAGAAAGGTTCTTGCAGGTTTCAATGGTGGTGGAACACAAGAAGACCCAATGCATGGCTGCACCCGTATTGTGTAATTTCCGCTGCTGATAATATCAATTTGTCCGGAGTAGGCGCTACAAAATCTGGAAGGGTATCTAACAATCAGTATTTGTATCGTTGCAGTACCGGTTGGCACAGTAAAAAACAATCAAAAACAATTACCATGCAGGGGAGTATTGACCATACTAGACACACAACTTGGTCCTGCGAGGGCCAACTGTCTCAAAGTTGCGCCTGATATCTACTAGCTTTGAGATTGCTTCAGTACAGGCAGAGGCACACAATATTTTAGAAAGCCTGCTGTGAACGGATCAGATCAATGATACTGATACTGATCAATTGGATGTAGAAAAAGAGATGTCCTAATGAAAAACATTTCCCCACTTTATAAATTCTCTCTTAAAGGCAGAGGGTGGGACGAACAGCGTCAACCGAAAATGCAACCCTCTGCGGAGATCGTGCGTGTCGAGTGAGCGAAATGCAGGCGAGAGTGCGATTTGCCCGGTGCGCGCACAACCCTCTGCGGAGATCGTGCGTGTCGAGTGCGCGAAATGCAGGCGAGAGTGCGATTTGTCCGGTGCGCGTGCAACCCTCTGCGGAGATCGTGCGTGTCGAGTGCGCGAAATGCAGGCGAGAGTGCGATTTACCAGAAGTTCACAGAATCATAGTTAGAATATTGAAGGTCATTGAGTCATTCAGAGTCGTCATTCAGGTTGAGAAGTTCTCCAGCTGGGGATTTTCCTCCTGGCCAGTCTCCGCTGGTCTTTATGCTGAATGGAGAAGTTGAAGACACAGGCGAGGTGATCGGCTTGGCCCGCATAGCAGACTATTGGCACACAACCATGATCATGGAGATGCTGGGCTATTTGGCCAGTAGGGGACAGTAGTTTATATATTATATTGATGATATCATCATATATAAATCACTTAAATATCCAGAATACATAATACAACTAGACGGCGCTATGTGGCACTATTAACATATCATTTCATATGTGTGGTTTCACACTGGCAGCCTGGCATGCCTGCAGCACAACCCCTTGGAGTCCTCCGCTTTGATTTCGGGTATTGTTAGTGTGATCTGGTCATGGTGTGATGATGATGTCCTAGTTGAATGAATGAATCAGTGATTAATATGGGTGTGGTCGGTGTGGGCATGCCTTTCTTTTGCCAGTGTAGACTGTAGACATATAGACTATAGAGATTTGCTGCATACCGTTCTATTGAGGACAGCGCATTTCCAAGTACCTCAAACCCGAAAAAGGCTCTATATCGTGCTGATCAGAAAAGACATTTGTGGATATTCCACGGTTGCAGACATTGGAGAGGTTGCTGGCAAGGTGCTCTCTCAGGCCATGAGACTGTCCGGGCGCCGTCCCACAATTGGTGAGCTCATGTCACACAACCGGACCGTGCTGAACATGATGGATGCCACCCAGACAGACCCCCCACCATCCAAGGACCAGTGATTTCTGTGGCAGGGATTTTGCCAGAGCCTTCCAGTCACATGCGGTCAGGTCACTAATCTTTGCGGGGTGTCCGGGAGTGTTCTTGTTCAATCTGGGACAAACAGATTTAAGTGGAAGCGGCTTCCAAAAAAGTCAGAAACTATTTGCAAATTTGACTTTGTAACCTTTCTGCCTGGCCCAGGGCCCTGGCTCATTGGCCCCAGTCATTGGCAGGACGGGAGGACCTCCAAGGCGGCAAAGAACCTGGTGACTGCCTTCAAGAAGGAGCTTGGTGTTGCGCCGCACGGTTGTGTTCCGAGCTATTGCCAGACCAAGATCCAAGGGAAGCAGCAGCTACTCAACCAGAGAGAGCGTGATTGCTTGGATGTTCACTATGCCAGCCTCCTTGTAATTTGCCTTTTCTGCTCATTATGCCCGGCCTGGCCCATTACCATTACTGTCCCAGGGTTGGCTGTTGGCACAGGCTCTTCTGAAGGCTCCCTCCTCGCCTTTACCTTACCTTATCTTACTACTAGGACTGGACGACTCCACTACTTTATTTGCTTAGTACTTAGCCTAGCCTAGACTTAACTGTAGTATTGCCTGTCCAGTCTCTGTATTTTACTTTAGATTCGATTGTTTAATTCATGATTTGATTCAAGACTGTGACTTATGAGTTAAGTTTTAGTAAATATTGAATATAAAAATATAGTATAAACATATTATTATACTATGATGAATGATGTGTTTTTATTTTTTTTTGGTCAGGTTGGACACGGCCTAGGGAGAAGCCGCTTCAAACCGCTTTGAACTACTGGCTAGCAAATGGCTCCAAGCCGATTGGAACCACTTACTAGGTAATAGTCCGGAACCGCTTCAAACCGTTTGGAACTACTGCCTAGTAAGTAGTCTCAAACCGCCGCTTGGATCTAGTTGTAAGCATGCAAAATTGGTTCCTCCCAAAAAATCTGAAGTAGTTTCAAGTAGTTTCAAGTAAACCGCTTGAGACTGATTGCTAGCTAGTAGATCCAAGCCGCTTCAAGCCGCTTCGAGGTCTTTGTAGTCAAAGTGGCATCGTCAACATCGCAAAGCATTAAAAAAACAAAACATAGTGTGTTTATTTGTTTACCATTTCAGATTGATTCATATCATAATATCAATTATATCATAATCAAAAGCGACTACCTTAACTTTATCTCTGACTTAACTAACTTAACTTAACTGCTTAAGTTAAGGTTAAGTAACTGACGACTAACTCAGACTTCAAACTCAGACTAAGTAGTGTTTGTTTTAAGTAATTAAGCGAGTAATACAGTAGTAGTAATGTAAATATAGTCAGCATATCATGGAACAAAGTCGACCAGGAAAACAGTTTTCTTTAGTACTGGACTGTGACTGTTACTGTTCACCTAGGTTGCCAGGGTCAAAAGCAACTTTTCAGAACCAATGAATTTGAGGCAAAAGGCATGAATCCAGAGGAGTGCGAGTGCAATGTTGATGTTGCTAGCCGCTTGCCTGGATATAGCCATGCGCTGGACTTGGACAACTTAACTGAGACTAAAAATATCACTTGTCTCTGCTTGACTCAAAAGTTTTAGAATCAGACTCTGACTCAGACTCTACTGTTGGACTCACAATACTGGAATCTGAAGCCGAGTCATTGTTTATAAGGGCTAAGGGCGGTCTTTGCCAGTTTTTGAGTCTTTGTCATGTCTTTGTCTTTGTCTTTCACAGTATATAATATATAAAACTGCTTTTTGTCTCTGAGGAAGCATCGGTCGAAGACACATCGGGAAGTTTGGAAGAACAAGCGCGTTGACAAGACATGTGAAACTGTGGGACTTCAATTCAGAGACATTTCTGTGTGGAGAAGAAACTTGCCTGCCTCAATCTGAAAAGTAGTAATGCGATCGGCAAGGGGCGATGTGATGTGGAAATGTTAGAGTCTTTCAATCATGTTGGCACTGTGTTGACTGCAACAAAGTTGAATTATTCAATTCGGAATTCGGAATTGAAATACTGGAAATGGACTCACAGATATTCAGAAGTGCAACTACTGACCGTGTTTATATGCTTTGTGCTGGCTGTGTTGTACTGCCGTATTGAGTAGTGTAGCGTAGAGTGATCAATCCAATCCACAGGATTCATCAAAGAAACAACCATTTCCTCCCAAAAGGTCCTTCGCATGCACAAGGCTTGCCCTTTGCTTGATCTGAGGATCTACTGAGCCTTCAGGGTTTTCAGATTGAGAAGCTTCACTTGGGCGGCATGTCCTACTCTGACCTTTCTGCTTTGGCAGGACACTTGTGCTGGTGCTGATGTTTTTTGACCATTCAGAGCTGGATGAATCGGGCAGCAAACGTACCACAGGCATTGGCTAAGGCCCTCTTTAGCCAACATATGCTTCAGATTCAGAATACTACTACTACCACTGCCACCACCACTACTACTACAAATGACATGACTAATTACTGTGACTGTTACTATTACTACTATGTCCGTGTCTGTTTGATTGCTCGGCTACATGTTCTTTGACACTTCTGTTGAGGAGACAGCTGGTCTATTCCCGTGGCCGCTGCTGTTATCGCAACAGTCTTGGCCATATTGATCCCCTTCAAGAGAGGGAAGCCAGTGCCCAGCCTGATTGACACCTTTGCTGCCGATGATTTTGCAATCAGTGAGTCAGAAGATTGGTCACTGATACCCTCACCAGAGAAAGTTCCGACGCCCCCACAGAGATCAGGATTTTCCGGTCCACTGAGAACTGGAGCTTCGACCTTTGGCATCTAATTCATACGTGCAATGGATCGAAGAAGAATCTCTAGAAAACATTTGCACGCGTGTAAGTGTGTGAACTTCAAACTTCCTGTTCGGATGTAGGAGCAAAGCAAATTCATGTGGCTTTGTTTTGGAACCCACTGTGTATAGCTCATTCGTTCACTCTTGGGCAAAGAAGGAGAAACAATTGCTTTCCTGAGAGTGTTGCGTTGTTCAGGAACCTTTGCTTCCACCAGGTCGCCAACCCGTACAAATAACTTAAATCAAACTTTGAGGGTCCTGTTTTGGCCTTGGCTTGGGTCTGCTGATCGTGGAAGTCTTGAAAGCTTTGTTGCAAGTCAATTTGTCGCCTGGTCCTGCACACTATGCCGAAGGGTCCCAGGGTCCTGTCACTGACCTCTAGTGACTTTTGACCTACAAATTCTCTCCCTTTTGCTTTGTCGTGCAATGCCTACGATTCCGCCTACGGACGATGAGCATGATGTGGATATGATGCAAGGCCAGGGGGAGCAGCAGGTAGAATCAGATGGAGAAGGCGATGGATCGGATGTAGAAATTGAGTTGGTTGACGGACAATGCCCGGGTTGCGATCAAGAGTTTGGAGCTCAGGATGAGGACATTGGGTGAGTCATGTGCAGTAAAGCTACAACAAGATAAGGGTAGTTTTGACTGGATGTTTTTTTTTTTAAGGGTGGCATTGGACGTTTCTGTCCTCTGGGGCGATCCATCATTGGCATGAGTCAAAGTCACGAGTCAGTGATTTCAAGATTGGCTCCACACTGCTGATCTAATTGAATTCAGCCGCTTCTTCTTCTTCTGTGTCAAGTCTAGAGCCTTGAGATCCCCCAGCAGCAGGACGCATTGCCCGGAGTGACAATGCTGGTCAACACAGCCAAATCCGAAGCTACTGGTCTGGCTTTGTGCCTCAAGTGCACGTATATAAAGCGAGGCTCCTTCAAGAAGCTGACTGTGGCCGAGCTTCTGAAACTCTTGAAAAAGTGCAAAGCACTACGATTTAAGCTCTTCAGCTGAACTGGAGTTCCTGCAGTTCAAAAATTTGATTTCAATTTCTTCAGAAACGTGAGACTCCAGAATACAGAATTGGAAGCTGACATGGTTGACTCTGAACTGAAATGTGTTGATCATGAACCAGGAATCATGATTGACTGAGGTTCAGGTCTTTGAGGCGGAAGCTGGTGCAAACCCTATGCCGAAACCCACGTGCGAAAGCGAGGCACGAGGTTGTGGATTACAAGATGTACACCAAGCGGTCGAACAAAGACTATGTGGACTTCAGACAGGACAGAAGGGTGCTGTGCTGTGTTGCTGTGCTGTGTTACTGCACTGGTTGCTCCTGTTCAAGCTGTCCCCAAACTGGCAGCTTGCATGCAGGCTGAAGGCTAAAGATTAGATTTTGATCACTGATCACTGATCACTGATCACATAACATATTGTTTCTTCTTAACATGGCGGCTGACTGGGACAGCGGGAGAGACCTGTGACAGACGTGGAGTGGGTCGATGAAATGTATATGATTTATTTAACTATGTAACTAACTATGTATGTATGACTGACTGTCTTCAAAAAGCTTGCAAACAATTGGGAACGAGATTGGCCGGACCTGTTATTGAACCAGTGGACAGAACCCAGAATGTGAGCTACAAGTTCTGCTTTGCTGGCTTTATTGGCAGTGATAAAGTGTTTTAGGAGCAGGAGCCACATTTCGGGGTAGGATGGAAGGAAAGCATCGTCTTATTCAGAACCCGATTTACTAATCTCTACTCAATGACAAAATACCACTGATCCAGATCTGGATCCCAGATCCCAGACTACTGGTCGGATTACTTGATGAGGCATGGAATGGACCATTAATGGAATGGACTGGGAATCTGGAACAAGTACAGTCCAGTGTGAGGATGAGAAAAGGTGACAGGCGACAGGACGACAGTGGTGACAAGGTGCTAGAGCCATCATGGGCACACGAACAAGTCAATGCCAACAGCATCAAAACCCCATACGTGCTCTTGGATTTGTGCGGCTTTGCAATCTGGAACAAAGACGAGGATGTGTGAGGATGAGGATAGGAGTAGGAGTAGGATGAGGATGAGGATGAGGGTCGCCAGCTTGGGTTTGCCAGCAAAGCCGCCTGCATTTCAGGTTTCCTTGATTGGCTCGCGTTCTCGCTTTTCCTTCATGTCCACTGGCCAGCCTCTTGCGTTTCTTTGATGGCCACTGGCCCGCATTCCTGCGTTTGCTTGATGTGTCCCTGGCCCGTGTTCTGGTGTTTCCTTGATGGCCAGCGGCCTGTTTCTGGACTGAGTGTGTAGCCTACATGTAACATGTAACATTAAATAAACTACTCACTACTAACGTTTGAAACTTCAACTTAGAGAGATTGACAGAAAATCAGAGATAGACTGATGGACGGACTGGACTGAGATAGACTAGATAGATAGACAGACTGACAGACTGACAGACGGAGACATGGTAGTCCATCAATCAACCTATGATCTATAATATAATATATTGTTATATTAATATATATATATATATTGATATTATATATAATTATGTAAATTTCCTGAATCCCTGAGTCCTATGTCTATGTCACTCTCTATGACATCTATGTCAATATCAGAATTATATCATATCTCATATCAACGACAAGACAAAACAATAATATTTAGGATATATAGTATAAGAATATAATATATACAAATTATATTATTCAACGCCCTGACTCATACCGACTAGGCAAGAGCAGCCTGTTTTTTTCTGTGACTTTCTGCCTGAAGGAAGGTGTTTGGCATGACCTCTTGGAATACTTCCAGCAGCATGCTGAAGCGCAAGCTGCGCTCAGTTGCCCAGAAGAAAGCGTACTTGGAGAAGAAGGGCCTTAAGATCCAAGCGGACTGTGCGGGTGTTGGGTTTTGATTCGATTCATTTCATAAATAGGAGTCGATTCAGAGTCATCATCAGCCTGTGTGCAGTCCAGAGTTTGCCGGGGTTTGTTTTTAGATGTTTCAGAATATGGCCGGCCTGGCCCTTTAACCCTTCTTTTGCCTTTCACTGTTCACTCAGTCTACTCTCACTTTCAGCTTTCAACTTAAACTTAAACTATAATTTTGAGTTTGCCTGTGACAGGACGAACGAGGCGTTGAAGGTGTGGTGATCATGGATGGCAAAAAGAGGGTGTTGATCGGGCATCGGCTTTCAGCCAAGAAGGTTCGGGAATCTGAACATGCAGCAGGCAGCTCGATGGATGCCCAGCAGAAAGAAGATGCAGAGAAGTTGGTCATCAATGCCCAGACTCAGGAGATGTTAGATAGATGTTGTTGCTTTTAATGTCACCACCAACTCTTGACTTAGACTTAGACCGGCCATTCAAAACATTCATAGTTTGCTCTGTGAATTTTGCTTTTAGACTCAAAAGCTGCTGAATTGATTCTTAACCCTAATCAGGAGGAAGCACATGAAGCCTTTGCTGCTGCTGCTGCTGAGGAGGAAGAGAGCGAGCCAGAGGAGCAGCCTGAGGCAGTAGAAGAAGATGCGGATTCAGAGGACAATTAGGGCGTCCACCAGGAGTCCGAGAAGCCAAAGCCTCAAGCCAAAAGATCGACCAGAAAGCCTAAAGCCAAGTCTGAACCAAAGGAGACGGTCCCAGACAAGTTGGAGAAGGAGAAAGCAGGTGGAACCACTCCAAAGATTTCAGCCGCCATTCCAAAGAATTTGGACAAACTGGTTGCTCAGTCAACTTCAATGTGCCAAGTCTTCCAGCAGATGAACCCCTTGCTCGTGTGGCGCAACGTGGCCAAGACAAAAGAGTGGGAAGCCAAGACTGACAAGGCGTTTGCCTTGATTGATGCCTTGGAGGCAGCCGAACAAACTGAGGCTGTCAAGAAAGTGTGTCATAGCCTGAAGGTGCATGTCAACGATACTGGCCTGTGGTGCTCCCTGGTCCACACTCTGTGTCCGGCAGGACAATCCACTCCGGGTGCGGGCTAGCATCTAGGGCATACCCAAACAGGAGACCACTATTCAAGTTATTCCAGGGAAGTGGGGCCCGTCCGGCATGTATGTGGCTTCTGTGTCGAGCAGGAGAGACCTGGTTGCAAGGACGAGGCGTAAGCGTCTCACCCTCCCTTCATGGTGCTCTGCCAAACACACTGGCAGCGGGCCAGTCCAGAGTTCATGCGGCATTAGCGCGGCCTGAAAAGCTGCTGTGGCATCGCTGACCTGAATTGCACTTAGCTCTAGGGCACTGGTGGCATACAACTCAAGCGAGTCGTTAGTGTGTATGGTATGCGCGCCATGCAGGAGGGTCGCAATCACTTGCAATGCACCAGGGACGCCATACATGTTTACTGGGCATGCCAGTATCGTGAGGTCTGTAGCACGGCTGTATGAGTGTAACATTCCGAGTCGAAGTCAGCATTCCTACCATGGCCACTGAGGAAGGCCGTGCGTCCGTGCATTGCTATGCAGTGCCGTGCAGTTGCTCCCGCCACCTTGACCGCTGTCTCTGCATTAGCCTGCTTTCCTTCGTCATGGAAGTGACCTTGTAGTGCTGTGGCCCTGGTACGCGTGGTTGTGAGGACTAGCGCTGCATCATTCCCTGATGACGCCCTTGACAGCTGGCTCTCCAGGTGGTTATAGGCTAGGATGGTTTGATTAGCAGGCGGGTTGGTGACGGCATCCTCATTTAGGGAGGAGTGGCACCAAGTGACAAACCTGAGGCCAGTTGCAACTTGGTGATTTGCTCTGATGGAAGTAGTGCCTATTTGCCAGTTGTTTTGCCTACGACTGCACAACATAGGATACTGGATTCCTATGAGTGGCTCATAGACTTCCTGTGAGACCCGGGCACTAGTGGGGAGCATGATGCTCCATTGGTGTAACCCTGCCACACCTGATCTCTCAGCCGCGCTCTGCGCTTGGTGAAAGCTAAGAGGGCTGTCCGGCGGGTTTGTTGCTGCGTAGCCGAGTCCCACCAAGAGACCCTCTGGCAAGGACAGGTCCACTTGTGCAAGGTTGCGATAGGTTTGCTGCAAGTTGATCCTGAAGGGTGTCGTGGCTGCAACCAACTGTCCATCCTACCACTGCCAGCAGTGCTCGAACCGCGCATCCGCACCAAACCTGTCGAGAGACACCACAAGGGTGCTTTTGTTTAACAGGACTGAGTGACCTTGGGTCACTCCCAGAATTTCACAGACTAGGAGCTCATGCCTTTGACAACTGCAAGATTCTCACTCTAGTCGACATATCTGACACCGCAATCCTAGAGATCAGAGAATTTACTTTGCCAACTGCGTTTTTCTCCGGCGAATGATGCTCCCGTATACACTCCACACCATACATGCAAAAGTCTTCATGGGTTGTGCCGCTTTGCAAGAGCTAGCTATCCCACCATCAGCACACTACATTGCCTGCAAAGCCTTCTTCGACTGTACTGTTCTGAGAGGAATCCAAGAAATGCAAACGCAGAAAGAAGAACAAGAGCAAGCAGGCACAGTACACACGGACATTGCAATCCGAGCAAAGAGCAATGCAGGAGATACACCGTTTTCAGAAGTTGTCAACCCGAGCCAACCTGGGGATCCTACCCCCATTTTTTTGCTTTGCTTGTTTTTTGTTTTGTGTTGTTTGGCCGTGTTCTGAAGAAACAAATGTGACCGGAACATTGTAGTTAAAGTCTTGAAGATTTTAAAAAGTTTTGTAGCGTTTTCCTGTGTTTAAGAGGTTTTTGTAAAGAGTTCTTTGTGTTTTGTATGCATATGTGCAGTCATTCACCCGACTGTTACTTTTGGCTCAAGTGTGCGAGGGAGTGCACTGCGTTAGTTTGAGTTGTTGTTGACTTGAAGAGTTTCAAGAGTGAGAGAAACTGCCCAAGTCCTTGTGGTCTTGGTCTTCTTCCTCGCGCAAGAGTCAGAGCTGAGTTCCGGCCCACGTTGTCTGAAAAAGACCACTTTCGGTCCGTTCCACAGCAAAGAGGCGCGAGGCCCAATTCTGACATGATCGAAGACATCTGGTTTCAACCCAAATTGGCAAGCAGGGATCCAGCAGGTCCATCACAAATTTTGCACTGGCCAAGCAGTGGCAATCTTATCACCTAACAAATCAAGAGTTTGGCTGTGCAAAGAAGAGTCAGGAAGAACCTTTTCGCAGTGGAAGGTGCATCCACTCAAAGCGGATCTTAGCTGTACAGTCGTGTTTCGTGAGTCCTCAGGTCGGTCTACCAGCTTTTCAACAGGAGAGAGAATCAATGTTCTTGCAATTACGGCAGGAAAATTCACAGCGGATAGATTTTCAATGGAGGCTTTGTAAAGAAAGAAAAATACCAAACACAAACTTTTAGTGTGTATGACATGTTGAATGAAATGAATGCAAGACACTACTCAGCCAGAAGGAGTTTAGAAGACATGCAGAGAACAACAGGACTATTTGACTTTTTTTGGACAGGTACTGTTGCAAGCAGTTATGAATGAAGCAAGAAAACCCAACAGAAGGACCACTATACAGAAGATTCAATCCAAGAAACAGAGAAGCATCAATCAGGCAAGATTAAACAAAAAACGTGTGGTCGACTTGAAGCAGAAGTACAGCAAAAAGACACTGCAACTTGCTAGGAAGAGGATTGCCAGAGGCAGCAGATGTAGTTGAAAAAGAATGGATAAGAATCGCGAATTGTTGGATTGTGCACGCAGGATGAGAGAACATCCAGATATACCACACGACGTGCCAACAATCTCTAGGAACCCAGTTCCTGGAAACAATGAGTAAATCCAAAAGAGAAAGAAACAAGAAGTGAATGAGAGAAAATGGACTATGGTGGCAAAGTGAGCCCAAAGAGGCATTTTAGGGTCTCACATCGCCAAGAAGGAGTGCGAACCATTTTCAGTGTAGATCATAGCCTAGGTGTATAACATATTTGACATCATCAAGCATGCATGTGCATACTGCAGCCTTCTTGTCAGATCAGGAAAAAGAGCGTATTTGTCCATTGCTTTGGGCAGACCAGAACCCAAAAACGAGAAAATATATATTCAGACCCACGGAGAAGGTTTGAGGAGAGGCTGGACAGGTGAAGTAGGTCTGAACATTTTTTTGGCTTGTCCATTGGTTGGGGCAGACCAGCTAAAGCCAAAAAAACAAAAAACAATAAATTCAGACCCATCGAGAGGGTCTGAGGAGAGGCTGGGCAGGGGACCCACCTGAATACCCCTTCTGTTTTTATGTTATATACTCTTATCGACGTCGGCCAAGTGCCCTTTGCACATTACCAGCAAAGAATGTGCAGTTTTTTTGCTTGCTGCCACTTTGGTTTCTCTCCATTTGCTGTTTTCCTGCCGTGTTGAGAACATAGCGCATAGCGCTCATGGGCGGCCGCCTGTTTGCCAATCAGGATGACTTTCAAACAATTTGCGACATGCCATTGTTTTTCCTTTGCGAAGGATGTTTAATGTTTTTGTTGTTTGTTGCACAGCCTCAGCTTAGTTTGGTGGGAACTCATTGGGCATGTTGTTCCTGTGTTTTGCTCTCAGCGGAACGTGTTTGGCCTTGTGCCACACTTCCTTCGACCGCCCAATCAATGAAGACGCAGTCTCCTTAATTTCACTTTCAGATCCACACTGGCCTGACAGCTCACAAAAAATTCGCCACCGGCAAACGCAAACGAATACGTTCTCGTGAATCCTGAGTTCAACAAAGCTGATGCAAATCTTGGGCTGTCGTGACTGTTATCACTGAGGCAGTGATGCGATGACCTGCAGGATCTTCACACTGTTGGCTGTGGTGCGCTGAAATGCAATGCACCCCTTTTCGCCCTAACACCAAACAAGGGGATTCCGATGAACGTGCCTCCTTTTTCTCCAACCAGCTCTTTGGTGCGCCAAGAAGTCCTTCAAGTTGGAAGGTGGTGCCTGGAGTTTGGTCTACATGGTCGTGGAGCACTTTGGAGGTGTTGTTTTTCTTTCAATGTGGAGTTCATGGAACTGTTACTAGACTGGCTTAAAGCCAGTCTGCTCAAGATCCTGTTCATTGGTGGCAGGTGCAAGGTGCCCCATCGAAGCGTCAAGGACATGCTTCTGTGGAGGTGGGCTCAGCAGACCCGCAAATCGAGACCGGTGGACCCAGTAGGTTCTGCGAAGCGAACAGCAGAGCTTGCCACACGGTTAGGTTAGCGGGTAGTCGTGCAAACATAACGCTGGTTTGGGGTTGAATCGAATGCACCACGAAAAGGGAAAACAACCTTTTTCCTGCATACCTGCCATGGCAGGCATAGGTGCCACACATTCCATGTCCACTTGGAATATACAATGGGACATCCAGACTTCGTTTGTTCCACATAGAAATGAGATCTTGTTCCATCTCCCTTTCCCTGCTTGGTGCCACCAGATCTACATCTGGCACGACAGGTTGGCCGCAAGATCTACATCATTGGGGGATGCGTCCAGGAGCGTGGAGCCGAGCAGCAGTGGAGCCGTTCTCTCCGCCTTCCGAAATGGTGGGAAGAACCTCCAGCTGAAGGAGTTCAAGTCCAGAAAGGTCAATTGAACAGATTGGATGGGGCAGGTCTGGATGAAGACTGCAGGCTTCACTGTTTCGTGGCACAAGACTGCAATGATCTGCAAGCCGCTTTCCTCAAAACCAAAAACAATCGAGTCCGAAGTGATTTGTAAAACCAATTGGTCACATCCTCAAAACCAATGATTTGTGAGAGACTTCGCAAGCGATTGGTCACATCCTGCCTTTCGATCCTTCATCAACATGACATTTTCACGGCATGATGTGAACAGGGATGCTGTCAATTCTCATGAAGAGTCTTCTGCCAGTTCTTTTGTGTTTCAGGAGATTCGCTGCTTCAATGATGTGCACGTCTTCGACACAGGCTTGCTTAGTCCTGGAACTTCGTTGCTTTTGAATGTCTCAGATATTTTTCAACTCCTTCCGAGTATCGATTTCAGGGTGGTGGGGTATCATTCGGGGATTAGTGTGTTCCTGGCTTGAACGAACCCGAATGGGGATGACACCACGGGTCGCAGAAGTTTCGAACGAGGCACGCAGAAGTGGAGCCAGGACCTGCTTCTTCATGACCAGTGAAAGGAAGAATTGCTTTCATGAGGTCAAAGGTAGAAAAGATGTGCCAGGAACCACAAACAAAAGTAGAAAAACAAGGTATCAGTCCTTCCTTTTCATCTTCTTTGCATCTATCTATATCTATATAGTATATATATATAATATATAATATATGATATATGATATATACCTTTCCAAACCCCGCGGATATATCAGCCCTTCCGTCCCTACCCGCTCCAACCAGTCCCGGAGCCGTGAAACGTCTCCATATCACTTGAAGCATAACGGCGAGGAGCTGGTGAGTGGCGCTCCTCCGGCTCCTCGGGGTGGTCATACCGCCACCTTGGCCTCCTGGCCGAACGGGTGATGAGACCCAAACGAAGGGCGTCGTCGTCTGTTTCAAACGGGCCGGACCCAAAGGAGAAAGGAACAGGGGTTGAACGGGACCTCCAGGGGTGGTGTTTGGTTGGAACAGAAAGAGGTGTTTTTTGATTCTGGTCAGTCACTTTAGAGGAGGTGAGGTGGTTTGAAATGTCTGGTCGTCTATATGTTCGTCACTGACGGCAATTTTTCTGAGAGGTTGAGGTTTGCCATGGTATTGTATGCCCTGCCTCTTTTGGAGAACAATGGATCTCAATTCAGGTGAGTCAAAACCAACAATCCCAAGCTTCACCCTGGATCGCACAAGTAGAAATATGCCAACGAATTGGTTTTGCTTGTGTGGCTCCATCCATGGAAGGAAGGCCTGTATTTCCATTCCTCGGTTTGCGGCAGGAGACCTGCGCTAAGCGTTTAGATTCGATTCACTCTTCCTGTTTCTCAGAGGCCGTGCGAGGCCAAAAAGGCACACAAAAAAGGCTGAACAAAACAGCACACAGCGAGGGGCACAGCTGTTGCTGTGAACATTGCAAGCAAAAGTTGAGTTGCCGGCACCTCCTTGCAACTGCTGAACACCAACAACTGGTCAACACCTCGCAAACCCTGTGAGGCCAGGCTTACCTGGGAAGCTCAGAACGCAAGCCTGGAGAATGTGGGCAAACTTACTGTAAGCTTTCTCAACCTACAGCAACCCACCGACAGCAACTTGATCGAGGCATACAGCTACATCCCAGCTGGGTCCGATGTGCCAGACGTCCATGAAAATCCGCAGCTGCTCGCGCAGCTGCTCGTCATGAACATGATTTCCCTTGCTGTTTCAACCAAGCCGGCTTTTTCTCCTCGGCTGCGACGGAGGTTGGAAGTGACATCTTCGTGATCGGAGGAGCCAACAGTCAGGCGTGTGGTCTTTTCGGCCGCCCGCTGAGGGAATGGGTTGAACATGTCAGGCCCAAGGCACATGTTGGCCCAGTCGGCGGCCTTTTTCATTCTAACATAACCCACACCTTGGCTCTTTTTCCTGCGACTCGCTGTGGGAAAGATGTCATTTTGGACAAGAACTGATGTCTTGTTGACGGAACCCAGCAGTCGCCCACATCATCTTGAGGTGATTCGTGATTCGTTTTCACCATCGCCAGAGGAGTCTAGATTGCACTGAAGGTGCTTTCGAAGGCAAACAAATGCCTTGAAAAGTACTTTTAGTAGTGAAAAGTACTTCAGATCGCTCCGACGTCTTCGGGCCCCTGATCGAAGTGCGCGACTGGCGAGCGCTTTCACACGTTTCCCTTTGGGGCGTTGGTTCGTTACGAGAAGGCTGTGTTGAGCCGGGGCTGAAAAGGCTTTTGATCCTCCAAAAGTCCCAGATTTCAAGTCGACTTGACCCAACTGCAATAAGATTAACCTTGAAGAAGTTGGAGCTGGCGTCTCGGCCCAGAAGAACACCAAAATTCTGGTCTCCTCGCCCCTGGAACTCTCCTGCTTCTCTCCCGCGCCTGTCTGTTTATCGAAAGATGTCTGACGCCTAAACAACGCCAGGCGACCTTGGGAGACGTGTACCGTTTAGACTTGGTGCGGAAGCGTTGGACGAAACTGGAGCAGCCAGGTCGGCTTAAGCCGAAAACGAGCCGGGCGACGCGAGGAGACGGTGGTGTGTTTGGGAAATGCGTTTTTTTTTCTTCAGAGGTTTTCCAGGGAAGAAACTGGGTACCACGGTATGCTTCAGTTGCCATGTCCCCGCTTCCACTTGTTCATCCAAGACCGGTGAGGTTTTTTCCGATCCACACGCAAGTTGGACACGGATCAAGTCACTTGCGGGCGGAATTGATGTATGCATCAATTGGCCAAGAAGCATAGAAACTGGACACACTTACATAACACCAATTGCCTCTGCAATGGTTGCTTCTCATTCCGATTGCGGGAACTGAACATCTCCCAGCCCTGCTTCGTCGCCTATCGTCGCAGCCCAGCGTTGCTTCGTCGCAGCTGGCTTGAAGCTGTCCAACCGCACGAGCCATGCAGCTGTGGCCACCACAGGAGGAGCTGCGGACCAACCCAGGGTGTTTGGTGTAGGCGTCCGGATGCAGTGAGAGTCTACACTCCAAGAGTGGAAGATGGGAACTTAAGCAAAAAGGACATCAAGCTGAAGAGCTTTGAGACCTAGAACCACAAGACCTGATTGACTAGACCTGACACTTCAGCCTTCCTTCGGCTCAGAACATAATGATCCTAGATGAGCCAAAATGAGCCAAGCGCGCAGGGTCAGCGCCCAAGTCTTTAGAAGAGTGTGGCGTGTTCATCTTCCCAAAAAGAAACAATACCAATCCCAAAAACGATTCCTATCCTTGTAGCACATTTGCAAGCCCCTCAGTTTACTTGACAGACGAGACCTCCTCACAACAAAATCCAGGATCATCTCCAAACACTATACAAATTGCTCCCCAAATCCGACATTTCTCCCCTCAGCACTTCCACGACGTTCACATCCAGCTTCGCCAGCTCGTCGTGTTTCTGATCCCTCATCCACCAAAAACCGGGACCAAGAAGGGCGATGGTCTCAGCTCCATGTGGCCTCCAGCTTCACCATGGTGGCCCTTGAATACCCGAACCCACGTCTTTTTTCTTCTTTTGACCTCGGCTTCATCTCCCTCGCCGGTGCTGAAACCGGGCGCGGAGAGTTTTTAAGCTTCGCTTTTTTGCGGCACGTGGGCGGCGAAAAAGCGCAGAACGCAGAAAGACATGCACTTCCAAACACAAGTCGAACTGGAGTCGAACTGGAGCGCCCACCCTTTCCAGGACGCCTCTTCCTCTTTGGAGGCTACGATGCCGAGGGCAACTTCTTGAATGACTTGTGGGTGCTCCGTCCGTGGGAGCCCCGGGGAGCGCCAGAGTCGGCTGGGACGGTGGGTTCGTCGGTTCTGCTGTGGTCGGACAGGGCGGAGGCGGAGGCGGAGGCCGATGGAGGCCATGATGAGGAAGCAGCTGGGTGACTTAGCATTTGGTGGACAGTTACTCAGACATTCATTTGTTGGAGGGATGAGGTCACCAGGTCACCAGACCAAACATGCGCAGCTGCCCATACCGCGACTCGGATGACTTGGATGACTGGGCTCGCCCAGGACTTTGTCGCCGCCCTTCAGCCCGGTGGAGCCTCCAAGAGTCGTGTGACGGGTGAGGTCAACGATGGGAGTTCCTCACGGGTGATGGCGGAAAAAGAGGTCTAGCTGGTGATGGGGGTTAGGTAGGCAGCAGTTAGCGCCGGTCGTCGGTCTAGCTGGCTTTTGACGGGGTGTCCATCGGTGTCCAGCTAGCTGAGTGCTCTCTCCAGGTTGGCTAACAAAAACGAAAAGTGAGGCGCCAAGCAGTGAGTTCACTCCAAGCAACGGGCCCTGTAGCCCTTCCGCCCCAAAAAGAAAGCTCTCCCACCCACACACACACACACACACTTATGGATATGCATACGGAACTGATAGCGGTGCCACACGCCGGCCTAGGGTTCCATTTCCTAAGGGTACAGGTAAGGAAACCTAGAAAAGGAAGTGGAGGTCCATCCAGCGGAGGCCCCGAAGGTTTCAGGTGGCCAGCAACTCCAAAAGAAAACACCGATCGAGCGAACGACAAGGTGACGACGTGCGTGCAGAAAAGCCAAGTTCATCACCGCTGCATTAGCCGCTTACTGCAAAACACAGAACTGGAACAGCTTGTCCATTAAGTAGGTTTCTCTCCAAGCAGGTACGTCAAGCCGGCGTCCCGGATTGATTTCACCAGCACACATCCAGTGTCTTCGTTGGTGCAAGACTGGATGGGCTGCTTGCACCCCCTGCTGATTAAAACAATTCAAAAGAATCCCTGTGACTACAAGGGGCACACACACACACACGGCCCTGGTGCTCCGGTCGCCGCCAGGATGCGCCCGATGTGCTTGAAACGGCGGCGCTGGCCTGGTCGAGACCCGCTGGGGAGCCGAGTGCGCCGCCGAGGACCTCCGGTTTTTGTTTTGGGTCCAAAGGAGGCTCAGGTGGTTCAGTCGACTGTAGCCGCTGTAGCGCGAGGTGGCATGAGATGTTGGTCTGGTTTAGAGTGTGGCTTTTAGACTTTGTTCTGGCCTGGCATTCCTCGCCAGTGCTTTGAGAATGCGTGGGCCATGTTCTATATACAGTTGGATTTGCGTGTGCTGGTCTACACTAGGATTGCCATTTGTTTCAACAATTCGTTCAGCTTTTTATCACAGTGG
The DNA here is from genome assembly GCA_963970005.1 of Durusdinium trenchii. Taxonomy (NCBI): domain Eukaryota; class Dinophyceae; order Suessiales; family Symbiodiniaceae; genus Durusdinium; species Durusdinium trenchii. The sequence continues at coordinate 1,709,400 of CAXAMN010025806.1, read as the reverse complement.
GAATCAGAAGATGATAGTAACAAAGAAGCACTCTTCCAACAACTGGGATACAGAGAGTGTCTCCACGTGGTTGACTTTGCATTTGGATGCCCTGCTTCGGGATGGACGGCCGCTGTGCTGTCTTGTTTGCGCTCCAGGTGCCTGTCGGAGAGGTGCCAGAGGGGGTGCACATTTTGGTGGGACAAACCTTTGCCTGGATGTTTCTCGCTTCAACACACGGGGCAATCAACACTGTGAGAAAAGCACCGTGCGAAGTGGTGCCACAAGGCAGTACCTGCAGCAGTTGTTTTTTCCACGTTCGCCGGCGAACAAAACGTGCCACGTTCGCAGAAGGACATGGACATTTCTCAGGTTAGAAGATGGCAGGCTAACATGGACATTCGATCCACCGATCCTGAAGCATAGGATCATAGGACATGTAGTTGCGACGGTCCTGTTTGTCCATGTACTCATTGGCATGTTTGAAGGAGTCGGGCATGGCAAATCCGTCCTTTCGCTCCAAGCTCCGCCCACCTGAAAGAAAGAAACCAACATGACATGGTTCATGGCACCATGGTAGAAGGTCGTAGCTGGAGTGATCTCCGCCCCCTCAGACGCCCCTCGCGCCATGGACCGCCGCTTCGAAGAGTTCTTGGCGTCGAAGCCGCAGCGCTGGCATCGCCGACTCGTGCAAAGGCGCGTGGCTCCAGCGGGGACCGACGGTGGATGAGGTCCAGAGATCTACTCCGGTGTGCCGTCGGAGTTCGGGGGATGACAGCCATGTCTGGGTCAGGCCGGTGTATTTTAATGAGGAGTTCTCCAACCGCTGAGTAGACTGGTGTATGAGTCTATTTCCCTTCTTCCAGAGGGTTGAATTGGGGGGTCTCCCAATTTCAGCACACACTTTTGAGGCCATGGCTGTTACCAGTGATTGCTATGCACTTGGCTGCCCGACGGCTACAACGCGCCTGGCGAACGAATTGGCTGCAGCGCACAAAGCCCTCGGCCATTGGCGCAGAAGAAGAAGGCGCGCGACTCCAAATGATGCTCATGCAACACATGATGCAAATAATGCAATTCCATTCTCCCACACTATCAGCATTACTGTGATCCAGTGCTTCACAACAAAGGATGAACCTCTGGGTAGTACACCTCTGAACCCTCCTTTGTGCCCAACCGTTGTTTGCCAATTGGGAATGAATCCATCGCGTTCCTTGCTTCCGGGACTTGGTGCGGAACCCGCAGAACCCGCATCGTCGCCCGAGAAAACCAGTCAGTCTTCGACTTTGATCACCAGCACCTAGACACAGAAGACCCCTGTGTTTAGATGTTGGGACAACCTGCCAAGCACTTCACCCTCAACCTGCCAGGCTTACCAGTCACGCCTCCAGTCACCCCGGCGCCGCGCAAGCTGCACGTGGCGCACGCGGCGCTGCGACTGCGACACATCGAGCACCTGAGGCGATGGGCGATGCGGCGGGCGGGAGTAAAAAGCCTGGAACCCTAAAACGGTCATTTGGTGAATGACCTTTGGAAGGGTCGGTGATGGGTAGGTTTGACCCCTAGTCATCCAATGATATTTGGGGCCAACTCCAAATCAGGACATGATCCTGGTGGGGTTCCTGGCATCTTGGACAGTTTCAAGTGGTGGACTGTCAACCATCTCAGCGATACGTCGGACCGTGACAGTCTTTTGCAGGCGTCGCATGGTGCTGCCTCGCGACCAAGCGCAGGAGAAGGGGGGGCCACTGGGGGTGAAGATGATTTGGGTGGTTGGATTGGAAAATAGGGTACGAAGTTACTTAGTTTGTACTAGTGTCTTCAATTAGGTCCCTGTTTCAGAAGTTGTCCATTCTATTTGCAGTCCCGGCTCTGCCACATTGATAGGACCATGAAAAATCAGAAGACCCATATATCGTAGCCCTTTTTGACGTGGCGTGAGTTGGCGGAGTTGTCGGAGTTCAACGGCCAAGGAAAAGTAGATCAAGACCTCTTCCGTCTGACGGAATCACTTTGGCAAAGGAAAAGTAGATCAAGAGAGCGAAACTCCGTAACTCAAGATCAAGACCACACTAGAGAAACCAGACCACTAGAAGAGAGAGCTTGTAAACCGTAACCAGAAGAGAAGAGAACCCTTCCCTCGCGCAGTAACCGGACGACGATCCCCACCATGGACCCTGAGACATTCACTGTGGTTTCGACCGTCTTCCGAATCGACCAACCCGACGGTGGCAGGGGGTTCCATGTGGTCCTCATGTCACCAGTGTTCCATGGCTGAACCTGTCTATTCCGTCACCACACTGGAGACCATGGTCATGTTTTGGGCTGCCTGAAACCCGACGGCAGTATCCGATCAGACGGCACAAGCCACGAATCTGTCCGGAGAAAAAGGATTGAGCAAGTCAAGACCGGCTCCATACTTTTCTATTACTTGTTACTGTACCTTTTCTTTTTCAGGAGAGAACAATCATATCAGTCCGCTAGTGCAACACTTGGCACACCAGGCAGCCCCAGATAGCCTGAGTTGAACGCAATGTAAAGTTGGGGCCCAGACAGTTGTTTTCTAAGCAAGACGATTTGAGAACCAATTCTGAGGTCACCAACCAACACCTTTTCCTTTCGCCAGCAAGAGTCAAACTGGCCTTCCAGTTTGCAGGATGCAAACTATCCAGTTTATGAAAGCTTCGAGTCCTTCTGCCTGGCCCTGATTCAAGGTTGGTGGCAGTTTCTTGGCAACAAGGGCGAGCGACTGCGCGGCGAAGGCGATGGCGACGCATTGGCGAAGAGAAGGGGATGCCCGGTGGATCCAATAGAACAGATTCCCAGTGGCGAAATGTCCTTCATCAACGGGCGTTGCCCCCCGTCGTTCCAGCTTTTGGTATGGGGGAGTATCAGTGTATGGCCTCGACCTCTCTTTTGCTGCGGAATCCTCATGTATGGATTCTGGACTCATTTTGCGGGTAGTGCCAAGGTCGAAAGTCCACGTGTGGAGAGTTCGCCGGGTGCAAAGCTACATGGGTCGAAAACTCTATCAGGCCGGGTCATACGACCTATCTGAATACATCTGTGAAAAAGAAATCAACCGCTTCAGCCGTTCCACAGGAGTCAGCCGTTCCACAGGAGTCAGTAGATCTTGGCATGTCATGCATGAAATCATTACGCAACGCTTCCGCATGTCGGTGCGGATTCCGGATGTTTTTTAGCTAGAAGCTAGGTTGGAGGCCATTCCTACTTAGCAACAAGAAAGCTACGAACGTAGCTGTTCCTCCAGTCCTTCACCTCCACGAGCTCCGGTCGTGACCTCCGCTCCCTTCCGCTCCGGTGGGGCAGGTGGCGGCCTTCGAAATCCAACAAGCGTGGCAGCTCTACGAGCACCGTCTCCGGTCGAGGCACCGGCAGACGGACGGTTTTGGTTTCGGGTCGGTGGGAGGGTTGGATTGAGTTGGGAGCCGAGAGGGGGGATCAGAACGGAGGAGTCTTGGAACACTTATGCATTATGCATTTGTTGGACATGGTCAATTTGGGGCCAGTCTTGTAGCGGTGTTCTTTTATTTGGTTAGTGCTGGTAGAGCTGAGAAAATGGCGAAGGGGAAGTGTTGGAAACATCAAACTAAGGAAGGACTTCAGGAATTGCAAAGCCATGCCACTCATGGATTTATGGTGGTTTGTGGTTCTTAGGAATCACAATCCAAACGTGTCAGGAGTTTGGATCAAAGCAGCTGGACGGAGCAGGAGCAGCTGGTGCACTATGCCAAGATGCTTGCTGAGGTCCGTAGGAGCGTGCGTAGGAGTTCCCGTGGAGCTTACCCCGATGCCCCGTGCCAGGGGAGATTGGGAAGATGAAGACTTCTGCTTCTGGTATGATAATTCAGATGTCCACCTCACCCCAAAACGGCATAGTGACAACAGGACCTTTGTCATTAGAGCTAGTCACTGAGCAGGGTTGCTCCCTCCATGACTTGCATCGAGTCGTACGTCGGGTCCTGGGTTCTGGGCCAGTACGCAGCATTGCCTTCGAACTCGGGCTCGATATGTGCTTGTTTCTTCGGTGCATTGCTTTTCGCAGGCTGCTCGGAAGATTCAGCACAAGTGGAGAAGCTACAAGGACAGAGGTGTCTTTGAAACGCTTCAGGAAACGATCGCCATGCTTCTCAGCCTGATTGTCGACATGTTCTCGATGTGGTTCATGTTTGCTTTCATTGACATGACAATGACCTATTGGGACATGAACACATCGCCCCAACTGAACATGGCTCATCCGACCAACGACCCCCGTTCGACCTCCGACCGCTTTGAGGTTCCGCCGCTCGGGGGATCCCTACTTGCTGCTGCGCGCGGTGCTGCCGCGGGAGGCGGTGCTGCTGGATCCGGCCATGCAGGTGCACGTGCGCTTCCGCCTTGGGGGTCCCAGGCGCGGCGGAAGCCAGTGCCGAGTCGAGATCGATGGTTAAGTGAATAACAAACACACACTGGACCCGGGCAAGTGCTGAGTGCTAGGGTCAGCAGTTGACAGGCGTGGTGGGGTCGCCACATGAGGATCGGCTGGGGGTGTGATCATCAGTTTCAAGAACCTGCGTGGGTCCCACCTTCATGGCCAAAAAGAGTAAATCGAATCCAAAAATCCTTGCATTGGTGGTCTATCGTATTTTTACCAGCATTTCTTTGTTATGAGATTGCTGATGGCCAGATTCCCACCAAGCATCTTCTACAAGATCTACACCCATGGCAACGTGGTGGACCTGGGCTCCTTCGCTCCGCGAGAGTATCACCTGGAACGCATGAGCCAAGAACAAGGTCTTGCTTTGCCAGGCGGGGGTGGGATTCTGCACCCACATCGAAGGTCGATCATGTGGGCATCTACCCTTTCTTTTTTTTTCTTCTGATTTCCAGGTGCCTCTGCATCAGCTTGGTTTTTCATCCAAAAGGCCTCGGATTCCTTTTTTGGGGGATCGGACAACACGTGGCCTGCGTGATGAATGCTCTAGCACGCCAAACAAGCCCCCCCCACACCAGGCATTTTCACGCTCCCTGTGTCCTGCCCAGCCGAACCTCGGCCTCCGTTCTGCTCGGCATTCGGTGCTGCCCAGGGGACCTTGGTTGGTACCGCCGGGTGGAAAACAATGGTTGGCGCCCGCTGGCGGTGCGGTTTGCCTCGGAGGGGCTGGTCGACAAGGCGAGCGGACGGGGCGCTGGGTGGGGGTGGACCAGAAGGGGATCGGACTAGAGCTCGCATGGAGTGAACCCTCTTTGAGATAGCAGGTGCTGGTGGGGTGACGAGCAGGTGCTAGTGGGGTGAGGGGTCCAGAAAGTCTTCGAAATGGTACCCTGCAAGTCTGACCATTCAGTTGAACGAGGTGATGCTCGTCTCGATCGAGTGGAACGAGACGATCGGACATCACGACCAGAGCCCATATAGTCAAACCATAGCCCTGAATGGGCGTCTCATTCCCTGACTTTTGCCAAGGAAATGCCACTAAAGCTGATGGTAACAGCTGAAATGTGGTTTGTATCTGCCGTTTTCACATGTTTCAAGAAATCATGTACATATAGGAACCAGGTCAGCATGCTTCCCATTGAGTGGCTGGGTCATGAAAACCCTGGAATCCTGGAAATCCCTCAAGTAATTCAAGATCATCGTAAGGTAATTAAAGATCCTGATTTGTAAGTCATATTACAATGACCCAGTTTTCTGAGGTCATCGACTTGAAGGGGTGCCTTGGACATTCTGTTCAGCATGCTGCAGAATGCATCCGGGTGATCTCCTGGCTTCTCCAGGTGTGCGAATTGGAAGGGGGGGACATCCCAAAAATAGACACACATTAAGATGCCCCCCATTTCAGGAGCACTGCAGCCAAGTAGATGAGGTCAGCCAGATCCTGCTGGCCCCGAACAGCCCAATGACCACCTCCGTGCACCGCTCCCGGCCTCCGCCCGGCGGGCATCCGCACCGGCAGGACGTGGAGAAGTTCACGGGGCGCCGGGCGCAGAACTTCCACTACTCCAAGCTCCGCCGACGGCAGGACACACGTTGGAGCACTCGGGCGGACGCCGCACCGGACGGGAGAGGTGCCGGGGCGGGGCGGATGGGTCTCTCTCCGGAGCGCGTCGTCACGGTGCTTTTGAGCAGATTAAAGATGCTAAGAGCTGTGGGAAGTTTAATGAGGGTTTTTCCACACCACCAAAGTCAAAGGGCATTCCTTTTTTTTCGGATCACCTATGTAAAGACCACTCTTTTTGAAACAGACTTGGACTTCCAGGGAACATGTGATCAAGAGTTCCTTCTCCAAAATCTGACTGAGTATGAAATTCCTCTCAGTTTCTAGTGCCCAGCCTGTTGTAGATGGCCGTAAGATTTCTCAGGCCATCAAGATGCCGGGGGTACTTCTTCTTTTGGAATCGTTTCAGCTCTCTCGCGCCGGTGCTTCACCGAATGGTTCCCGACCCGACCCGGCCCCGGACCACGCCCACACCCCCCGCCTCGGCGGAAGGAGATAGAACTGAAGCGCCGGCAACGAAAGATCGAATGGTTCCAGAAGCTCTATGGCTTCAAAGAAGATATCCAAGAGGAGAGAAACTCGGACCCCCCGGACCGAGCGACCTGTGCCGGACCGTGCGTCGGTCGGTCCAACCCGACCTGTGTTTCAGGCGTTGAAAGACGGTTTGGTGAGTAGAGAAGGAGGGCTTTTGGAGAAAGGAGTGCGCTAATTGCTTGTTTGTTCTTGCAAGATTTGTACGGAAACTTGTCGCCATAAGACGTCGAATCTGGCTTTTCATTTTGTCCAAGAGGCAGCTCGCAATTCACCTGTTCTGCAAGGAATTGTTGGCAACTCCGCCAGCTGCATGCTAAATTGTCACTGTATGCCCGTGATACAGTTGAGAATACTGTACCTGTTTCCATGGTTTTTGTCAATGGCAGAAACTGCAAGCATGCAACTTAAAAACTCTCTAGTGAAATGGACAAATTCTTCACGCTTTGTGATGCGGGGCAGAGAGGTCTTCTGTTGAATGTGACATTCTTTCCATACATGACTGGAACAATAACATGGATGCTGGGGTGGCATGCATGGATCTCTACCATAGGGCCTAGGGGCATTGTTTGGTCGTAAAGACATAAGGGTCGCTGAAAAGCTCTTAGCTCTTCAATCGGTGGCAGTGGAGGACTACCAGTTGGAGGATGAAACCGTTTCTCCACAGGAGTTCTCGCCAAGGCGGCGGAAGGAGGGAAGTGTGGCCATGGTGGTGGTGAAACCCCCAAAACCTGGAGGTTTTGGGCGTTGGCGGAAGTTGGCCGTGGGCGGTTCCGCCGTGGGCGCGCACCGGGAAACCGAAGGATCTCTTCGATTGCTTTTGTCTCTTCGAGTGGTGCCAGGGAACTGAATGAGATGGACATGGAGGAAGACATGCTACTGGATTGGAGCAGGAGCCGCCGCGTGCGGCGCGGCCCCGGAAGAGCGGACGGGACGCAGACCGGGACGGAGCCGACCGGTGGGGGAGAGATGCTCGGAGGTGGGGGTCACAAGGCCGTGCAAGAGTTGAGTAGCCCCTTTGCCTATCCCCTGTGTAGCACGAGTTCGGGTCCCGAGGTCTCCAAAAACCTCTCTTGGTAGCTTCTGAACATAGATACCGCCATGGTCTTCAAGTCTTCGTCCGCTCCAGCGGGTCCTTTTCTGCAAACTCAACGGTCCGGTCAAGCTCGCAGGAAGTTGGACTTTGACGCCTACATGGAGTCATGGCAAACCATTGCGACCACCGATGGCAGTGAGGGAAGTCTTCCTATCACGATGCGCCTCTCTTCTTTGGGCCTCTAGGATTTGTAGACTTCAGCTGCTTCTGCCAGCTGGTCGCTGTGTCGTTTGGAAGGCCCAAGCATCTTAAGGATGCCTCGCCTTCTTGGAAAGGGCAGAAAATGGGGCCCAAGTTCCATGTGCGCAGAAAATGCGGGTCTCTGCAGAATCTCGAGCAGAGCACTGGCAAAGAGCACTGGCAAAGAGCACTGGCAAAGCACTGGACATCTGGTTTTTCTCACCTGCAGATACAAGCAAACGACCAGCTGGCAGTGTGTACAAAGAAATAACAAGCAGTTGAATCAATGCCCCAGAATTGGCGTGAGCGAACGGAGCAAAGTGCTGAGCGAACGGAGGAATTGGTGAAGCATCGACCCTGTTGAGATGGTCCTGTCCCTTGTGCTCATGTGAACTCAACAACGCAAAATGCCAACGGCATAACTGGGGGTTTTGACACCCAAAAGGATAGACACCCCAATGGCTGCTGCTCTTTTTTCCTGGCTGCTTAGTAGGGAATCAGTTCTGAATGACTCCACACAAGAGATGCCTTAGGATCAATTCCCTGATCCTTTAGGAGTCACGTGAGTCACTTTTGGGGGGCATCCACCATTGTTGAGGACACATCCACCATTCCCAGTGGAGGGCGATGCGGGCGCACATCGGATGTGGGAGATCGTTGGCAAAAGAACACTGAAGGGTGGAGAATGCAGGGGATTTGGAAGCGATTGAACCACACAGGCACCATGAAGAACCCATACCCTCCTGAAGAGGACCACATTTTTTCACCCCCCAAACCACTGGTTGTAGAGGGGAATGGTCGAAACCACCACCACGGCTTTTTTTTAGCCCCAGTTCCAAGTCTCAAGGCTTCGCGGCCAAGTCATGTGGTCGACGATGTCTGCTTCATGCGATTGTTCAGGTGCCCGAACCTCGAGAAGGTCATTCTCTCACCCTCCTGGACGAGCCGCTCGGGGAGGATGGACCGTTGGCATCGACACGTCTGTGACTACTCTGGAGATCCATCCCCCAAACCCAGAGAACATCCGGAAAAGCACCTGAGAACCGACACCTTTGTGGATGGGTGAAGGATCACCAAGGCTGGGTAGCCGCGGTCGCCCTGTTTTTTGGAGAGCTGCAGCATGTCGGACCTGTGGCCTCGACCAGGTCGGACCGAAGGAGTAGAGAGCTTCGTGACGTTTCGTGTTTCGCAAAGCAAAAAACGATGACCCAGATGCTCCAAACAGGCCGACCGGTCCCTCAAAACCGGGATTGGTTCGGGTCCGGACCCCTGGCCCCTACTTAGCAGGGTCCATGGTCGCGTCTGGGTTAAAAAACATAGGCACCCTCCAACAGGTCTCCGACAAGGTGGCTGGTGGCTCTTGAAGACTCAGATACTGTTTATCGTGGGGTTTCCTACTTCTTCATTGGTCAAACCGGACTGAGGCAGCTCCTTCTTTTCGGTGGCTACACCGCGGCGGGAACCGAGACCAATGACTTGCACATGTGCGGCGGGAACCGCGGGGTTGATGTTCATGCCTGGAACGCCGGAAAGGAGCAGTTGAAACTGGCGGAACCTGTACTCCTTTGCTTCTCTCAAACCTGTTTGACCCCTCATAACATCACTTCCAAAGAAAAGACGTCAGTCGGGGTAGCGGTACTGTAGCGGCACTTGGAGTTGGAGAAACTCATCGCCTCTTGGACCATTTTCGACTCTACGGGAGGTACGACATCTCCAAGCAGACGTGGAAGCAGGTCGCTGTTTCTGGAGCCGGCCCAAGCCCACGACAGGTGTGAGAAGACACGTTCGGTGTTGGGATGCTTTTGGGAGATTGGAGCAAATCCTGCATGATGTGGTGTTCATCCATATGATATGGGATCATATGGGTGTGTATTAAATAGGGAGACCTCCCAGTTCTCCGCAGCCATTTTGGCTCAAGCTCTTTTCGGCTCTTTGTTTCCTTGCTGACACCTGGGCTTCTCCTGGCGCCATTCTCAGAGTGCTCCTCCGGCGCTCAACAAAGACAGACTTCTTTCAAGCTCTCTTGCGGGGTGCTGTTTCAGCTGTGCCGAGCCTGGCCTGAAGGCGGTGAACACGCGTGAGCTCTTGGAGGATGTCCTTTCCTCGAGAGCACGAGGATCTGATGAAGGGCAAGAGCGTCTGATGTTCAAGCCTGCGCTGCCCAGGTGGTGACGACGGTATCATCGATTGCACGCGCAATGGCGTCGTGAATACGAGGAAAGCTGGCTCGAGCCACTTTGATTGCTCCCCGGAATGGCATCAGCATTTCCAATGTGGCCAACATGTGACGATTGAGAGCTTCAAGTGTTGTCGATTGGTTCGAAGCCAGATTTCGCAGCTTCAATTGCGAAGTTGGGCTCGCTAGATCACTAGAGTCTGCATTTACCCTAGCATGTCAGGGATGAACCCAAGCTTTTCGAACTCTTTGCTGAAGCCTTGCACAAATTAGGATTTCCCACCATGGTTTAGTATGATTCCATGGTGATACGTTAAATCTCTCGGTTCTCAAACCATGTGACCTCTTGAGGCAAGCCTTGCTGTTTCAAGTGAGGGGCTCCTACGGATGGCCCTAGGCCTGTTGAATGTGATTGGTGCGTGCGCGGGCCCACCATGTCCACGGTGGTCCGGTGCTGCTGGCCGGAAGGGACTTGGGTGTAAAGAGGGCACGCTGCCTCGATATACTTACCTCGGCTGGTAAATGCTGTCCATTTTGTGGCAGTGGAGAGCGTTTCAGATCTCAGGAGCCAAAGCGATTTTGAAGAGTGGTTATCCAAAGCCAAGGTGCATGGCATGAATCTTGCATTGGAAGGAAGTTCTGACTGTAAACTGGACCATAGAGAAATGGCATGGTCAGCATGTGGGTTGTCTAGGGCCTATGGACTGGAGGCCCATCAATGATTGAAGCCAACGCAGTTCATCGGGACGTCGCTCCGCCTTGAATTTGAAAGCTCCATGCTGCTTCCGCACTGAGCTTGTCGTGTGCACGTGCGCTCGTCTTATGCTATGCTGAGGATGATCATTGCATGTCGTCGACTGCATGAAACTGCAAAGGGCAAAAGCCCATTGGTTGGATGTGTGTCTCCCAAGTGAAACGCTTGGACTTGGATCTAAAGCTCATTTGCACGAGCGTTCAGTCAGACACTGAATCACCGACGCATTGGCACTTTCCTGCATTAGCCCTGTACTGCAGGAAGCAACGGATTAGACAGCTCACAGCCGATCTAGTTACTGCATTACCACTTTAGTCCACACCTAAAAACGAAAAAAGGGTGAGAAAGGTGTGTGTGTACCCCTTGGAGCCTCACGGATAGGTTTTGGTCAAGTTCTGGAATAGCAGGGGGACAACCCGATGGATGCAGTTGGTTGTCCAATGAAGAGGGCCGCGTTCCATGGCTGATATGATCCTGGGACGCTGGGATCACGTACCTGCTTAGTTGTGGTGTTTACAAGACTCTTATCTTTTGCAAAGTGCTGACGAGCTTGGCAGACATGAGCGTACGTCGTCATCTTGGTCGACCCGTGATCGTTGCATCTGACTTGAGCTTTGGGCCTCAATTTCGTTTAAAGACCTCCGCGATCCAAGGTTTCGATGTTCCTCTCAAGAATATGGTTTCTTATGTTGCCGTGTGGCAAGCGGCATTCAATTCAGCACGCATGTCAATAAGTGTGTCTCTCCTCAGTGAGAGCCCCGACGAGTGGCCCCTGTGGACCCGTTGAACGGGGGTTTGTCGCTGGATGTCCGCAGCGGACAGCAGGAGGCTTAAGCCAAAGTTATTTGCCAAGACCTGGCGAGTTGTTGAATTCCAAGGAGGCCGCTTTCGAGCATGCTGGACGTGTCCGCAGCGGACCAAAGTAGGCTTCATGCCACGAGGTGGTCGCAGCGACCAAAGCTTGTTCAAGGCTCACTGGAACCTGTCACACTCTTAGGTGCACTCACAGCGTTCACATTCAAACGAGGCGAGGTCTACCTAGGTATGTTTAATGAGGTTTGGCTTCATCGGTTCTCGTCCCCTCCATTTGGTTCCCTTTTCATCCTTTCCCCTTCACACACGCGTCTGTTTTCCTCTTTTCTTTCATGTCTTCCTGCCTTCATGTTCTGTCATCTCATCTCTTTCCTTTTTTTGTGCACACACGGCCCGTCCCTTAGTATGTCCGCGCGCAACCTACTTCAACCCAGGTTTCAGGTCGCCCAGGTCTTTACAATGAGGTGGGTTTTCATCGGTTGTCCATGTGCACTTGGTTCCCTTTCATCGCAACCGCATACAGCTTTGTCGCGCTTGTCCCCTTTTCATGTCTTCACTCTTGTCGTGCTGAGCACGCATTTGCACATTCGGGGAGGCGTGTGTGTACCCCTTGGAGTCACAGGGATCCTCGCGGATTGGTTTTGCTTAAGTTCTGGGACAACCCCATGGATGCAGTTGGGCTGCATTCCATGGCCGATATGATCCTGGGACGCTGGGATCACGTACCTGTTTAGTTGTGGTGTTTACAAGCTGTCACTCTTATCTTTTGCAAAGTGCTAACGAGCTTGGTAGACATGAGAGTACGTCGTCATCTGTCATCTTGGTCGACCTGTGATCGTCGCATCTGACTTGAGCTTCGGGCCTCAATTTCGTCTGAGGACCTTGAGGATCCAAGGTTTCGATGTTCCTCTCAGGAATCTGGTTTCTTAGGTTGCCGTGTGGCGAGCGGCATTCAAGTCAGTATGCGTGTCAATAAGTGTGTGGGGCCGTGTGGGGTGGTCGACTAAACGAGCCTCAAAAGTAACCTAACAAGCCTCGAGAGGAAGACCTAACAAAGGAAAGGAAACCCTGGCGGCCTGGCGGGCAAGGCACTAGGCCAGAAAGCCGAGTATGTCCGGCGCACCCCTGACTAAAGCTTCACTTACAACCTAACAAGCCTCTAGCAACGAACAAAAGAGGAAAGCAGCAGTCTGAAAAACTTTAAGAGACTGTGCATATTGAAGGGTCGATGCAAATCAGTGGTTCGATTCCGTGGACCCGGCAGCACTGCGTCAGTTAGTTTGACCTTCTGGCAAACGAGTGAAATATGCGCCCCTAGGGATCACACAGCACACCGCAGTGGGACGACGCCACGAAAACACACTTAGATGTAAAACTCAATTGCACGAGCATTCAATTAGAACGGATGCATTAGCACTTTCCTGCGTTAACCCTTTACTCCAGGAAGCAACGGATTAGACAGCTTTGGCCATACTTAGTTTCACAGTCCACTAGACCGTTACTGCAAGACAACGCATGACACCAGTAGGCTCTACTTAGCATCACATCCAAGGGTGAAACGAGATATCGAACTTTGAAAGTTAGTGTGGAACACAATCAGGTACATGAACTACCATGAAGCAAACCAGGGGACCACAGCAACCAACCAACAGTTTAACTAAAGCAGGTGCGTTTGCAACTGCATGATTGTTATTTGATCGAAGTGAAGGGTGGGGACAGTGAGTGGACAGTTATGGCGAAAAACAAAGGTGCGTTTGCACCTCCCTGGTGCTGGTCTTCGTTGGCCAGGACGCGCACCAGGGAGTCCTGGCCCCCTGCTGAGGGATAGTGCAATTGAATCAAAATTAGGTAGGGCTCTACGAAATCAGCGAAAAAGAAACCTGTCGGTGACCCTTAGAAGCAGGGTGTGACACACACACACACACCAGTGTCATGATGTCGAGGTTTGAGAAGTCATGAGAAATCGATATGTGTTCCAATGCTTCGATTGCAGTGTCTAGAGTCTAGTGGTTGCAGGCGCACAGTGCAGCGCGGCACGGACACCAGTTGGTGGTGGCTGGGGGTTGCAGTGGCAGTGCTCGATGCTCGGTTGCTGGCTTGGCCTCAGAGCCAAAAGCCATGGTTTCTGCAGTTTGCATGGTTGATTCTGTTGATTTTTTAATCGCCACTGAGGGCAGCCCAGTGTGACTTCTTTTTTCGTTTTTGCGCAACATGGGCTGGACGAGGTCTGCTTCAGTGATGTCTGGAGCTTTGATCCTATGGCCTTGCGCTGGACGCAGAGGCGGCAACCTCACAACCGTGTTTGCGATCCGAATTGCGTTGCGTCGAAGAGATAGAAGGAGACACCAATAGCTACAGTATATGGTAGTTAGCACCGATCCTTTTTATTCCATCCAAGGTTGGGGCATCATTGGAACAACACGGAGCTTCTACTCCTTTTCTTTGTGGATTTTTGCAGGTCTTCGTCCCCTATGCCCTGGCGAGAACGAGAAGGCCGGTGTCCTTCTTCCGGTCCGGTCCGGTCACACGACCCATCACGACCCGGTCCCGGGGCCACAAACGATGGCAGGGTTCCTTGAAAAAGGTTGGACAAGAACGTCGCAAAGGCTTTGAATTCTCTGATTTTTCAGGGGATTGGGTTGGGTATCGATTTGGGAATTCAAAAAGAAGGCAGGGATGTCAATGTGGAGATCTAGCTGATGTTGGCATGCAGGACACAGTGCTACCTTCGTGGGTGGCCACATGTTCGTGTTCGGTGGCTGCCAGGCGTGGTTTGCCCAGGCTGCTAGCTCTGGGAGTGTTAGATTAGTAATAGGCCAGTGATCCGTGATGTGGGACGTAAAACATGCATTCAGCGAGACTCTTTGGGACTGGGAGGCGGTGTATCGGTGGAGAAACAGATGATGAGTATGCATGGCAAACCATTCCCTAAGTGGATCCCAGTTTCCGCATGCTTCCACTCTCTACCAGGACTCTAATCCCCAAAAGTGCCAAAAGACTTACTTGGCAGGGGCTGAGGATGCCGGGGGGCTGCCTCTTCGAGCCAGTCCGGCTACCGAGGTCTCCTCAGAGTGCTTCAACGATGTGTCGGTGCTGGACACCCTCGAGCCCTGTCCCGAGCAGTGCCCCCCTCAGTCGAGTCGGCGAACACGTCGTTTTCGCCGCCCTCGACCGTCACGAGTGCGGCGGCGCTGAAGAAGCCATGAACAGTTAATGACTATGTGCAGACTCGGCAATGATAATACAGACCCTCGAAGTTCCACGGGTTTGCAGCTTGCAGGTCCGAAGCTATGTTGCTTTTCTCACAGCAACGATTGTGCAACCCAGGTGCGCATTTCAAACCAGTCATCGAATTTCCAGTCTTCAAGCATCAATTCCAGCAAGAACAAGATAGAAGTCTTGAACCAGGTGGCAAAATGCAGGCTTCTCAATAAAGTCTGGTCAAGCTAAACCAAGGCTCACACACACACACACACACACTCTCCTCGGATGTGGTCTTGACCTGGGGCGGAAAAAGATCGGTCGTGACCTACGGCCTTGGACTGGTCGACTGGACTCGATGCTGTTTGGACTCGTCTTGGATGAATCGTTTGGGTGTCTCCACACTGAAGAAGGCCCCCTGAATCCTATTTGAGTAGAGACATAGATAGGCGATGATAGGTGGCACTGGAGGTCGGAAGCTCTGAAGTCTCGGATACACAGAGAGAGTTCGATGAATGATGGAGAATTCGATGAAAAGACGGACCTGGTTTTCGGCTGCACTCATGAAACAAGCCCAGTAAGTCCACTTACCCCCAAAATAGCAATCATATGGTTGTGATTTTGGAGGGGACTTGGAGAAGCTTCCATGTGGTTCCGCAAAGAATCACACTGGACATGCGCAGCGTTTCTGTGT
Source organism: Durusdinium trenchii (assembly GCA_963970005.1). Lineage (NCBI taxonomy): Eukaryota > Dinophyceae > Suessiales > Symbiodiniaceae > Durusdinium > Durusdinium trenchii. Next base: position 1,693,980 of record CAXAMN010025806.1, on the reverse strand, counting down.
CAGTCGGGGTCGGCTGTTTGGACAGAGGTGAAGAACTGATCCAAAGCAACGTGTGACGGTCAGTGACGGTCTAAGAAGAAACCTTTACGGACTGTGTCGTCCCCGTGCCTTCCTGGAAGAGGAGGGATCAAAAGCTTCTGTGGCTTCTGCACAGAAGCTTTTGGATGAGCGGCTAAACCAATCTTGTGTGCTGCGAAGTTTGGGAGAAAAGCACCCGAGCCAAGACATGGTCTGTGCTTCCTTTGCTTGTGCCTGAACCGATTTTACGTTCAACATGGAGAAGATAGACTTCACCAAAGAGAACACTCCAGTCTTTCTTCATTGGCGACGATGAGTATGAGCTCGTGGATCCATGGTGTGGAATCCCCGTGTCTCCACGGTTCCGAACGTCGTTCCCATTGGCGTAGTAATGCCCACTTGACTGGGCATTACTATACCCACGAACAGTAGTTCCTAGCCAGTAGCAATGCACCATCAGTCTTGCGGGCCGAAGACTGCCACGAATCTGTCACTGGGCATTTCTGTGTTGAGACAACCACCTGGGGCCCTCACAGTTCTGCTAGATGCAACGCAGCATGGGTGTGTGTTTTCAGAAGCAGGAAGGTGAGCTGAACAATGGTCACGATCCTTGTGACACTCAGCTAGACAGTCAAGATTCCTCAAGTAGATGGCAAAATTGCTTCACAGTCGTTTCCAAGTCGCATCAGGTGGATTGGCCGGGATAGCTGCTGATTTGCTCCAGAAATTGGGTACGAAGCGTCGAGTGTTGACCCCGACGGCGGTCGAATGGGGGTTACCTCGCACCGAGGTGCGCGGGGCACGGAACTTGTGTGGATGGGCTCTACTGCCAATGCACCACGTGGCAGATCTCAGTCGGTGGGAGACAGTGAACATCGATGTTGGGTGGGGCGTGTTTTTTTTTTTTTTCCCGACATTGGAGAAATGGAGGCTACTTGAAAATCACAAAAACATGCCGTGTGATCGTTTTGGGACGTGGTTATGATTCAGAAATATCCACAAGCCATCCCTAGAAAGGTTTTGTAATATTTGTTCCCAGAACGTCACCAAGCCCGCCCAAAGCTAAAAGACTTTATCCGACTTGTCGGGTAGGCACTCGGAGGGGAGTGTCGCTGTAAACGCTGAACTGATGTCGAGAACTTTGAGAACTTGAGAACCGTAGGAACTACTTATCATTTGGCCAGCAGGCATGATGAGATGACGATCCAGTGAAGCACATGTTGTTTCTCTGCTGAAAAAAGCATCATATTGACCTCCTCTTCATCTGTCTGACGACCGATCTCTGTTCGTCATCCGTGGTGGCGTTTTGATGGCCGACTGAGGCCGGGTTTCACGGGCCATGATTGCCTACAGCCCTTGACGTGCCATCTGGAGCCGCGGCTGGGTAGGGGTCTTCCATGGCTTGAGTGGCTTGTGGGTTGGTTGCTTGTGGCTTGGTCGAGCTGGTCGGGGTTTTGGACTCGGGCGCCAAAGAGAGGTTCTCTCCCCAAGCTGATCGAACCAAAAGGGACAGCGACGCCCCTTTGTCGGCACGTTTGACGCGATGGGGCGCAGACCTCGCGTCGCGGTGAACGCGAGGACTGTGGCCTTCATGGATCTTGTGGGCAAGATGGACAATGTGCTTGCAGTGCGGTTCCAGAGCAGGGTGGGATGGTTGAAACCCACCGCGCGGTTTGGGAGTCTTTTTCCTTTGTCTCGAATTCATTCTCTGAATGGGCCTTGAGCCAAGAGAGGGGGATAGGTTCAGACTCAAGATGGATATGATGTTTGATGATAAGACTATCTCTTCAAATTTTGTTCTGAGAAGAGAAGTTGGCAGGGTGGTTTCCAGAGCCTCCCTATCACATTTATATACGTCCACCATTTTTGTGATTTTCACCTGTTTGACCACTGATTTTAATTTTTGCTTCCGGATGTTTACTCTCCGCTGTGCTTTCGTTCATCCATGAAGTTCACAGCGCTTCGCCGTGCTTCGCTGCTGTTGGGGACTTTGTGCAGACTTGTTGTGACAGTATTTCTGGTTGGTAAAGTTGACCGTCGTTGCTCAAAGACGTTTATATAAGCAAGCCACTCAGTGAGTTTGCACGTTTCGAAGCTGCAGGGTGCAGCAGCAACCCTACATCCTGTTGCAGAGAAGAAAGACGCCTCGGTGGGATGTCCGGGGGGGTCCGAGGCAACGGCTGGAGTGGTCACACGTGCCAAGATCCACCCCGCTGCCCTGGCGCCCCCCTTCCATGCAGCGGCCGTGGTGAATGCCTCGCTGGCGGCACCTGCAGGCAGAAGGGAGGGATGAACATGTTGCGCGTTTTTCAGCTTGGAAGTCTATCTCTCTACCTGTAAAGAGCGACACAGAGATGGTCCGTGTGGCAGTCGGCCAGAAGCAAGCAATCCAGAAGTCTTGTAAAGGGGGGATGAGATGTCACTCAACCCAAGTTGGGTCTAACATAGGGACTGTAGCCCTTTCCAAGTCTGGCCAAGATCAATTCACTTAATATGGACTGCAGATGCTTTACCTTCTTTTCTTCGCTTTCACCGATTCATCAGTTTCAAGCTGGAATGTGTAGAATTCCCTTTCGTTTCGGTTTTGGCTGCCCTTTTTGGACTTTCAGGGGCTTTTGGAGGGCTCCTTTTCAGTGCGCCAACCACCAGCGCCGGTTTTTCTTCCAAGGCTGGAAAACCAGCGGGTCGGTCGCAAGACCCACCCCGCGCAGACACACGGACTGAGACGCCAGGTGTCAGGCTGGTGCGGCTGGGCTGGACTGCTTTGCGGATGCCACGAACCACAGCCGCGCGGCGCGAACAGCTGGTCGGGGTCTCTCCAGTGTGTGGGACCGCCGACGAGGGGTTTTGACGCCCGATGTTAGGCGGTGCAGAGGGGGGCTTCAGTGTTGTTCACAGTGAAGAGGAAGAGGAAGAGATTGCCGCCACAGTTCTGGGTCTGTTGAACTATATTGGAGGCTTTTTTGGGGCAGTTCATCTATCAACAAGGTTTGACCCAGCAGACAATGGCTGCGAAGAGTAGCTGCCTGCGGGCCTGTGGCTGTTTCTAGAAATCTTTGAAAGGCTTGCCTGTTCAAAGAGACGCTTTGGAATGCTCGGAGTGGCCACCTGAACACACTCCCTGAAAAAGCTCATGGGCTGGGCCAATGACGTGGATGCCATGGTCCCGAATGGATGACCATTGTCCCCCGTGGATCCACAGGTGGTGTTCACTCCACCAAGCCATGATTCAATTCTCTTTTCGGGAAGTCATACACCTCCTCAACACCGGTTCAGCGCACCGCAGAACGCTGGGTGTCGTCTTCTCACGAAAAAAGCGGGTGCGGGTCAGGTAATCTGACGGCCTCGCGCCCCTTCTTTGCTCGGCGCTTGGTGCAACACCTTCTCTCCTTCACTGAGAAAGAGACCAAAGAGCCGTGACTTGGGTCCAAGCGTTTGGAGTGAGGCCTTCGGTGGCTCCAAGCGTTGGCTCGCTAGAATGGTGCTGTGTCCCCTCCCCCCTTTCAGAGGATGGGACACCCGGGTGATGAATGGCATGCCTGGCATGCCATGGGTCAAAAACCAGGAGGTTTGGCCACTTGAGTTGCTTGACTTGGAGTTTTGAGTCGAGACTGTCAACCAGCTGAGGCGACTGCAGAATGGGCAGAGCATCTCGCCAGCAGACTTTGGTATCCACGTGAACGAGGACGGGTCCGAGGGTTGTGTGTGCAGGGGCGGCCTTTGTGAGGGCTTGATTGTAACAATTGAGAACAAGCTGTTTGGAACTAGCTTTCCACCGCAGGATGACCGTCCCCTAGCAACTAAGTGCATCGCTACTAGCAAGAAGAACCATTCACAAGTGTGAATCTAGTAACACTACTATAGCAACACTAGTAACACTACTAGTGTTACTAGTAACAAGAACCATCCTTTTGATCGCTACTAGTGTTACTAGTCACAAAAGAAGCTGCTTTTCTTCACATCGATCCAACGAGCGCCGTGCCGTGCCGGGAACCCGTCGCGCGGTTCCCGTCCGATCGACTGTTCGATCGATCGAGAGAACGACGACCTGCACAGGATGGGCATGAGGGGGAAGCTTCACCTGACTGCGAAGACAATTGTCGGGGGCGCTGCCAGCACCGGGGGGTTGCGAGGTTCGGGGTGAACTCTGGATGCGCCAACAGGCGCAAACAGCGCTGCCAGCACGGGTGGTGCGCAGGGGTGCGGGCGGGTCATGTAGCATTTAGTCTAGCAAGGAAGTCCTCAGCTCGCAAGGCTTCGGATGTAGACTAATCACGAAAGCGAGTGCTGAAGTTCTCGTTTACAGGGGGAGGGTTGGAATTGATACTTGCAAACGATCGCATTGATTTATCAACACCAAAGGGGGGGCACATGACACACATCATTCATGTCATTTCCAGCCAGCCCAACGCAAAGCAATGCTTGTTCCAAATGAGGGTTTTCTCTCATCTCCACGCAAGTCTTATTGGTGACACAAACACGCTTTCAGCATCAGAGAGTACACTAGCGCCCATGCGTGGCCGGAGATGACTTGGCGGTCGCGTCCCAGGTCATTGGCGTGGACTGTGCGACGCTGGTGTGTGTTATTGCCAGCCAGGCTTTTCGGGCAGGACTGAGAGCAAAAGTAGAGTGAGCTCTGTTTCAGAGAGAATAAGCAGAGAGGGAAGGACACTGGCAAGAGAGAAGTGACATTTCGACAAATTTTGACATCTTTTGACCTGTGCTGCATTCAGGACTTGTTCTGTGGCCAAGGCTGGTGGTTTCACTGCTTTCGATGCTTTTTCAGCCTTGTCATGACCACTGGTCTCAGCAGTTGCTGAATTACCCCAGAAATCCGAAGAACATCAGAATGACCAAGGGATGTCAGAGGTGAGGCAGGATCTCACGTTTTCCACTGCTCCCCAGCAAGAAACCTTCCATCCTGTATGCCTCAACCACGTGCCAAGCACCGGGCCGTCCACACGGTCCATGACGGCAAGTCGGTCGAGAGAGTCTCGATGGTCCATGTCTTTTTCAGTCCAGGAGAACACGGATGGCACCATCAGCATTGTGGCAACAGGTGGGGCTCCTGGAGAACGACTGACCCTGAGTGCCGTGCCCAGCCGGCATCGACGTCCATGTTCCAGTCACCAAGGGGGTGCCCATGGTCTTACTGGATGGAACTCAAACCACCCCTTTGCTTTGTGACTCCTGGTATTTAGCACTGGGGTGCCTTTTCTGGTTGCTCTTCAGAGGTGAAGCTCTCGATTTCCCCATCGGTCATTTGATCTTTTTGGATGGTGAGCTCTGGAGGTATACCAGGTGTATATATATATATATATGTATATCGTACCGTTGTGTGATGAACTTGATGTTCTTTTGTTTCTGGCTTTCCTTCCAATCAGCATCTGGACTCTCCGCACCTTGAGACTCGCAGGTGCCATGGCTGGGGTCAGCTTCTTGTGCTCCTTGGGGATCACCATGACACTTCTCTATGCGCAGCAGAAGCAAAAACGAGCCAAGGACGGCGTCTCGTCGTCGTCTCTCGCCACGGCTTCGCCGCGGCCACCGTCCGTCCGGACCGTCCGTCCAGGACATGGACGCGGGGTACAACGCCCTTTAACGGGCGCCCAGCTGCCGTGAAAATGGAGAAGAAAACGCACGGTCTGGGCTGCCTTTTCTGGGGGTCTGGGAGCGAATTTCGTTGAGTGTGACGGTGTAGGGACGTTTTGACATCCAGCAAGCCGGACAGGAATTGGATTGATTGGCAGAGTTTGCAACGCCTGACTAAATGACGCCCATGGAGCTGTTTTCTTGATTTAATCCCAGCAAATTCATCCACGCAGCACGCCTGAACAAAAGCTGACATGGAAACTGTAGACTAGTGATACAGCCTTGTTAGAGAGCGTTCCCACTTCCCAACCACAGTTCAAAGGCCATCCATGTCTTGCTGAGAAGTCAGCCTTTCAACCACATTCCAAGCAACAATGTGACCAATCATTTCGCAAGGAATTGGTGATGAATGTGTATGGCAATTCAACTGGTTGAAGCAAACAGAAGTGTTTTCTTGTTTTTGTCTTCGCACATATCAAAGAGGGCAGAATTATAGGCCAAAAGCTTTCGGCTTGGAAGTCTGCGCTATGGAAAAGCCACGAGTGCGACTTCCGCCTGAAGTGGCCGAGGACCGTTTCGATCGGTTGCTGCGAACCCAAGCCCACCTTGACAAGTTGCTTCTAAAAACACAAAAGGCAGAAGCACTTGGCTTGACAAGATAAAGTCCAGCCTGACTCATGAGCCAACAGAAAGATCATTCGCATGAATGTGTGTAAGATAAAGTCTTATATAATATGCAGAAAATTGGGCACGCCACTTGTTTTTCAGTGAATTGTTCTTTGTGGAGGCCAAACTATTTCATTCATATCCTGCTTAGCAATTCCACTCCCAACAATCCTGCGAACTGGAGCATGGTGCCTTTCTTTCCTTTGACTTGTTATTGATTGCCCTCTCCCTTTATTATTGTTTAAACTCTTATTGTTTCTGAGAGACTTTCTATGGCCCACCACAGTGTGCTTCCTTGCGGCTGAGTGAAACCTTTGAAGGATACTCCAAAGCGGTTGTAAAGAACAGCACAACTTGCCTTCAAACTGCACTTTTTCAATGCTCTTTCAGACGCTGCAGGATTCCTCCGACTTGGAGTTTTGGCGCAGCGAAAGTGCCCTGGCTGCAGGCCATCCGTAAGAGGCGATGAAAGGCACGCGTCGCTTTCCATCAAAGGGTCATATGAAAGGGTCAGGGAGTACACTCCAAGCACACACAAGATACCATTGGGACACATCAAAGGGGGAGGGATCAGATGAAAAATGAGGATCTGGCTGCAATCAGAGTTGGGTCTTTCTTCCTTTTCAGCGGCTCTAAAAGCTGCCGAACCCGTCTGAGCTTGAACCAGTGGCTCCTTTCAAACGCCGATCCAACACGCTCGGTGTTTGCTCCGGGGCGGACCCTGAAACCACCACGGCCGGGCGTGCGACTGAGGGGAAACCGTCGGACTGGCACCCCTCTGCCGAACCGTCGACCCGGGTGTGAGGTTTTCAGGGAGTGTCAATTGTTGGAGTTGGTGCGCCTGGAGGTAGATTCATTTTCCCACTTCTCACAGACATGGACAACAGCCCTTTTTTGCGGATGAGAATGGTTTTTTGAATTGAGATGGCCCATTTCCCATGTCGTTGATCACCATTTGGCGACTCCCCAGGCTGGGTGCAGCTCTGGAGTGCTCAGCCGCTACTCCTGCCGCTGCCGGGCACCGCTGCTGACCTGGTCCGTAAGGCCTTGCTGCCTGGGTCGAAGGTGGACTTTCCACAGATCACCGAGCGCCCCGGACAGCACGTGCGTGACCGGTGGCGTGCGTGGTCGGGGCGTAGGGGATCGAAAGGGATGGGGAGGTCGGGAGGTGGGTGAAGAAACAGACCCGACACGGGGGCTTTGAAGCGAAAAGGTGAGAATCGAAGAGTCTGCTGCAGTCGAACGGAAGACCAATCTCCTGCAACGGAAGGTGGCCGCCACTGGATGAATCCTTAAAGGAGGAACCGTTCCAACACCTTTCGCTCTGCGCTTTGATGATTTCGAGGAATGTGTTGAATGCACCGTAACAAGCAGCGAATTTGCCGAACGACCCGGTGAGCACCTCGATCAACACCAGGCCTCACTGCTGTAGGAATGCCTTGTGTCACCACATTGTTTTCAAAAAGAGGGTATCAAAAAACAGTGGATGTCAAAAAAGTAGCAAGAATTCAGGGGGTCAAAAAAAGGTCAAAACAATGGGTGGGGGATCAAAAAGAATGGTGGGGGCGGGGTCAAAAAAGGATATGGGTCAGCAAAACAGGAGTCAAAAAAGAAGGAATTCCGGCTTTGAACACGAAACCGAATGTGTTTGCAAGCCACTGTCCGAGTAGTGAGTAGTTGGATGAACTAGATGAACATGCATATTCGTGTGACAGCCCAAAAAGGCACCCCAGTTGTGTGCGAACTACCGCTTTCAAGAGTTGACCGTTGATTTTCGGATGCTCAACTGCATCCACCAAGGATTTGTGAGCTCATTTCTGAAAAAACCACAGGAGGCATCAGAAGCCATCCGGCTTCTGGTCGCAGCCATGCGTGACAAGGCCGGCAGTCATGCATCCTCTTGATTAGGGTTTTCGATGGTTTTGTTGGGATGTTTGTTGGAGTCTTGGTGGGTTCCCCCCTTGCACCTGCAGGCGGAGCCAAAGGTCATGGGGGAGACGACCACCATAGGGCTCTGGGCCCCTGACTCCTGGGTTCTATGTAGTTCTCTTTCTTGAGCTGATATATAGTCGTTGTTCTTGTTTTGTCTTTTTGGTATTGCCGTAAGTTCACGCGTCGCTATGGTGACTGCTTCGTCCTGTTGTTTTGGGTTTCCACCGGTTCAGAATGCTTCGCCTCCCGGTGTGAGGTCTGTGTCACCCGACCTGTGGTCAATCCCGGTCCCAGCCACGTCTCCGGTTAGGCCGAGTCACCGTACACCGAGTCCGTTGGTCTCGGTGGACCAGCAACAAGGCAGTCGTGGGAGTTCCAGGTCTCCATGAGTCGTGTACGCCGGGGAGCCCGCGGTTGGCTGGCGGACTCGAGTGCCGAGTGCGGCCCCTTCCAGGACGTTCCATTTCGGAAGAAGTTGAAGGCATTGACCATCACAAATGCTTCTTGGCCCACGAAAGAACGAATGCACCGGTGGCACATACCGAACACGTGTTCGCACGGTGCGCACGCGGCTTGAACAAGGTTTCGTCGGTGAGGTGGTCCGGTTGCCGCCCAGGCCGTGGTTCGGTTTCTCTTTCTCCTTGCACATCTCGACCGACAGTTGGGTGTTGAACTGAGCAGATACACTCCCGAAAACTAACATGGACCCTGAAAACCACTGATTGGTAGAGGAAAACAATCTTCCAGGTTACCATTGTCAGCCTCTATGTTAGTTATCGGGAGTGCAACATCAATGACATCAGATGCTGCGCTGTGCCAAAGTTGCTTGAAGCAAGACCTCGACAAAGCCCAGTTCCGCCGAACGGACCTTCCGGCAGCAGAACCGGCACCGGTTCCACGTCATCGTCTGAAAAAGGGTCCCAAGTTTAGTTGGTCTCTTCGACCCTCTCTGGAAGAAGGAGAATAGAATAGACCCAAACCCAGGGTTTTAAGCATTCATATCTCATGCACTTCTTTTCTTCCATGGACACGCGAAGATCACCGTCATGAACGCACAGGAAATGCTCTACGATGAACGTGCAGTTCTGGGCTTTCGAGAGGCGGTTCAGCTGAGGGACCTCCGGAGACTGGTGTGATTTGGACGACCGAACTGATGACATGGAAGATGGCAAGAGTCTAAATCAAAGCTCGAAGTGGTTGGTTAGGACAAGATAGCCCTGCCAGTCCAAAGACCAAGCTAAACCTCCATCAAAATGAGGGACTGGACCTGTAGCGTAATCTTTCTTTTCTTGTCACAACAGGGACTGAATGTTCAGCATCCCAAGTCTGCGAGAAAATTCGCCGCTGGCCAGGTGCCTGGCCTCCAGCCAGCCTTGACCACCTTGCGTGCGGTGAAAGATTCGGGCCTCTCTGAGCGACTTGGAGATGAGATTCGAAGACGAAGCAGATGGGAATCTCAGCGACATCCACCATTTTCCATTTTCTTTTCGCGTCCCAGCAACAAAGAAAGCATCCTTACAAACTTTCTTGGAAAACGTGGAAAAAACGATTCTTGGTTGGTAGAGAGCGACCAGTCTGATGAGATTGCCCCGAGGCATTTGCAAGCAGATGTTCTCGCCTCCTTTTTTGTTTTTGTTTTCTCGAGGGCATACAAAGATGTTAAAACTTGTGCCAGTTGAATAAGTGCTGTTGGATATGCTGGTAATGCATGCCATTGCAGTCAGCAGTGTATGCATTTTTTTGATGTCTTTGAGATGATCGATGCAGATCAACATATCCAAGACTACCAGGAATTGTGTGATTGCACGTTTGCATGACACAAAATACGACATGTGTGTGTCTCCGGGGTGACCCGCAAGGTATGTCGATGAAAACCTCCGCATGCTTGCCACAGAGGTCGAAAAGGCCGCCGGGCTTGGGGTGGCCAGGTCCCGCCGGCGGGTGCTACGTGTGGAGACCCCGACGCCTCCTTCGAACCGTCCAGGTCTGCTTCTCTGAGTCGGGCGGCTCCCAGGGGCATGCCTCGCGGCTCCGGAACTTCGGCAGCGCCGTGCGGAACAACCTCGAGGCGACACGCTGTTTGCCGTTGGAGCCAGAGAACTCAAGGCCTCCAAGAAAACGTGAAACATGTCCGAGGGCTAGGAGTGTCAGTTCACAGACCTCTTATTTTATGTGACCACCAGAGTAACGTCACTAGGCGTTGACATGGATCAGTGAGCTCTGCCTGGAGGTTTGCCATGGCCCATGTCGGTTTTCTCATCCAACCTCCTTTCTTGATTGCCATTCTTGGTTTTCCAGCTTGCGATAGGGCAAGTCCTGGATCAGGAACCGTGGCTGTGTTTTCTATTTCCCAGACGCTCATATGGAGGGGTCTGGGGTCTCAAATCCCTAGGTTTTGAGGGACCAAGGGCTGTGAACGGGAGCGCGTGTTTCTTTTTTCTTTTTCCTGGGGGGGAGCGTGACTAAATTGAATGTATTTGAATGTATTGAATTGCTGAACGATGGTATCTTTTGTTGATTCGGCTTCATGAGCCAGGGCAGATGGTTTTCGATGTTGCTACGAGGGAGGGGAGGGGAGGGAGCTTGGAAGTCCTGCATTTTTTGCAGGAGCTGAAGGATTTGTGTTGGCATCACAGCAGATCAACAGCTTACGTCCCAGTTTTTGGATCGATGCCCTCAAAAGTCCTTACGAGCATTTTTCAGGTTGACCCCTGGTGTTGTTCGTTGTGGTTCAGGTTCAGGCCAACAAAACCACCCTTGGTGGCTTCGAAACCGTTCGGGCCATTGCAGCGCTGGGTCTTTCGGTCGGAGGCCGCGGGCTTCGCACGATCCCCGTCGAGGCACAAAGGAGAAGGACGACGGGACACCCCGTCGCACGTGCGACGGGCGAGGGTGGAGAGCAAGTAGACTTGAGAAGTTCTGTGAAGAGCGAATGGGGTGAGGTTTCAGAGTCAAGCCAGTCAAGCCAAGTTGGATGCAACACTGGATATATAATGGATTTAATCCAGATACCATTCATTCTACCACCTTCCCACATTGATGGCTGGATGTTGTAGGATAATCCCTTGTCCATCTAATTCCCCCTTGCTGCACCGTAGGTGAAGACATCTCCATTGATTTCCATCGTAGATCGGTGACGGATCCGTGAAACCTGCCGTTCAGCTCCCGCGATGGGCGGCAGGAGCAGGCTGAGCACTGCTACATCGGTGGAAGCGCCTTGTGCGTCCTCCCAAAGGGTGCTCAAAGCACGGTCGACCGGCGACATCCCTTGTGGGAGAATCATGATTTGTGGGCTTGGTCCAATCAACATCCCTGTGGGACACGTGTGCGCATCACATGCAACGGCATAGTATATAAGTACCTAGTGATGGTCGTGCATTCGGATACGGCGAGAGGCAATGGACGGCAACGGTGGACCTTTCAGACGACAGGGACGGCGGTCGGCAGTGGTGGGCTCCACCCGGAGACCCGCCACGGAAGTATTCGTTGGGCAAACTTTGTTCATCAGACCCGCTAGCCACTTGATCTTTGACATTCTCAGTGGTTCCGAAATGTCAACCCATTACCGTGTCACATCAAGACGTGCAGTGTAGCCTTTTTTGATCTTTTTTGTGTCGAGTTTGTGGCTTAAGGCTCAGCACAAAGGTTTGACCAGACACCAGGATTGGGACAGGATCACGATCACAGAGTGATGCTTCAGTAGAGATTCGACGGTATTTCATGTCATGTGATTTCCATTGAGTCTGGATGTTCCACCGGTCATGGTGGTCGTCAACCTACTTCACTTGGTGAACATCTTCGGATCGTGCCGAGTCGGATACTGCCCCGTCCGTCCCATGGGCAGCGGCGCTGGACGAGCCCTGCAGGACCGACGCCACGGAAAACAGCGCGCGCGCGCGCGAGTGGGAAGCGGGACAGAACGGGGTGGAAGAAGGTGGAAAATGCTGGGAAGCTGGAGAGTTTTTGGAGATCTTCTAGTCTAGTCCTCAAGTAGCTTTTGTGAAACAAACTTGTTTGTGCAGTGAAAACAGCAGGGAGTGAACGCGCTAGGGTGGTTTCGATGTCACTTGATCGATTCACGTTGTATGACCTCTCAAGTGACCCCACAGGGCGAGGTTAGGTCCTTGCCCCCATGGTTCTTGAAATCCTCCTGCTGATGACCTTTTGTTGGGGGATTGGAGTTGGTCTTTGCCTGGCGCCGTGGGTGCGCCGCGATCGAGCGGGGCCGCTGAGCGCATGCATCGGCCCTTCTGCTTTTGCTGCGTTGCAGTGGGAGTGGCACTAGGCATCTTTGACGATGGCAGGGTATGGCCTGCCGGATGCCGCACGCTGGCCTCGCTCGACACTATGGCTCGCATCCGGGCTCATTGCCACTGTACCGAGGCGGTGTGGAATGCTGTAGACCAGGCCTTGGGTGGGGTGGCTACGCCAACTTTGTTTGCAAGGCTGCCTGCCTCCACGCGGAGGCAGACCCTGAGGACCATCCGTGTGGGCACAGACCCCAATCGACGGGAGTTGCACGCGATGGAGATGATCCACGTCGCGTACATGTGGAGGGTGTCCAGGCAATCCCTTGTCATGGCGGACATCGATCCACTGGCAGACCCAGCTCCAGTTCCTGCGGTCGCTCCAGGAGGTCCGGTCGTTGCAGGAGCTTCACCTACGAAGAAAGTGAAAGTCACGGACCAGATGGACGATTCCGAGATAGACCTCATGTCCCGAGGAGAACTGGACCAGGCACACCTGTGGCACATCGAAGTCACAGGAGCAGAACACTCAGAACCTACATCAGAGCAAATTGCTGCCCTTCGAGACCGCATTGTTCGTTGGGGCGAAAGCCCATATGCAGATTTCAGCATACTGACTCCTTTCGGCAGGACCATGCAGAAACAGCTGAAAACGAGATCGTGGCTGCTCCAGCAGGACGGCACCCTCAAGGCCCTGGATATCCCAGGGCCGCCATCCTTCGATGCATGGAAAGCATGCTGGAAGGTGTTCAGGGCGATCCTTTTCATGCTGAGGTAGCCCCCCGCAGTTGCAGGAGCAGATCATTTGAGAGTGGTCACATCCGCTTGCCTGGAGGAGTACTACGATCGCATCTCCAAGTTGAGCCAGGACTTCCCAGAGACTTGGCACCTAATCACGAAGGCCGAGGACAAATGCCGATCAGAGATGTTCGAAAGATACAGAAGACATCTCACGAAGGCTGCAGCCGACAATCGCCTTCCGATGGGGCTGGATTTTCAGCCGAACCAACCCTGGATTGGTGTCTTCACCTACGCAGCTCGCAACCGGGAGTTCTGGGACGAACATGTGATAGGGCCAGCGACTATGTTCATAGCCCGTGGAGGACGCAACATGACCATGGGCAAGGCGGAGAAGGTCAACATTCCATCGCCTGCGAAGGATGCCTTGGGCTTGGAGGAGGATGGACCTGGCCGAAAGAAGAGGCCGAAGAAGGCGAAGAAAGAAGCACCTTCCCATGCTGGCGGAGGAAGTGGAAGTGCTTCAGACCATCCGCAAAAGTGGGGCAAGCAATACATCACCACTTCAGAAGGCCACGAACTATGCTTCAGGTATGCCAAGGGCAAGCCCGGAGACTGTCCGGAACCATGCAAAGATGGACGGGTCCACTCGTGCCAGGTGTGCTTGGGGAAGCGCCCAAACACCCAATGCCCAGAGAAGACCTCAGGAAAGTCAAAGGGCAAGGGAAAGGGCAAGACCAAGAACAAGAACTGACCCAAAGAGCTGAAGACGATGAAGGACCCGGCCATCGACACTGTGATCGCCCAGGCCGAGCAAGCTGGAGTGGAGATGAAGCCGACGGACAATGCACCCAAGAAGTCGGCGGAGGACAAGAAGTTCGAGCAGGAAGACAGCGCCAGAAAGTTCAAGTTCCTGGAACTCTCGCGAGAGATCGAAAGACTTTGCGGAAATCTCGTGGAAGTTCAACAGCCTTTGGACGTGATGGAGGACTGGGACATCTTGACAGACGAGGGCTTCGAGAAAGCAAAGGGTGCTGTCTTGGACGCAGATCACACTCACATGGCCTTCCCACGCAGGAGCTTCTCGAGGGCTCGGAGGCAAGACGGGCACGGTTCAGTGCCAGTGATCAGATCAGACAGCCGACCAGAGGGATGGGGACACCCCACAGCAGAGGAAGGAAACCGAATCCTCGAACGGGTGATCGCCCTGATCTACCTGATCGAAGAAGCTGGCAAGACATGGTTACTGGAAAACCCGTTGACATCGTACGCCTGGGAGCAGCCGAAGATGATGAAGATTTTGAAAAGAGCAGGCGTGCGCAACGTGGACCTGGACCAGTGCCCGTACGGAGCTCACACCAGAAAGAGTACAAAGATCGTGACCTCAGCCGCATGGATGGCAGAGGTGAAGGTGAGGTGCGAGGACGTGAGACCGCATTTCCACCTCCCAGGCGGACTGTCTGGGACGTGGAACCCCGTGACTGGGGAATGGGTGTGGAAGACTTCGAGGGCAGCAGAGTATCCCTTCGGCCTATGCAATGCCTGGGCCCAGGCTTTGCTGACGTGGTTGGAGAGCCCGAGGGGATACGAATGGCTGGCATCGAGAACGATGGTGCGCACGAAGAGCAACCAGCTGATCCTGATGAAGAACAAGTTGGAGATGATGAAGAGAAAGAGAGAAGAGCTGGCGGCCCAGAAGGAGTGCACCAAGGAGGCCAAGAAAGAGACAAGCAGCTTGCAGGCATCGAGAGATGCCAACAACAAGTCGAAGATCGAGATCAGAGAGGAGGAAAATCTTGCCGCTGTGGGGGGGTTGAGAGACCCCCGCAAAGCAGTGGCATGCAATAGGGCCTTGAGGAAGATGGGGCACCGAGTTCGGGAGGCGCTGGCACTATGCATCGAAGAGCACGACTTGAGGCTCTTTGAAGAAGATATGAAAGTGTCTCCTGAACTCACACAGAAAGCGGTGCAAGTGCTGCATGAAGAATTTGAGGTCAATGAAGCCCAGAATGCAGAGGGCTACAAGATCGCCCTACTTCAAGCAATGCTGGATGCTGCCAGCGACGCTGATGCTCAGGTCCTGCCGAGATGGCTGGACGAAGGGGTGCCACTTGGGCTGAGTGTGCCAATAGAGCACACGAAGCGACAGATGAAGTGTCCGCTTCAATCAAGGCCTCTCAGGCCTTGGGTGTGCTCCTTGAGGATTGGAATGGAGAGGCGGAGAACTACGCCTCGTTCTACGAAGCTGGGGAGCGCGCTCAGTTAGAGCTCGACCGAATGGTGGACACTGGCCGTGCAGATAGAGCGAACACCTGGGCTGAAGTGGTATCCCTCGTTGGACCGGAAGCAAAATTGACTCAGCTGGCTTGCATCGAGAAGGAAAGGGATGGGAAGATCAAAACCAGGTTGATCGTCGACGTGAGAAGGTCCGGTGTGAACGGATGCATGTCATTGTTTGAAAGAATTTGTTTACCTAGAGTGTCAGATGTTGCTGCAGCCACACGTGAACTTTTAAACGAAATGCACCCTGAAGAGTCACTCGAGTTCATGGTAGTCGATTTCACCAACGCCTTTTACACACTCCGGGTTGACCCCAGGGAACGAAAGTGGTTGTGCATCAAGTCACTCGATGGCACGTATATACTCCCCAAATGTATTTGCTTTGGGCTCGCATGTGGTCCCGTGTTGGGCCTGTTTTCCCTCGCAAACCGCGAGACTTCAGTCTATGTAGATGATCCGATAATTGTTGCAAAGGGCCGGATTGCACGTGATCGTGCATATGGCATATTGGTTCTTGCAAACCACATTGTTTGGGAGGCCCTAGGTTTCAAGCTTGCATGGCACAAGGCCAAGAGGGGCCCCTCACTCGATTGGATCGGAGTTCGGTTGACCTTGGTGGGTGAACACGGTAGGCGCCTGGAAATTTCGTTGCCCCCCCGCCAAAGTCACCGAAGCCATCCATGAAGTCGAAACCTGTAAGGGTATGATGGCCACAAAACGACTTGAGCATTTGTGCGGGATCCTGTCGTGGGTATCCCATCTCATTCCATTGGCCAGGCCATGGACGAGTCAACTGTGGGCAGCGGTGGCCATGTCAAAGGAAAGGATGGCCTCGGGACCTAAGCGGGCGGAGACACGTCGGAGGAAGGGTCTGACGTTTGTTCGTCAGGTGTCCCATCCGATCCGGTGGCTGAGAGAGCTGTTGCAAGTCAAATCGTGTCTTCCATGTTCGTCCGCTGCCCCGCCGCTCGTTCGGACCTTTCGTTGGGACCGAAACCCCACAGTGATCCGGATTGAGACAGATGCATCCCCCACGCGTCTTGGAAGTGTGCTGTTCGTTTGCGAAAAGCCCACTCATTTCATTGGACATGTCTTAACAGAGCAGGACTGTCAGGACTTAGGTGGACAAGCACGCTTGAATGACCCTGCATATCAGTCGGAATTTGAATTGTTGGCCATTTTCATTTCAATCAAGTTGTTTTCCGAATTGTTCAAAGAACAATGCATTCAGGTTTCGCCCATCGCGACAGCACGTCAGCTTTACATACAGTCATGACACTGCGGGGAAAGTCCCCCCTGATGGCACAGCTGGCAGGGGAGGTCGCCCTGCAGTTGGAGTCGCTCGAGATCGATGCAGTCTGGGGCCGGCGCTTGAGGGGCGTCCTCAACTTGTAGGCAGATTCGCTTTCTAGATTGAGCGAGGGTGCACAGATCCCCACAGGTTTGAAAGACGCAAAACAGGTGAAGGTGCCTCCCCTTTCTTCGTTGTTTCGAGCTTGGCCCTGTCACGACACGCACGCTGGACACGTCGCGGAAAAGAGAAAATGACAGCAGCCGAACGGGATCCAGGCAGGCTAGGTTCGTAGTTGTTTCATGCGACATGCTCCTTCGTTCATGTCAGAGGCGCCGGGGAGGCATGAGAAACAATAGAGGGCCCATCTTGGCGCCGGTTCGATCGGAGGCATTCCAATGGCACAAACGGAAGGGCTATACCCAGTGTCGGACGTGCTTCACATGGCCATGCGAGACGCGAAAAGAGCTGTGACAAGGGCCATTGGACCCCCTCGAGCTCCTGAAGTGCCTTTGGAGTGGCTGGCTTTCCTTCGCGAGAAAGGCCCGAGAGATGCTGGAAACCCTGCATGGCCGGCGGACCGGTACGAAGTATGGGTGTTCGCCACTCGCTTCATTCTGCGTGAGCAGGAATTAGCGTGCATCTACATGAAGGAGGTCGACTTGAATCCCCGTCTGCTCCAGGTCACCCTCAACCTCCCGGTGACGAAGAACGATCCATCAGGTCGTGGGGCACGTCGCACCCTTGGATGCATCTGCAAGTCGAGTCCGGAAGAGAAGTCGACATGCCCGTACTGCACGGCACTTCATCTAGTACAGAGGCAAGGACATCGTTTGATGACCACTTCATCGTCGGCAGAGGTGATGGACGCTCCGTTGATTGGACAACAGGAGGATCCCATGTTGGTGGTTGAGAAGGCTGCAATGATTGAGGCATTCAAACATGATGCTCGTCGACTGAGCCATTCACTTCCGGAAGCGAGTGCGCTGGCCACGAATGAGGTGTCTGGACACACGTTCAGGCGATCAGGAGTGAAGGACTTAGCTCGGAAGAACACTCCGCTCCCCCTAATTCAGTTCTTTGCAAGGCACTCATCATCGGCAGTGCTGGCGTATGTCGAGGAAGCATATGAAGAGTCGCCAGATGGAAATCTGCAAGTGCTGAACCACCTGGAGATGAGGGATCAGATTGCTGCTTTGTCAGCCAAGACGAACGACATGGCCTTGGCATACGACCAGTTGAAGTCCGAATATGAAGAATTGGCCGAAAAGTGCAACGTGCCCTTGGACCGCTCAGCGATTTTGAAGATGTTCAACCAGTGGAGCCACCCTGAGATTGTCTTGAACTTGATGACTGGTAAGCTGCATTCCACCATGGGCAACTGCTTCAGGAATCACCCGAATGAATGGGTGACGGCATGCGGATGGCCCTGGATCGCAGCAGGAAGGGTGGCAAAGGCCATTATGGAGCCAGCGGATTTGCCACAAAACATGCAGACGACTGCATGTGAGAGGTGCAAAGAGAAGCTGCCGAATTGGGCCAGACCGGACATCGTAGATTAGGTCGTGAGCTGCAGCTTTGGGTATGAAAAGGGGTGAGTTTTGAGTTGCATGTTACCTGGCCCTCTCTTCACTTAGTGGTTTTCGTTCGATCGTACGTGCAGTGAACTTGAGGTCGAAGGTACGACATCAACCACACACCCGCTTCGGGAGACCCAGCGACCGAGAGGCCCGTTAGATTGGGCAGGTGTCAGCAACAGTTTGCTGGGTAACCGATGCCAACATGCACCCAAACGCTGCAAGCAACACGAAGCGAAAACAAACGCGAATCGTTTGAGCTTGAGTCTTGAAATGTGTATATATGAATAAAGGGTGGTAGGTTGGGGTCTTGCGTATAAACGTATCTGCATGTTATCTATCAGATCAAGATAACTAGCTATATGTTGCAAATACTAGTTTTTGCCATGACCGTCCAAGGGGTTGCTAGCAATCATCCCCTGAAGTCCTGCAAAATGAGGGTAGCCGTCCGTGTGACAACCAGGTGTACAGTCGACTTCGGACTCGTCATTGTTTGCGTTGGTCAAATGCGGAAATCATTTTGAACGTCATGCAGTTACATAGATGCCACAGTGGCAGAGTTGTCCCGTGTTGGTGCGCAGGCAATCCCATCGGAGACTTGTTCTACAAGGTTCTACAAGAGCTTGTCATTTTGTGAATTGAGACTTGTGGTCAAAACAACATGTGTACCACCTTTTGATCTAACTGATTCAAATCCCATGAGTCTCGAACCTTTCAGCTTGAGATCGTCAAACGACATGGAAGGACTGTGTGTTTACTTCTTGTTGATACTGCCCTTGGAGGATTTTAGAGCATCTTGGGGAGGAGTGGGCACCTTTCTCAACACCTTTGGGTCTTCCGAGCACCTGTGCCCTCCTCTCCCATGGGCGAGGATGGCCTGGCCGGCGTGAGCCCTTGGATGACCCTGGCGTGAGCCCTGGCGAACCCTGGGCGGGGCATGCTGAGCAGGGAGGATGCCGGGCTCAGGGTTGTGCACTGCAAGCGCAAAAAAGAGGCACTCACCGGTCAACCAGTGAGGCCTCACCGGTCAACCAGTGAAACACCAGTGAGACACCAGTGCTCTAGGCCCAGCATGCACTTGCCTATCTGATCACTCGAAAAACCCAATGGAATTCACAGACACCGACCGAAAACATGATGTTAACAACCCAGGTTGTTTACTGCACGGATGTGGTGAAAGAATAACCCTCAGAACTTTTCTGAAAAAGAAGGGGAAACCCAATGTACCCAAACTTTGAGACTTACACCCAACCACTCACTATCGCCAGCGCTTTGCTTGTCTGAGGTGCACATTGACAACCAAACGAATCAGCCAGCGAAATCCTCAGCACCAGGGACTTCTCCTGTAGCCTTGGCTTTAAAAGAAGGCACTCACACCGGCCACACGGCCTCAAACACGGACAGGTGACGCTCCGTCACTCGACTTGAAGGGAAACAAGGTCGCTGCTGGACAAAGAACCGTTACCTGGAAGAACAACTGCTGACATGAGATTCGATTCAAATCCTCATTCACTCGCGAATCACCTCAGCTTTTCTCCACTTGAAACCGCCCAAAAACATTGAACCACCGTCCAAACGACCAAGTCCACCGGCGACCAGTCCCACCGCCACCTCTCTCCCCACCGGGCCACGGAACTCTTTGGAACTCCCCCGGTCCAGGTGATCGTCCATCTCGCTCGAAATGCCGAGACACCCAGTCCAGAGGACTGATCGATTTCGATCCGAAACGAGCGCAGAGACAAGGGCCGAGACGCCCGGTATGACCGAGGTGTTTCAGAAGCCGAGTTACCCTAGGTTTGACTGAAGAGGTGGGTCCCGGGGTGACGGGTCCTGAACTTCAGGTCACTTATATAAGCTCTGTTAGATCTTCCGGCACCAAAAGTTTGGATCGTTTGATCCACGAGCCACGGGCCGTGGGCTCCTTCTCACCAGACTTGCGGCCACCCGTAGACTTGGCCGGGCTACAACAAACCGGGCGACCGGGCGGTTCGGAAAGAACTGGGCAGGACGCGGTGGAGCACACCATTCCGGCCAACGACGTGTATGGTCGGGGCCCCCGAGAACGGTGGCCGCCGTGTACGCCGCGGTGGGTGTGGTTTGGTCGTGTTCGGATTCTTTAAGAACGCTGCAAGAGACGGGCCACGGTTTAGAATCCGCATGTGTTCGACGGGGGTCTTTGTCCAAGCTAAACAACCGAGACAAGAATCCTGATAGGTGAGTATCGACCCATTCGGTAGGTCCGAGCTGGAGGAATGGTGTTTGCAATCTGATTCGGAAACGACGTTCTGGTGCCTTAACTTGGTACTCTTAGATGTGCTGTTCGTGTGTTCCAGAAGGTCTTCAGGCTTGAAGTCCCAAAGAGCAACTCCCGCGTTTTGAGCCAATCAATGTATAGAGAGACCTGGACACCCAGGCCACAACCAGAAACAAATGATTGTTCCGAAAGAGGACACTGAGATCCGAGATCGGGCTTCGCCCAAGCCGCGGGCGCCAGGCTTGGCCTCGGGCTGGTTACGAGAACCACGCGTCAGGGGACCCGGACGTACTGGACGAGGTGTGGAAAACCGCGAGCGCCGCGCGGAGATGTTGAGTGTAGTGCCTCGGGTTCAGAAGCTCTTGGGAGGGTGATCTTTTGACGGCCAGTTGGAGGTGGCAATGCCATCTCCTTTTGCTTCCTTTGTCTGGGATGACTTGGGTTGACACATCAGGTGCTGCAGGGTGATATAAGCGTTCAACGTTCATCACGGAAGCGCGTTCACGGAAGCGCCTTGGTTTACCCATAGAGGCCGGCAGGCCTGAGCTGAGTGAAGCGTGGGAGTTTTGTAGAAGGAGGATGAGGAGAGATGGGTCCGGGCCGGTGATCCAGGTACTTGAGAAACAGTCGTTTTGGCACTCTTCTCTCACAACTGTCAAGCAACATGCGGTCTGACTAGCAAGGTTCGTTTTTTGCTCGGCAAACAAAAAAACGTGCTGCCCCTCTACTTGGTGTTGTTGCCCCATAAACATATATAGTTACTGTATATATTGTGGTGGCACCACATGGTCCTTTTTGTGACGTGTTTCGTAGATCGTCGGAGCAGAATGACCGGAAAGGAGCTTCGTAGGTCCGGAAGTCTTGGGAGGACACCGAAAGACGACGAGGAAAACAAGCGCAGACACCGAAAGACGGTGCATAAGGTGTGGCTTCAAAACTGGAAGGGCTGTGCGAATGTCCGCGCCAGAAAGACCCTTGTGCTCCTTGTACTCCTTGAAACAAGAAACATCAAGTAATCACCTTGAAGATGCTCAGATTTACTGACTACATTTCTCCCAGTTTCTGCCCCAAGAACGGGAGCTTGGAACCAAACGAGCTTGGAAGAAAACCCTACCACCACCGGAACCGTCGGGACCCTTCCGACCGTTTTCGGCCGCCTTTAGGTCCACTCGCGGCAAGCCATGCACTGGGCCGAAGGAGCGTCTCCGGTCCCGGTCAGCGGAGTACGTCCCTCCGATATCCGAGGCCACCTTGCTGATCCGCACGGAGGCGGCGGAGAGAGGGGAACAGCACCGGAAGGAGGGTTCAGAACCGACACGTTTTGGCATCGGAAGAGCCGTCCTTTTTTCGGGGGAGGTGTGTGTTCCCTCTAGTTCACAAGGACCCATATACTTCTGATCTTTCTTTGACACAAAATATTCATTAATATTTGCCGGAGTCGCGTCCGTGTCACACGTTCCCGGCGAAACACCAGACCCACTGGTGGCGCTGGTCTTGGTTTGCCTTCGTTGTTCTTTTTGTCGGGACACCCAATCCGCTCAGACCGCCCGTTCCTCTCCCCAACCGCGACGTCAGGTGCACAAGGCGCAACTTCTTCGAGCGAGCAACAACGCCCGGATCATGATCAGGCGACCGTCCCCGTCCGTGCGGGACGAGAAGAGTGCGCCGCCTGCGCCACTCGCCTCGGTCCGGACGGTTTGGGCGGCCCTTCACCTCGGTGTCCTTCGGTCCGAGGGTCGAGTCCGACATCGATCGGTGTGAGACCAGACGACCAGACTGGAGAAGACCGACTGCTTGGCATTCGTTCGGTCCATGAGGCCTCCGAACTTTCTATTTTTCAGAAAACCTAGAGAACATTGTTTGGGGTTCTTCGCCTCCGCATCTGCTGCAGGAAGATCACGAGAGTGTCTGGGATCAATTCCATCTTGTGTCTCTCTTGTGTCAAGGAAATCAAGGAAGACAAACGTAATAATTCGTTGACAAGGTGACTCTTCTGATCCGTCAGCGGATTTGGCCCACGAAGTCCTTGGCGACTTGCCACACATTGCAATTCTAAACATTTTCTATGGACACATCGGAGAGACTAACCTTGGGGACGCAGGGCATGAAGACTGTAACATATCGCTTGGGTGGGAAGTGCAAGATCGCTACGACAAGAAGTGGAAGGCGCTGAACATTGATTTCTTGATCATTAAGTTTGAGAAGTGTTGAGACAAATATTGACATTGGACTGCGAACAATGGCTGGTTGACGTGTGCACATGTTTGTGTCGTGATGGGTTTGTTTTGATTGTGACGCTTGTTAGTTTGCAACATAGCATACTGCGACAATGTGTATGATGGGATCCCCCGGAAGCCTGTCAAGAAACCATGATCTGTTGCTGTATTGTTTGATTTAGTTTCTGTTTCTATTTATCCAGTTAATTTCCGTTTCTATTTCCGTATTAATATTTAAATTTGTTGTGACCTGTTGTGAGCTGTTGTGAGCTGTTGACTTGGGTAGCCAGGCTCAAGTTTCTTCTATTCACGAAAGGACATCGAAACCTGCACGACTCCAGCTCCCGGTCCTTTCGCGAGTTCCGCTCGCTGCGGAAGCCGCTCGGTTCTGGAAGTCTGGGGTTGCATGGGGTCGCCTGGTCCGAGCAAAGTCAGATCCAGCATATGAAGCAAAGTTGGATTTGTTCCAAATTCTCCTCATTTCTCAGGTCAATCCACACCCCATGTTGCTGCTCCTCGACGTTTGAGGTTCAGATTGGATCTAGTCCGCTTCTGAGGTTCAACGTAGAACGACCGACCGACCTACGTTTCCTCAACCGCCCATCCGGTCGACTCGCCAGCGGCCCCGGGAGACTCGTGGCGGCCGGTAGACGAAAAGCTGGAGTCGTCTGCAGCGAGTTGACTAGGCTGGCGCCCCATGGCTTGCACGTGGAGTCCCCAGATGATGTGGAGATTGAAGCTTTTGAGCCCGCGCAGGCGGGGCACGGTGGGAGCGGAGTTGAGTCCTGCGAAATGCTTCCCCATGTGAAGGCCGGGGAAGGCGGAGAACTAGCAGCTTTTTGAGTGCAAAACACATGCTGATGTTAGCCAACTTAACCTGCATTGTTCAGACAATGCTGGCTTAGGTTGCTGGCAAGGTTGAGGATGGTAGCTAGGACTTGGAGTTGTGTAAGCATGCGAGGCTAGAAGGTTTCAAGTAAAGATTCCAAGCAGAGCTTCCAAGAATTGGCTGCCGGCAAAGCTTCTCAAGACAGGTTTCCGAGTGACACAAAGGTTTTGAGCAGCGTTTGTAAAGCAAAGGTCCCCGAAAGATTGGATTCGGAGACACAGTCAAGTCAAAAGCACCAGGACAAAAGGTGCTAAGCAAAGGTTCTCTTCTTAAAGCTTCCAACTTCAAGCTTCCAAGGAACATCTCCCCAGCCCCGGATTTCTCCGGTCTTTGGTTTCGGGTCTTCAACCAGGCGCCTTCGGTGCGGGGTCCAACCGCACCGCGCAGGACGTCTCGGGACATGACACCGTTCCGATGGCGGGGTACCCAATGAGAGCCGTTTGGTGGGCGTGTTGTTCGGGCGCCCCAAAAAAGGTGAACAGTGCTCATTGCTCCGGTTTCTGGTGTTTGGGCAGAGCTATGCAGAGCTTCAGACGAATCCCTGATCTAACCACGACTAGCACCCATACTGCTGGCCCTTGTTTTTTCTTTTCTTCTGTCACGCAGACACTTCTCTTCGTCATGGTGCTTCGCGAACACCCGTCCGCCGCGGGCAGCGGTCAGCCGCGGTCCGCCGCGCGGCGCTGCCCAGGCATTGCGGGGTGAGAGCTTCCACGCCCGAAGTCTCAGATGCGCCCCCCCGGGGGTGACAGGCCTCGATCGACCCGATCGGGACCGGTTTTTGGGTCGAGCAGGCGTGGCGTTTTGAGCCCGGACCACACGAAGGGGGGGGTGGGTTCTGATGGCAGTGATGGGTTTCCGAACTGTTTTGGGAAGAATCCAACAAAGCATCCATGGTGTTGATGAAGGATGATTCGACTGTGACTCAACGTGGATCTGGAAGCCCTTCAGGTTTAAGAATGGAATGTTTTATGTACCTTACCTTTCGAAAGGCCCCGTCTATACTGGGCACTTCCTCAGGTGAGCACGCCGGTGGAGCCAGATCTAAGGGCTGCTGCCAGTGCGGCCGGCATCTTAGCACGAAGAACGCCACACGCTGAAGAACCGCAGGCCTTTTGCATCATGACCTGGCATGACCTGGCATGACGACTGGCCGCTGTCTCTTCTCTCTCACACACAGCGGTGGATCATAACGGAAGGTTTCGGTGTTCGGTTTCGCCCCGGGCACCGCGCGCGCTCGGCTCGGCTGGACAGGAGCCAAGCGCCCCCTCCGTGGCACAGATGGCAGTGGAGCCTCAAGAGGCCACCGGTGGGTCCAGAGCCGTAGGGTGGGGAAGAGACCGAAGGGATATCATCACAGGTCGAACGAAGTTCCACCGGAGCCCAGTGGAGTTCATGTTGAATCTTTTGACCGATGTGACCCTTTTTTGGAGGCGCAGGATGGCAAGGACTGGAAGGAGTCAAGATGGACTTGTGGAGACGGCTCCCACTTTCTCCCATTCCAGGCTGCAGCAATTTGAGTTGAGCGTGGGTTGAGGTCAGTCAGTCAAAGCACTAGACAGCGCCTGATGGGTGTAGCGACAGCGCGTCGCGAGACCTCATGCGCAATGGCAACTACTGCAGCAGTGTGAACATGACCTCAGCAGTTGTGGGTATGCAGCGCTAAGTCCTTTGTTGCATCAAAACCGAACTATTTTCTCAGTTCCAATCGCAGACTCTTTTGGGAGAATCCATTTGAAGCCCGAGGTTTGGGGCAAAGAGTCTTATACCTGGTTCTTTCAACTATGCAGCATGTCTGCCTTTTCAGTTTGCAGTTGGAAGGTCTAGGCAGAGATATTTATGAGGGTTCTTCTATGATACTGTGAATGAGTTTCCAGGCCGCCGATCCCGAAATGCATGTGACATGTGTCGGGCCCTTCAATCTGCAAGGAGGTCGAGCGAAGTCTGCCGAGCATGAAAAAGGACCGACCGACTTGCTGGCTTGGGATCGTTTTGTGCCTCTGTCGCCTTGGTTCAAACCCTTAGACTGAGCGGAAGCCAGACTCCCTTGGGGTGCGGGATCGTTCGTGCCATACAGGCCACTTGTAACTTGTAACTGATTCATACCTTTGACCTTTGACCCATCTCGCTGATTTGCAGGGTTGGACCGGGGCTGGATGCTTGTGTGCTGCGATTTTGGCCCGCAGCCAATTGCGGCAGTTGTCACCAAATGATGCAGCAACATTTGCCCTATACTATTATATGCTTGGTGTATCTTGGTGTCATTCCCAATGTTTTTGCAAAGTTGGCAGACATTTTTGTAGAAGAACAGCCAGTGCAAACTCCAATCGCAACAATAACACCTTATCTGCACTCAATTGGCTGAGCCAGCCGCCATGTCTTCCATCGAATTTTTTGCGTCTCTGGTGCCCTGGCGGACCTGGATGGACCATGCACCATGCAGCTGACCTGACGTGGTTTAGGATGATGCGGTTCAAGCATGTTCAAGCCATTGAGCTCGAAAGCTACACAGGCCCTGTCATATGTGCAGCAGTAAACTCTGCAGGCTTGGCAAAGCCGACATACACCAATCACACCGTGTGACTCGGTTGAGCCAAGCAGTGACGCTCAACCATGTCTGCAATGCGTCTACTCTGCACCTCCGGATCATTGGCCACCATAGAACACCTCTCACTCCCCAGCATAGCATGTCTACGGTTTTAACATGCTTTGGCACAATCGGCCTAGGGCAAGAGACGAGGTTCATCGGCGACTGCTGCAAAACCTTCAACAAGGTCCCCGCGAAACTTCCAGGTGGCATCGAAGGTGCACCGAAATCTAGAGTTGGAGGCAACTGATCCCAACTGCTTCGTGGCATGTTTCGGGGAGAATCGCCCGCAACCCCCTGAAACTGGCAACACGCATCCAGGTGTTCGACCTCCCAACGACCTCTCCGCCGCACGACTGGACCCTCAGCTGCTGAACCGCTCCGCTGGTCCTTCTCTTAGGCGGATGTGC
This sequence comes from Durusdinium trenchii, assembly GCA_963970005.1. Lineage (NCBI taxonomy): Eukaryota > Dinophyceae > Suessiales > Symbiodiniaceae > Durusdinium > Durusdinium trenchii. The sequence goes on along the minus strand of CAXAMN010025806.1, from coordinate 1,667,283 downwards.
CTCGACCTCCGCCAGCTCCTCTCAACGAACCTGGGCCAGGTGGGTGAGCAGCTGCTTTTGGGCCGGTCGAAGACGGACGACTGAGAACCTGCAAATCTCCCTGGAACTTCTAAGCCTTCTATGTTCACTTTATGAAAGGCACCCCCATTTTTTCTGGCCACCTCTTTTTTGGAGCAGGTCAGGGTGGACCAACACGACGTGTGTCTTCAAAAGAACTCGTCGATCACACCGTCCTAGGCTTTAGGTCTCCTCTTCAGGAAGGCTGAAGAGGTTAGATCAGTTATATAGGACCCCGAAATCTTACACAGTGGTCAGTCAGACTGATCTAACCTCTTCCTTCAGTCTGGGGACCTACGGGTGTGGACACTTCTTTTCTTCCTTCACCACTGAACGTGCAAAGATGGACAGGTTCAGCCGCAGCGGCTACCCGCGAAACCACAGAGGATCAAGGGGGAGGTGCAGAGAGTCAAGCTCCGATCCATTTGGAGCTCTGAGATGCTAAGCCTCCATTTGGAGACCTGTATGTATACATTTACGTATACATACGGAGACCTCCCCAGGCGTGAGTCCAGTCATGACCCATTTTTCCCCGGCCTGGTAGTGGTCGATCGATTGACTACCAGGTGGAGTAGTTCATGAGTCAAAACTGAGTCAAAACGGAAGTTCTAGGATAAAATCCAAGAGGGGTTGAACAGCCCTATAGCCCATTCCATATGTACCACAGACCAGGGTCTTATATGGTCTCTCAACCTTTCTTCGATCGATCGCCCAGGCAGACCGACACGCCACCCCTTCCACGCTGGGGTGTCCCAGACAGACTGAAGGCGCCAGTTGGCGCCAGTTGGCGGCTGAAGACGCCAGGAAGGGCCGGCGTCGAAGACGCGGACTCCACGCGGAAAAGAGAAGATCCAAATCTAAAGAAGACGCTTTGATCGAAGGATGGTCTGAGGAGATCTAAAGAAGGCTAGCTCTGAAAGATGGTCTGACATGATGGTCGAAGGCGACCAAACTGGGGGTGTTTTGCCGCTCACCTCCCCCGTGTTCCGCGGCGTTGTTTCGATGGTACCTTTGAGGTGCCTTCTGGACCAGCCTTGCTTGTTGCTGTGCTAGTCCCCTTGGCAGCGAAGGCGGATCTTGACGGAAGCGTCTTCGCGTCTTCACGTTTTATTTCGAAGAGATTTGGAATGTTCTGATTTCTCTCGTCATTAGTGTTGAATGTTTTAACTTTTCGTTTTCTCTCTTGCCAAGGGTGATCGACGTTTCAGACCTAGCTTTGGAAACGGGGGGGACGCGACGTTTGCAGAGCTGGGAATGGCTCCATCTGCCGGCCTTCTAACTGGATTCTCCTGGGTGAAAACGGGTCAAGCACGTTGCATTTGCTTGGACACCTTCAGAGGGAAAGTAAATGACCTTTAGTGAGATGATGGGGTTCGGAGGTAGATGATTTGAGACAATCCCAACACTTCGGAGAAAAGATGCACAAAGTACATGCATAAATTATGCGCCAATTCCGTGTCTCCGAACACTCCCTTTGAAATTTGAATGTATACATTTGGTTGCTACATGTTGCTACACTTAAGGGAGGCCTCCTTACCAAATTGTTTGATCCAACGGATGATGCTGTACAAAACAAGCCACACCAAGGTTTTGTACATGGTGAGAACGATTCTGTTCGTTTCACGGCAGCTTGCGGACAGCCATCCAAGTCCAAGTTGTGCTTTCATGTTTGGATCCCTTCCAGAAAAGCCCTGGGTGGCGGCTTTTGAATCGAGCGAAGTGCTCGCATCAGATGCGCGCATCTTTGCGTCGACTCTTGACTTGCGAAGACAGACTGAACGATCTCTTGATAAACGACCTAGCCCGAGCTCGAGCTCTAGCTCTAGCTGCTCTAGCTAGATTCCATTTGGATTGTCTAGCTCTAGCTTGTATAACCTCTTCCCGCCTGGGGCTTTATGCTGGTTCGACTGAGCGGGACATCAGTTCGGGGCGGTGAAAACGGCGCCGGGGGGAGTACAAGCTGCAAAGGTATGGGAGTGTGGGTAGCCTATTGTACTGATGCTCTGTATGGATAAAATGGATTAACATGGTATATATGTTATAGATCCATCGTAACTTACACGGTCACTGTGACTTTCATGGAACGAGATAGCAGGAGCAAAGCAAAACAAGACGCATAACAATCGGACCAGCTTGCACTTCCATGGTTTCCATGTTTCCATATGTTTCGATATGTTTCTACTATATCCAAACCTGAGGCGTTGCACCGACCACGACACCGTCTGATCGCGCGATCGCGAGGCCCGGGCACATCGACAACGACACCGTCTTCGTGCGACGTCGTCCCCCACGGTCGCTGGCACTGAGACGCTTGGGGCGATGAGCAGCACGACACAGTCAGGGGGCGACGGAGGGGGCCTGCGCTTCTGCAGGTTGTGATGGGCCAAGTCTTTTTCTGCATTCGTTTTGGTCAAATCTTGGCGCGAGGTCGTTGCTGGCCAGTAGCACCACCTAGGCCACAGGTGCTGGTGGCCCGAGGGAGGTGGCCCTTTCCAACAGAAGCTGAGTTCTCTCCATGTGTAAGCCTTGAGATCCCGTCCTTCCACCAACCAAAACACCCCTTCCCGGTCGACCTTCGCGGCACCGAGGATTTGGTCCTTGCTGGGCTTAAAGGGCACGGCCACGAAGGCGGAGATCAAGCAAAAGCGTCTCGGCGAACCGGGCCGCGCGCCGGTCCCGGGTCCGGTCCCGCGCGCGCACCGCCGGGTGGGCGCGGCGTTTTCAGCGAGACGAGCGTGTTGGCCGGAGTCTGGGTGAGTCGGATCAGTGAGACAGGGACAGGCAGAGATAGGTGAGGTGTGAAAACCCACAGGAAATGCTGGGTTTGGGTGTTTTGGTTTTCCTCTCCAAGCTCAACAGCCAATTAAAACTAACTTACCGAATCCTGAATTATCCCCAAATCGAGAGTTTGCGACAAGGGTGCAACGGATTCACTGTAGTTTTGAGGGTTCTGTGACACTGCAACGCGCATGGTCCATGGTCTATGCAAGGACTGGTGGGGGTGCTGGACTGCTTCCTTTTTTTTTGTTTTGATGCTTTTGGTGTGATTGACATTCACTGGTAAGCAATATAGGGGCTATGGTGGCTTTCTTCACTGGTCAGCGATTTCGGATCCACTCTCTAGCTTTGTGACCAGGTCTGCTAAGGAAAGATCACGAGTACCAGGAGGGAAGAGGTGTCGATGTGTGTTTTTGTTTCTTTTCGGGGCATGGGCCCTGCCCTTCCGGGTGTAGTTCACCTATACTTTCAGTTTCTCGGAAAAAAGTGGAACCTCAAGCTCTCGCGACCTTCGAAATCCGACTGATCGAGGTTCAAGAAGTTTGTCAGGAACAACCACCCAGATGTTCCGAGCTGAGCTGGCAACAGGTCGGAACTGTCCACGTTGTTCATGTTTGTTCTCTCGCCGGCAAAGAACCGAGCAAGAAACAAGGGCGATAATCTCTTCTTAGCTTTTGATTCAGACAAAGAGGCCGTACACGTGTCTTTTGATCATCCCTAGATCCCTTCACCCAGGGTTTGGAATCTGCCTCATCATGAGTGAATCTGGCAAGCAACTTCCAGAATATGGACATCAATTGAAGCATACAGAAAGGTCTCCAACAGGACTAGCAGTTTGTTCACGGGCCTGACCTTCACCCCAAACCTGCAGCTACCTGCCGGCACTTGCCTTGGCCATGCTGTCCTCATGCCAAGCAGCGGCAGCAAGAAATCGTTCTGCGCGACGAACATCCCCAAGGAACCCCGCCTCCCTTCGATAGGTTGCACATCCCTCTGTTAAAAAAGACCCAAGCCATTAAAAGACATATATATATATATAGCCATAGCTGAAACCAATCATCCGACCTCCCTCTTCTTTCCAAAAGGAATCTGTGATCCGACAGTCCAAGTTTTCAGGTGATCCTCCCCATCTCGTGTCGTCCTACGCTCCTTCCCACCCCACTCGGACCCCAGGTGAAGGGGGATCGCTCGCCGGCGGCCATCGAGCGCTGGGCCAACATCACCAAGCCGCTTGGCGGGCCGAACGCGGGGCGACGCGAGGTTGGTGAGGCTTTTTGGGGTGAAGGAGGCTTGGTGTCGGAGGTTGGGGGAGGTCAGTCTTGGCGGACTTCTGACATCTTCTGAAGGTTTTTAGGCGTAGGGGCATTTGCAAATAGATAGAGATAGGGGGAGGATGAGGGGTGACGGAGGGGATGGAGGAAGTTCTCTTTTCGTTGTGAGGGATGTGTATGGTTTGGTCGTTTGGTTCCCCTTGAAGCTCTTCACCCCTCTTCAAGTTTTGAAGTTTTGACCATTGCAGCCGGCGCCAAAGGAAGATACAGGCTCCTTCGGCCCTCAGTGACCGGAGCCATCCGGTCATGAGGTCGTTTGACCTGTGCGCGTTTGAGCTGGCAGACTGACAAGAACAACCCACGAAGCAGACTCCTTTTCTCATACCTTTTCAAAGACTTTGGTGTTGCTTGGGACAGAAAGTTCTGGGCCCAACTCAGGGCTGGGAGAGTTTTTTTGTTTGGTTTTTTACCCGCTCATAGTTTTTTTGGCGCAAGGACGTCTTGCAGGTGTTCGTTGCACTTCTGGGGTGTAGATGTACCATATATCAGTCCATATCGTTTCATCCACTATAGATGTAGTACATGACGTGATCTGTGGAAGCACTGGGTTGTAGAAACAAATACTGTACTGCAACCAGGGTGTTGACCTGTCCTTGATCAACTGTACAAGGTTTCCCGGCATGCCGACTTCTTCGCCCCAGGACTATTCCAAGAGTCCAGGTTTGGAATTGCGGTCCGACCGATCCTTGCCATTCCAGGGCATCCAAGGGACGCAGATTCCGCCAGATTTCCCTGATTTCGGTGTGTTCGAACGGTCGCAGCCCAGGGCTTATCGCAAAATCATGAAGGCTGGAGTCGGCTGGGCTGGTTGAGAATCGCTGGTGGGCGAATCATGGTGGAATGATCGACATGGGTGACGAAAGAAGTTGGACATCAAATGGATGGATCTTCATTTTGAAGGTTGGGAAGCTTTCCAAGGCCAGCTTGCAGGCCAAGACTTAGCAAGCAAAGAACTTAGAAGTCTAGAATATGAATGGTTGCATGATCTCAATTGGAAAACTCTCAACCCTGCTGTTTTTTCTTTTTCAGGAAGAGTGAACTCTGCACAAATCAATTCCTCCCATCAATCGCAGTTTCTCTTCGAAACCACAGGAGAGCGTAGCAGCTGCTTCCTGCCTTTTCTCCCCTCACGTCTCTCGCGAACGACGGCCCCGTCGACGACCTCTCAGTGCAACGACGACCTCTTCTGGGTGGAGAGCTGGGTGGCGCGAGTGCAACAGATCGAATTTGCCAAGCTGGGCCCTCCCAGTCGGAGGACGCCGGCGCGGGACTGGGATCAGGGGTGGAGACATCAGTGGTATGGAGTCAGTTGTGGAGTTTGGTGGATGTATCCATCTCTTTGGAACGTCAGGTGGAGCCGAAGCAGGCACTTTTCTGGCCAAAAACCCACGAGTGATCCGGATGAAAGATGATCACAGGAATTTGGCAGGATCGTTCAGCTGGAATGAAGATCCTGCAAAGATGGTGGCCCGTTTGTTCACCTTTTGCTGCATCCTAGAAATTTGTCGAGTTTCTGGGCATTCGGCACGACTGGGTTGGGCTTCGTGCCACCAACTTCGCGTGGATTTTCTCTGATCAAATCCTGGTAGATTTCCAGATCCTGTCAGAGAAGATTCCTTTCCAAGACTCGTTTCCAAGGTTCGAACACGAGACACCAAGAACTAGACCCTTTGGGCGTTGCTGAAAGTGGGACATATGTTCTTTACAATGCTTTGCCATGAAAGATCCTTCTTTGGTGTAGACTCGTTCATCAAAACTCCCCAAGCCTGAGGGTTTTACAATCGGTTTGTTTTTGTTTATAACTTAATCAAGTATAGATCCACATGACATCTGCAGATGACCGAGCTTCGCAGAAACACCCGCAGCGCTTCCGCAGCGCGTGCGCCCAGCGCGCTGCGCACAGCGCTCCGAGGCTGCAGAATGCGGATCGGATCCGCCGCGAGCGCATCGAACGGAGGGCGGCACGAGCGGGGCTCTCGCCCGAGGACTATGAGGTGCCGGCGGCCGGGCGACCGGGTGACGGATGGATGGACCAGACGGCGGAGGAGCTGAAGTGCCAAAAAGAGCGAATTCGGTGACTAGGTGACTGGGCGACTAGTCCAGAAAAACGAAGACTTTGAAAAACAACACTGTTGAAACATGGTATGACATGGTATGACTAGGACTAGGTGACTCGAGTGAAGAGTCAGTGAAGAGGACTTTCCATGAATTTCCTTTACTTTGGTGGTGCCCCAAAGAGTCGAAAAGGACTGCGGTATCGATGGTATAGGGGCATCCTTTGGCGAACTTGCTTGGTTGAATCAAGGGGATACCTTCGGGAAGTGAAGAACCGGTCTCCTAATGTAGACTCTTGGTTCATACCCCCGCCTCATTTGAATTGGACATCCTCTTCATTTTTCATGGGGGGTTTATAAATCAAGAGTCTATGAATTACCTTCATGTCGGGGTCACCTGGCTGGTTTCGCCCCAGCCCACTACTATTCGGGACCTCCAGCCAGGACACCCCGAAGGAAGGTCCAGGTATAGTAATTACTTGGTATGGACTCCAAGGTACTGATTCCTGAGAAGGACATCCTTGGGAGACCAAAAGGGTCGGACAAAGAGGCCCCCACAACCGCGCGAAGAAGTGGATGCCGATCGCCGATCGCCTTTCTCGATGACGAACACCATGGGTCAATGGGCCCGACCGGTCTGGGGAGCAGTCCACCAACACGAGGAGGCCTCGTTCAGGCCACCAGAAGAGACCCTGAGAAACCCTCCGAGGGAGCTCCTTCGTTGCATCGCAGGGGTCGATTGACAAAATGACATCAGAAAGGCCAGGGCACCTTTCGGGTTCTAAGACCTCCAGGCTGATCACTTCAAGGAAAGCAACCAGCTGCGGCGCCTGCGGGGCATCCTTCGTTCGTTCGGCTAGGACTTGGTTTCCGTGGGCCGCGGGGAGCGGCGCGGGCGACGGCAGGCTGCAGAAGTTCAAGCGGCGGAGGCTGCCAAAGAGGCAGCAGAAATGGAGGTGGGTTTACTTGGTATCACTTGGCGCTAGGCATTGAACGCAAGTAGTGACGCAGTACTTGTTCTTCTCTCTGTTTCTTCGTCCTAGCAGCATTCTGTCTTGGTTTTGAGCAGGCCAACTTGCAATGAACACGAAGCAAAATGACCACCGTGTCCATCACGTGTTTTCCAAGGAGGAAAGCAGAAACCAGTTCGTTCTCGACGTCCTGCCCGTGGATGGCTTAAGCAGATCCGGGTGGCAGGTCAGCGATCGGTCGAGTATGGTGTGAACCTTTGAGGTCGCAGTCAGCGACCCTTGTCTTACCAAAAAGGTCTATCCGACTCATCCAGAGTCTATCCAACAGTACTTCCATTCACTCATTGACTCATCAGCTTGAGGTCGCACTCGCCCTTGTCTTGTGTGGGCGCTCAGGAGTCTGAGCTTGAGTAGTGTCCTGCCATATCCTGCCTGGTCACCGACATGAGTGGACCTGTGTCGAGTCGACTCGTCGTCGACTCGTCGTCGACTGGTCGACTCTCCCAGGGCCTTCCTCCTGATCTCCTTGATCGCTATCTTGGTGCGCGGGCGTCCGTTGCGTGGGGCGCACGCGCGCGGCGTCGAGATGGGCGGAGCGGCGTCCTTTGGTGTCTTCTGCTTGGGCTTGGGGGGGGACAACGGGAGCCCTCCCGAGTAGTGGGTGAGCGACGTGTGTGTTCGGATTCCATCCGCGGTCGTCCGTCCAGTGCGGGACGTCTGGTCGGGCTTATCTGGCCCAGAGAACCCCCTCAGATGGCCTGCTGAAACTGGCCCAGCAGGTCTCAGGTCTCTGAAGATGCATCGACTTCGAGGTCGGTCTACCCCGTTGCATGATGATCCCAGAGAGAGACAGAGAGAGAGAGAGAGAGAGAGCGAGCATGCATTGAAACAACCACAACTTCGCTCTCCAAACATGAGTTGGGACTGGACTTGCTGTTCTCTGCTTGCGGGGTCATGGTCGTTGTTCTGGTGCCATAATGAGCAGTCCATATGGACTTGCCCATATAGAGTCAGATGCCTCCAGTCAGGACCTCAAGAGGTTTGGACATACTGTAAATAACTCCAAAAAGGGGCTGCGGCTGCATGGCGCGTTGATCCCGCACATGGCAGGTCAATGGGCCAAATAGCAAGTGAGAGCATCGCTGATTTTTCCACCTAGCAACGTTGAATTCAGTCTCACTGCCGACCACGGCGCTTCTTGATTCTTAGGTGCTATATGAACATCCAAAAGTTTCCCAACGTCGCAGTGTTGCTTCGCCTGCCTTCCCACTCCCCGGTGCTTGAGTGATGCGCTTTGTTGGAGCAGGGGAAGACAGTGCAGATGTTCTTTTTAAGGTGAAATCAGTGAGACATGTGTAGTGGAGAGTCTCAGCCTGAAGGATTCCATTGCTTCACGACAACATAGCTGAAAATTGTGCCTTTCCAAATTTTGCTTGTAAAGGACCAATCGACCAAGACCAGTGATTCTTTTTGACATGTTCTTCTTGGAGCCAGATCCCGAATGTAATTTTTTTCTACGCGGCGTAGACCTCCTCAGGTTCTTCTCTTCTGAAGTGATGCACAAGAGCGTCCGAAGCCGGAGCAGTCTACTATTTTGTTGGTGGCCACCGTTGATTAAGGCTAGGCTTGACCTGCGCTTTTGGGAGTTCATACATATATATATATATTTATAATCTACTTCAATCATTATACTATATATTACATATGTTACAGTATCTTCTTTGGGCTTTGTAAGCCATTCCTCCATGGTCCTTTCTTGGCACCCGATGGGGTTAATGTTTGCAGAACATTGCAGAACTGCACCCCTTCCAAACTCCATGAGCCGACATCGGACACCACCGGATTCGTCCGGAGATCACTTCCGACATCGCAGTCATGATCGGGGCCCTGTGCGGCGAGCGCGATGCAGGGCCCTCCGAGCTCGTTCCCGTAGTTGCCGAAGGAGTGGCTTGACCTGGTAGCTTTGCTGTTGCGCTCCGGTGGAAAAGGGCCGGGTTGCAGGTGCGGGTCAGCAGTCAATCCTCGGTCTGAGAAGCCCAGACCATGTTGCCAACCGGCGTTCAACACGGAGGACAGTCGGAGATCTCTCACAATTAGCCCATCCAGAACCCCCACACGTGTGCCAGTCGTTCTGTTTGTTGAGGGGTGGGTGACTTCAGGTCGGTGATTGAAGGCTTTAAGAGATCAGATTGTTTGAGACACCACACACTACTGCAGATCGCATGTGATTCCCAAGACTCAGATCGACCATCCGCAGCTTCGAACTCTGGCGACGGCACGGCATTCAGTGCTCCGGAGCCGAGGGCGGAGGCCGGCCGCGGGGTGGTCACGTCAGGTGGGTGGGGGATTTGGTGCAGATGGTTCTCCGATTTGGAGACGAAGATACTTCTTGGATATGTCATGGAGAGCCAACTGGACATGTTTTAGATACATGAACAGTTTAAACACATGCTGTAGATCATTGTAGGCAGGCAGGTTTTAGCGAGACAAAGCCACGGAGAGCCAAAGAGTCTTCAGTTGTCAGTTGCTCTTTCTTGGCCAGTTCGATGCTTGAAATCGCTAGTGGACGTCGCAACAAACCAGGCGTCGCCCGCCCCGCCATGGCGATGTCCGAAAAGGAGCAGCTTCGGCTCTCTTGGATGGTGCGGAGCTCGGGGTGAACGGCCTCGAGTGAAAAGGGGGGGGGGCTCTCTGTGCCATCCACTCAGTTCAAGTGAAGGGGTGTGGTGAAAGTGTCCAGTCGAGTGGGATCATTCCCCAAGGCCAATTGGAACTGGTTCTTTTTGTGAAAGACCTCTTGGGGCTTCGGTCCGTTTGGGCTACAGAATCCTCTCAAAGCCGGGTCCCGGGTTTCCCAGAACTTCGAAGACGACAGAGGTGGCCGTCGAGCGAAAGTCTCACAGTTTGGACTCCACGGTCTTTGATTCATTGGCAGGTCCAAGTTCTTACCCAAAGGCTCACTGAGAACCCCTCATGGCTAGGGTCCTTTTTTCACCCGGTTTCCGGGCGATTGGACCGAACAAACCGGTGTGTTGTAGGCAATGAGGCTCCATGAGCGTCTGGGCAGATCTCCAAGAGCAGATTCCCAGCTCCGAGGGGTGTGCGTTTTCCGATGAGGGAGACAACCAAAGAAGCCAAGTTCCCAATGAACGTTTGCAATATCATGGGGGTTCCATTCAAAACAACAGGATACATTTTCCATCATTGCAACCATCATGGCAACTGTTTGAACTGGCCAGGCCGAATGTATTCGCTTTCCCTCAGCCCTACGGGGCATTTTTCCGTAGGATGTTGTTTTGTTTTTTGCATGGGGACACAGACTACTCTGTCCTTTCTTCATGGTTTTGCAGCTTGGGCGGGTTGTAGCAGCAAGCTGGGCAACGACTTGCCCACCCACTGAAGAAGGGTGGCCCGTTCGTCCTCGGCGCCGCAGACGCAATTCAACAAAGCTCAGCAGCACGACTCCTGGGGTCAAGTGGTTGAGGCGAGGCGGATGTCCCGAGATTCTGCTCATGAGCTCTTCATTCTGCTCATGAGTTCTTCGTTCATTTTTTCTTTGGTATTCTTTTCCTATTTCCTTTCTTTATGTCATTTTCACATATTTGTTTTATTGCTCTTGTCCCGCAAAAGATTTGCAATTCATTGATTTGTAGAACATGCACCGACACAAGACCTACACACATTCATTATTCTATTTCATTATGTTTCTATTCTATTATTTCTATTCTTAGTCTCTTCATATCTCTTGATTATTTTTTCCATGCTCCACTCATCGTGAACGCGCACGCGCGACTCGCTGCGCGACTCGTTGCGCGACTCGCTGCGCGACTCGCTGCGCGACTCGCTGCGCGACTCGCGCCACCCGAGGCCCAGGAGGATTACCAGTCGATGGCAAGCCAAATAGCGGCCAAGCAGGTGAGACTCGCGGCAAATCGCCCGAGTCAATGAGTATATAACTTGCAAAGAGTTGGTTGGATCCTTTTGCCGCCAAACATGTTGGAGATATGCCGGGATGGGTTTTCATGTGATCTCTTCTGAAAAGGAACTGGATGATTGCGTCGTTGAGGTGCAAGGCTTGAATGCTGTTACACATGGTATTCCATGTGTTGTGTGCTGCAGGGTCTGCCTTTCATCACCTCCAAAGAAAAGGTGGCGGCTGGGGAGTGTTTTCGATCTCCGAGTTGCCATGGCGGCTGAAGAGTCCCAGGGTTCTGAAGACCCTTCATGCGTTTCATGCGGACGTCGACACTGCACACTGGACGTTGCTGAGGACGTCAAGCAAGAGACCAGTGCATTTGGTTGACTTTTTGTTTCCTAGGTTTCACGGTTCTGTGAGCCAAGGGCCTCAAGAAGAGAACACACACGGGAAACACCACTTTTGTCGGCATGGTCCGGAAGAGAAGGAGCTCTTCTGCGTGATGCATCGCTCGACGCATTGCTTGGCCAGGATATTTTGCATCGCTTGGCCCTTTGCTTGGGTGCTCGTGTCGGGAAGCTCAGTCGCTCAGTCTGAAGCACCGCCCGTTTCACGGAGAACGGAGGTTCCAGCTGGGCAGAATTGGCTGCCTCCGTTGGGAACTGGTGTGGGTTTCTGGGGGTGGATGTCTGTTCAAACAGCAACCTGCGGGCAACTGCTACGCTGGAGCTCAGTCCTGGGATGCATCTCCCACTTGAAAAGCAGAGAAGTGGCCCAATGAGCAGCTTGCGGGTGTGAAGATGCAGTCTCTCCCATTGTCCTGGATCGATTGCGCGACCTTCGGTGGAACAGTCTCACCTCCCTTGTGCAGGCGCAGGCTTTGCGCACCTTGCACGAGAACATCACCGTGACTGACATGAAATGCTTGCAACCCATTTTCGAGGCAGGAGAGGGCACATTTGGGCAGTTGGCTATGGCAATGGCCGGTGTTTCGTGCCGAGCACCGGTTGGGTTTCTTCTTCCAACACCGTTTTGCAGCCCTAGGACAGGGCAGCTTTGAAATGTTTTGGACGCCGCCGCTGGTTCCGAGGCTCTGGTTTTACAGTACCTATCGGACCTATCGGGTGACTCCTCAATCAGGTCTAGACGGGTCAGGCCTCCCTATCTACAGTGGTTTTCAGAGTAGATGGCACTGGCACCCCAAGAGGTCTTTTTGATGGGGATCCATATGAACCACCTTTTGGGGATTGAATCCCATCTACTCTCAATCCACTGGTATGAGATATCGCACCCCTTTTGGGATGTGTTTCTTTTTGTGGGGGGGGGTTCGATTCGGAGTCCGATTCGACCAGGATTTCAGGAGGGCCCGGGATTTTGGGCCATGAATCACTTCACACCCAGGGCTACTTCCGGTGATTTCAGGGAGTGCTCTCATCCATTTTTTTCAATCCAAACGCTCTGAAAGTAGCTGGCACATTTTCTTGTTTAGGCAGCATGAAAGTAGCTGGAGATTTCGTTGGCATGGGAAGTTCTTCCGAAGGCACTCTTCACTGGTGCTGAGCCAGATGTGTTTCCTGTCGATGCACCCTGGAGGAGCAGGAGCAGGTTGGGCGGAAATTGGGATAAGCAAAAAGAGTGGTCTTAAACTAATCGAACAATGTCCAACAATCGAAACGGTTGTTGTTTGCTTAAGGACAAAACAAAGTACACCGCATTTGTCTGACGCTGTGAGTTTGGTGCACCAAATACGTCATGTCCTTGTTCTACTAGGGTCTTTTTGGGACTCTGACTGTTACACAGTAGACTTGAGCGTCCATCAACGGTTGGCTGTTTTGGGTTGTCATAGTAAAACAATGAACAGTGTCGTGGCAGACGACTATGCGGTGGGTCCAATCCCACTTGGCACCATTTTGGTTGCACAATCAGCTTGTCTTCTTTTTTGAGAAGAGTTTGGCACTGGCGCCACCTGGAACCACCGCTTGCACGGTAAAGAGGCGTGCTTTTTGCCCTATATATCCCTATATAGTGGCTTCACCCTGGGAGTCCAAGACTCGACTTTTTTGAACATGGTCTTTTGGTGATCCCAAAAGGAACGTCCCTTACTTCACTGTGGTTTTTTCTTGGTCGAACTGGACTTCCAGCATTCATGACGCCAGGTCCAGCAACCACCCAGATTCTGCCAGTCCCATGACCCATGGAGAGAGTTTTTTTGGATGCCTAAGAAGCATCAGAAACGGTGATCCCAAACCTTTGCTTTCCGCTTGGCCGGTGCCTTGCCGCTACTGCGATGCGCGAGCGACCTTTCGGGGAACACCGAGCTCAAAAAAAGAGCGAAAGACTGCCAGTGTTCAAAGATCCGGACGTTCTGAACCAAGGCAAGCAAATACCAGTTTGCTGCCTCGATGGTGAAGCCAAGTACGCTTACCCCAAAAATGCATTTTGCGATTCTTGTTTTGGCCATGTGCATCTCACAGCGCTTGGAGCTGATGATGCATTCTGGTGCGGATTCTTCATGAGTCCTGCGAACCGATGAGAAGCAATGCGGCCATGGCCATTGACATTAGCAGAGTCTACCAGGACCCTCCAAGGGGTGTCCAATGAACTACCCCACACTACCTATTTGCTTCCATTGGGCACCCCTTGGAGGGTCCTGGTATTCTTGAGCCACCGCATGTGATTCGAGCTTCGTGTCCTACCAGGTACAGAAGGCGAAATCATTTGTGCTGATGCGGAGGCAGGACGTAAGTTTTGGCCGCTGTTCACTCTTGAAGGTCTGGTTGGCAAGAGACTGGTTAAAACTAGAAGTGTCTTTGGTTGGGTCGTTTGAACAGAAGCTGGATCTTTTGTGGACCCATCTCAGGTCTCACCTGGCTCCAGTCTTTCGACCAGAACCCCTCAGGCTTATGGGGCCGCACCACCCGTTGGGGCCTCCATCACCACCGCGTCGATGAGGACGAAACCTCCACTGACTGGCACCAACGGCAAGCCGTGCTGCGGACGGTCCGCGGCACGGTCGTGTGCCTTGGGAACTTCAGTGTCGGGCGCTTCGCGGCACAAGGAGAAGATCGGGGTCGTTTGAGCTCTCTCTTTTGTGCAAGGATCACCCCACAAGTGGCCCCAAGTCGAAGACCCGCACTTGCTGAGCTCCATCCTATGTCATCCCGACATTCTTTCGATCCAAAACCAAGGGCCCAAACGGCCCAAAACGACCTCCCGCCCGCGTTTGGCGACCGACGTCGTTTGGTCTGTGGAAGATCCACCTGTTGGAGGCCTTGGGCTTCACAACATCGGTGCTAGGAGCAGTGCGGACGATGGTCGGCCTTGGTCATGCGGACGATGTCCAAGGCCGAATGCTAGGAGCAGAGCTAGAAACAGATGATAAGAGGACAGCAAGGCTGTTGGATTTCCAGGAAAAACCATGCAACAGCCTTGATGCTGTATGATGCTGTAGCCCAGAAGGTATGCAGAAGGTATAGATCAGCAGAGAACCGAAACAGTCCCAACGTCCACATCACGAGAGCAGAAAACACGCCACGTGGTGCGCGCGCGGCTTCTTGCAGCCGCGCCGCGGACCGAGGTGCTTTCGGATCGAAAAGATAGGTCTGAAAGACGCGCAGGCTGGGCGGCCTGGGATGACGGAGCACCATGGACAGCTTAGTTCTGAGCTCCTCACCTGCTTGGGTAAGACCACCATGGTTTCATCTGATGCCCAGTTACTGATGCCACGGGCGAGGGGAATGTGGATGACCTGCAAGGACTACATAGATCCTTTCATGACCGTCCTGGTGGCGGATTCGCGCGCCAATATCTTGGATTCAAGAGATACGTGGGGTGCCCAGTTGGATGAAGTCCAAGTCCACCAGAAGTGGCAGGCGTATGCGGGCGTGGTACTTGTTTTATTTTTGTTTTTAAATTAATGTCCAGAGTTGCGCCAAGTTTTGTCGCCTGAGAACAGTGCCCCTGCTCCAGACGATTCCGCGATAGATTCTTGGAGGTATACATGTGGAGGAATAACACCCCATGACTCATAACTAGTCTTCAGAGCTATACGACATTCATCTATGCGACTCCCATAGCGAACACCTCCCTGGCACCACTCAGGAACTTCGCATGTGAGCGACGAGCGACGCATGTGATGTTCAACCAACAGGCCCGCGGGCGGAGCTGCCGAGCTGCCTGCGTCACCCGGGCCAAGTGGGGGGTGACAGTCAAGAACACCCAGAACGATCATCCGGGTTTGATGGGGTTTGATGGGTTGATCATCTCAAGAATAACCAGATCGAACCAGTCTCAACAGGACTGCCATTGATTCATGGCAGGTCTACTTGAATGTCTCCCTGGAGGACATGGAGAGATCGCACCGGGCCCAACACGGTTGGTGGGACACGGACGTGGAAAACAAAAACGGTCAGCGTCTTGTTCAGTGTCTTTAGCGGATGCTTCCAGATACCATCCCTCAGACTATCACGGAACTAGAAGATGTCCCCTCGCACTCTCCGAGTTGTTTGCTCCAATAGCTGACCAGTGACGACTCGAAGAGGATCTCAGGGTCCCCTTTCTTTGTGGGGTTATTGCCGGAAGCCACTATTTGGTGATTTGGCTTGAGCCGGTGGTAGAATCATGGGGAGCCGAAGTCAATCATGCATGACGCATGATGTAGATGTGCAAAAGCCTGATCTTGGAGTGCTGGGCTTCTTTCCCTGCCAGGATAGCTAGAACTGTCCGAGAAGTATGGTTCATGGAAAACATCCTGCACCACTTGTGACGATGATGCTCAAAGCACCGAATACCCAGCGGTGCTTGCCGTGTGTCTTTCTTTCATCAACCGACTGGGCTGTGTTATGATTACATGGGCGTGTATCAGAATAGGGAGACATCCAGTTGGACCCCAAATTGACTAGAACCCATTGGCGCAGGGTAGGAGCCTATTCGGGCTACGCACCAATATGTCTTCATCTTCTTTTCCGAAGCAATGTCTTGTGCTGGATTGGTTTTGCAGAGGATGTGGGTTTTGTGCAGGTGTCCCAGTTTTGTAAGTTCTATATGTCTTATACAATCTAGACAAATAGAATCAGCTTTGCGAGAGTACCTGGAGAACGGATGCGCCGCTGCAGGGGTGCAGCAATATTCTTTGAGTTCAAACACTACAAGCCCAAGAAGAAGAAAATCTCCACGAGGCGACACACGCGGCCGCCGCCGCGGTAAGTACGACGCGCGGGCGAAGACGGGCGAGTCTTCGCCCTGCTGGATAGCCCTGGCAGCCAGAGTCCCCGCAGTGCCTGTTGCAGTCCCCGTGGTCCCTGTGTCCGCAGCTTGTAGGTGCTGGTGTTTCATGGAGCTCGCTGAGCTGAAGCGAGATGAGGAGCGGTTTTTTTTGAAAAAAACGCACCGTTTCATGGCGCTTTCAGACGCCAACCGTACTGGGATGGATGCATCAAGTGTCTTCCAGAGGTAGCTGGTGCAGGTTCCCACTCTTGGAGGGTTTTCCTCGTTTCAAGCCATTGATTGCCGAACATGGAACAGATGCCAGTCTCGTCGGTCTTGCTGATTCAGGAAGTTGTCCTGGAAATCTACCATAAGCCCACTGATCTGAAGAGCCTTGGAATAGGACACTGACCTTTCTGCGTGGAAACGGTGCATTTGCAGTCGGTTTGCTTTCGGTTTGCAAACCCTCCTATCACTTTCATCCCTGCCAAGACAGGTTGAGCCCCTTTTTCGCGCATCCCATATGTACCACAGACCAGGGTCCTAGTTCTGCTCTCTCAACCGCTCTTGGTCCCACTCGTCAGTTCGTTTCGGTGGGATTGTGCAGCCGTTCCTTGGACCGAAGCCGCCATCCCGAACCCGGGTGTGGAACAGTTACTAAACCTTTCCCTTCCACACCAGTTCCACCGGTTCCGAATGATGATCGATTATCGACCACCCTTTTTTTCGATTCCTCTCCCTCTCTTTTTATTCCTCGAACATCGACGCTGACAGTGGCAGAGGTGCCAACATGGGTGTCGGCCCTTCCGAAGCAATGAGGTCTTATGGTCTTGTTTTTTTGTGCCTGAAAGCCGTACACGAGGTCCCAGCGCGTCTTCTGCGAAGTCTCCCCTAGATGGGAAGTCTCCCCTATATTTTTTCGCTGATATATATATATATATACCGGGATCATCCAATGGGTGTCCAATAGACTAGCCTACCCTACTTACAGGTCTCCATTGGGCACCCGTTGGAAGTGCTAGGTACATGATTGTGAATGATGCATCTTCCGAGGAAGAAGAAGCTAAATCTACATTCTGAAAAGCCGTCTGCCCAGCATGCTTATGCCCAACTCGCCGTTCTGGTCGTGCGTTCGCCCAGAAAGGAGGAGCTCCTTTTGGAGCCGAGGTGTTCGAAAGCTCGGCTCGGCTCGAAAAAAGGGGCGCAGGCTTTTCCGAACCGCGCATCCCAAACGGAACGAACGGCGCCCTTCCAGTCGGTCTTCGAGCGCCGGGAGTTGACCGCTGGAGCGGTCTGTCCGGTGGGCAAGCAGATAACGCCCAGCACACACACCACTGGAATGCGCCCACGTTCTATTTTTTGGTGAATGGTGCATCAGCACACCCACTGAAGTTTTTGTTGCGCCACAAAGATGGTGTGGCCTCTTTCTAAGTGGCCGAGAGACGCCGAGAGTAAACACTCCAAGAACCTTCAAGTGACAGTTTAAGTTTCTTTTTAGCACTCACGCTTCCCGGTCGCGCCAGGCTATACCTCCATCTTTTCGCCACCTTCATTAGCAACTGAAGAACGGTTGAATGTGCACAACGGATCTTTTTCGGAGATTAGTCAGGCCCGACCTCGAACTGATGGACATGGACTCCCAGTCAAGATCGTTGTACCATTCTGACGTCCCAATCGAGGTCTGGAAATCGCATGAGTCGCAGCGTACGTTTGCCCCCAAAGGCCCCCCAGTGAAAATCTGGGACAACGGGGCAGTACGTTGGATATCTGTAGACGTTGAAAAAGCCATGAGCCGAGCTATCGTGTGCTTTGCACATGTTTTCATGTGCTTTGCGCATGAGAGTCGACAGGTCTGTCAGTGCGAAGCAGATGGCCAGAAGTTAAAGGATTTGATGTGTCAGAATGCCACGCCCACGCATCTGTTGTGACATGAGGGGTCTAATTAAAAGACAACACCCATCTCATCTCATGTTTTAGCCACCTGTCCATTTTGCTATGGCACAGGAGCAAATGCCTGGCGGGAAAGGGAATCAGCAGATTCTTTTCTTTTGGCACCTTGACCGGTTTTGGTGGCATCCTATTCTTGAGCCATACCGCACCCTTGCTTAACAAACATGTAAGCAGCGGGGATCATGATTGTCCTTCACCAGGTGTTTTTTCTACCAGTTTCTATGCTAGCTCTTTGGAGGGTGGCCATGTTTCTACGATTTCAACTGAGACTTGACCCATATTGTATCCCTGAGCTGGCACTTGGCTGAGCAGCGTGCCCCTGCATGCCGCCATGTGCAAGGAAGGCGAGGGGAGTGGTACCCGGGAATCCGAGCATCTCAACTGAGCCGGGATTCGTCTCCTCAAAGGATTCGTCTCTCTTCACACGTCTCCTGTTGAAGCTCCGCCTTAACGTGACGGAAAGTCCAGCACAGTAAACTCAGTACTGCTTGGTCACAGTTGTTTGCCAAGGAACACGATGGGCGTTCGGGGCGGCGTTCGCGGCCAACCGCCGGGGCCATCTTCCTGGTTCGGGGCTTCAACGCCCCACCGCTGATTTCGGCGGTTTGGAACACATCAGGGGGAAACGACGAAAGGAGGATTCGAGGAGATCTACAGGAACCGGAACCGTGTCTCTTGAGTCAGAATTTCTGGGTGGTGTTTTTCAGAGAACTTGATGTTCAACCTTTACTTGGGATGATTGAACCCACTGACTCATATCTTTCCAGTGAGTTGAAATTACCAACCAGGTTTGGATGTTTTCTTTGTCTTCACCCCCCAAAAGCATCAGGCCCATCAAGCAAAGGTGCGGAAGTCGGACATGTGGGCGCCGCCCCTGGGCCCTACATGGAGAGAGGATGGGTTGTGTCCCCAGGTCAAGGACCGGGTCTCATTGGGTTTAACATGATTTTTAGGATGTTTCACACAAAACGGTCCTTGTTCTCCGGCCGGTCCTTGGGTCTCCCAAAACCAAGCCCATCCCAAGGAGAACGAGAACTCGTTTTGGTCGAAACCCAAAGTGGCTCGAAAAGCTCCAGCAGCTCCCAACCCGCACGTCGATGCGGACAGTGCCTCGGACTGGTCGAGGTCGGCCGCGCGGTCGGTATCGTGGTGCTCCCGCGTAGGATGGCAGATTCCTTTGAGCCTTGAAGAGGTCCGAGAAGCAGCTGACAAAGGTGAGCTGTGGGCGGTGAAGGTGCGGGCTGCTGACTTCCGTTGACATGACGGAGCTTGAAACAGGATTGGTGCAAAAGACATTTCGCAAAACCGTGGACACATCACCATTGGTGAAGAAGTTGTCATCCGTTGTTGCAACTTCCAACTGAAAGAGTCCAATTGATCTTCAGTGAGGCCCTTGAACAGCTCCGGAAGCTTGAGCGCTGCGCTAACGATCCAGTGCTGCTCGGTTTACAAGGCTTTGGGTGATCTCCTCATGGAGTCTCTCCGACCCCAAGTAGCGACAGCATCCCTTGAAGTAGAAGGACCCTACCTGAAAAGGCACGCCCAGAGGTGTGATTTTTGGCGGCCTCCTGGTTGAGACCGATATGTGCCGCGTCGACAGGTCTCAAGGACATGGTGAAACACATACGCCCTTAAGCTCTCTGCATTGTGGCAAAGAGAGATGATCATACACCTAGCGCATCCGACGGGTGTCCATTGGAGACCTCTATATATATATATATATATAAGCAGTGTAGGGTTGTCGATTGATGACCCCTTGGAAGCCGCTGGCAGAGACCAATGTCTTGGGAACTACTGTATCAATCATCGAAGAATGAGAATCCTGATGTTGCTGAAGAGACTCAAACCACAACACGTCTCGTCCGCCCATTTTCCATCTTTAACGATGGAGACCCATATCGGGAGGTCTGCACAGATTCAAGGATTGCGCATGCCACATCATTCTGCTCTCCGTCTAGGAACAAGAAGCTACTAAGATCTACTAGGTGGAGGCCAGTGGAGGCCATCGCTATTAGATTGGAGGCCATCGCTACTAGTAACAAGAAGCTACTAGATGTCATCATTCTATTAGGACCCGAGCTCACCACAGAGGTGGCGAACCTTTCTTCACTCTGCCGCGCGCGCGCGCGCGCGCGTTCACCGTGCGATCGCTGGTTGGACCGGTCCGATTCTGGTGTGGTGAGCTGGTGGGTCGAAACTGAGAGATAAGTCTCCGCCACGGTGGTGTGCACATCCAAACCCTGAGAAACCTGACCAGGGCCATGGGCCATGGGATCAAGACGTGCGGATGGAGGAATGGAGTCGGACATCGGCGACATCTATCAGATCTGACGATGCATGTCTGACGGCTCATCAAGCAAAAATGGTAGGTGCTTCTGTTCATGTTTGGGACATATTCACGAACTTCCGGCCAACCACAAGGACAGTCCCCTTAGGGTTCCTTCAAAAGACCCAAATGGAGGTGTATATGACAAGTTGTGACAAGCATTCTAGTAGGGAGGGGATGTGCTTCATCAACAGTCCACAGGACTTCGGACAAGGACACATCCGCGACCCCCCCCAAAAACCTCGACCTCGACCTACCTCGACCTACCTCGACCTACCTCGACCTACCTCGA